>CM055094.1:54108773-54459756 GCA_029204225.1 Diphasiastrum complanatum
AATTGAGTTTTTTTGCTTTTGTAGATTGGATCTTTTGTAGATCAAAACCCTATATAGGTCTATAAACTGATCAATTTCGCTTTTTCCTTTCACATAATGGATTTGGCCATTTTTTGGATCATTGGATCAGCCTAATTGATGGCTAATAGATTGCATATCAAGTTTTTCAGCATTTGCATGTAGATTTGGAATAGTCAAATTTTCGTGATTTTGTCAAAACCCTAATTTTGATTGGATATCTAGATAGTGAGGTTGCTAAATTTATTTGAGTGTGTTTCAATCTTATGAAGTGGAAAAAGTCATTAGATTGAGGATCATCATAGGTTGATCAAGATTCCATGATTCTATGTGTTGATTTGCTTGGTATAAGTGCTAGAAGAGAATTTGTGAGATAGTTTCAAATCTTGGTGATTTCTTTTGAAAGCATTTGTTGTTGTTAAAAGGATGTGCTTTGTGCATTGAAACAGGTTGAAAGAGAAGATCAGGTCATGCTACATGACGACCTCAAATTGGAGTCATGTTGGAAGCCAATGATAGGCTTACTTCAAGCAAACTATGCATTGTGGAAGTAAGGATGGAGTCACTTCTTGAGATGAATGATGTTTTGGATATTGTTGTAGGTTTGGAGGAGATACCAACAACACAACAAGATCAAATGAGGTATGACAAGAGGGCCAAGAAGGCTCTACACATGATAAAGATGAATGTTACCAAAGAGCTTCTCAAGGAAGTTGGTAAGTGTACATTCATCTTTGGAAGCTTGGAATTCATTGAAGAAGCTTTATGAATCCAAGTCTACTTTTAGAGTGTTGACTCTAAGAAGGCAAATCTTTTCTTGTTCAAAAGAATTAAGAAAGTCCAAGTACTTTTGTTTTGAGGATGAAAGCATTGAATGATGAGTTGGCTTGCATTGATGAGAGCATTAAGGAAGGAGAGCTTATTTCAAGTAATTCTTAATGGCTTGTTGGATGCTCATGCTAACATTGTTCAAAGTATAAATATTCAAAGGAATTTGCCAAGTTTGATGGACCTTCAAGAAATCTTGATCAATGAGGAATATAGGCTTCAAGCAAGAGGTGGATCTACATCGACACTTCAAGAGGATGCTGTTTCACAAAGGGCAAATTCAAGGTCAAAACCAAAAGTCAGTGGTCTAAAGGGCAAGATCAAGTGGATGCTTCTTCAAGTGGAAAAAAGAAGGATAGATCAAAGCTCAAGTGCCTCTATTGTGGCATCAAAGGACACTTTGCAAGTGAGTGCTACAAGAAGAAGAGAGATCAAGGAGACAGACAAGGTAATATTACTCCTGATGAGGATGGTTTGGATGTTCAAGATGCAAATGATGATGCTTTTGTGATGTCTTCATATATGCTTGTAATGATGGAGATCTAGATCTTGGTGGATTGATAGTGGAGCAAGTTCACACATGACCTTTCACAAAGAGTACTTCACTTCTTTGTTGGCATATGGAGATGACAGGAGGGTGATCTACATGGCCAATGATGGTTAGTGTGCAATCAAAGGGATTGGCACAATTCCTATTTCTCTCTCTACCAATAGGAATGTTTATTTGGTGGATGTCTTGTCTATTCCATCTATTACCAAGAATTGGCTTAGTGTGAGTCAAATGCTAAGTAAAGACCTCAAGGTGGAGTTTGATGGAGATGCTTGTTTGATCAAAGGAAGGATGTTCTTGGTTGGGAAAAGGTAAAAAGCAGGGAAGTTGTTCAAACTAGATGCTTGTGTTATTGCTAAACAAGTGGATGTGTTTGCAAGGGAGCAAATACCTATTCAAGAGGTTTAAAGGATGGGACATCTCAACTTCAATTCATGGAGGTAATGGCTAGGAAGGGTAATGGCTAGGAAGAAGATTGTGACAGGTCTTCCAAGTTCCTTAAGTGGAATCAAAACAAGTAAGTGAGTCTTTTGCTTTGTCTAAGTACATAGAACTACCCTATACTAGATCTATATCTAAATCTACAAAGCCTTTTCAACTTATACATTCGAATATTCACTACAATGAGAAATAGCGGAGCTAAGATGTATGGTAACATTCATTGATGATTTTAGTAGATATTGTTGGATCTATCTACTAAAGAGCAAAGATGAAGTGTATGGTGGTGAGTACATATCTACCAAGTTCAAGGCCTTTTGTGATGAGCATGGGATCAAGGAGGGAGTATACAACATCAAGGACCTCACAGCAAAAATGGAGTGGCTGAAAGGAAGAATAGTACATTATGTGAAAGTGCTAAAGCTATGAGGTTAAGTGCTATTCTTGACAAACCATTTTGGGATCAAGCTTTTGTTGTGTGCCAATTTCTTGTGCAATAGGTGGCGAGGTGCTATTTTGGATGGAAGGACACCTTTTGAGATGCTATTCAAGAGGAGGCCAAGTGTCAACTTTCTAGAACCTTTGGATGCACATGCTATGTCAACATTACTCTTGATGATAGGACCAAGGAGGATCCATCTTCAAGAAGAGATATTTTTGTTGGATATAGTGAGGTGAGTAAAGCCTACAAGGTTTACATTCTTTCTACTAACAAAGTGATTGCTGGTAGAGATGTCATTTTTTATGAGGGGAACATTCCAAAAGTGTCTTCAAGCATGATTGATGGTAGTGTGGATGGATCTAACATTCTTGATGTTGATGAAAAGGATCCTACTTTGGATGGTGATGATGATGGACCTCATCAAGTCAAAAGCCAAGGAGAACATCAAGGGAAAGACAAGTACCTTCAAGGCTCACATATGATCAAAAGGGTAAGCAAGTAGTTTTTGGAAATTATGTTGTTTTCCTAACCTCTTTGGATGAGCCTAAAAGTGTAGATCAATCAAGAAAAGAAGAGGAGTGGATCCAAGCAATGGATCTTGAGTATCAAGCTCTTATGAAGAATGGAACATGGAGATTGGTGGAGTTGCCTGTGAAAATTATGTTAGAACAAAAGTCTATAAGCATATAATATGTGAACACATCTATTATTTAACTTTTGATTCAAATGGGAAACCATTGTGGGTCCCCAAGTGACGTATCTCATTATAACTCTTTGACGTTCTTGTATCCATGCACTATGTAACAAGCAATTTGTTCTCCGTTGTTGATCCTTAATAAAGTCTATAGTTAGATCACCTCTCGCTAGCTCTCTTTGTATTGTTGCGCATTCCACAACATGGTGTTAGAGGCTTGGGCTCTTGAAGATTCTAGTTAGGCTGGACATTACAAGGGGAGAGAAGTTGATTTCATGAGAGAGGAATTTGTTGATTGGTTTATATTTTGTTGTTGCAAACTAGCATTCCATCACAAGATTTCACCTCGCCTTTACTGTGTTGAAAATGTAGAGCCTTTGTTTCAATTGTGAAGACTTGAGTGGGACCTATTGTATAGATTTCTTTCAATGTAGGCTGAAGGGTGCACAACAACATTGTACTATTGCATTGATATTTATGTATCACAACAAACAAACTTGGAATAAGTCACGTTCTATGAATATTGGAAAAAATACACTATGACAAAATTTATGAAATGCAAAACCAAACCTAACAACATTGACCAACTTGCAAATTTGGTATTTAAAATTGATCAACTAGTGCCCTTTAAAATTTTCCATCTAGCTCATCAAACGGAAGGTTTTTTCTTCAATACATATGCTTTTGAAAAACTGCCACTTTCAAAATGAAGAAGACCTTATCATTGAAAACAAGACTCAACGACTTTTTTTCATTGAATTCATCTTCAGAATATTATCAATTCTAAAGAAGACATAAAAAATTATATAGTTATTTGAATATACTAATAGACAATCAATTGATCATGAACAAAAGCAACAAATTGTAAACATATTGATTCAAAAAGAAAACATTTGAAACTAGAATATTGACAAATGATGAAGATTACATGAAACCTATAATGTTGGCCTCTCGTACCATCCAAATTTTACAATTAAAGCATGAATTTGAACATTTAAAAACAACTACTTTGACACAAGAACAAACACATATCTATATTATGTTGACAATACAAACATCTGGAATCTTCATTATATCAAGAACTCCTGGTAGTGGAAAAACAATAAAGCATCTAGGATACAATTTTGTTGCATGGAGAGAAATGTGTTGCTATCAGCAACAACTGGAGCTCCAATAACAAAACTTAGCAAAAATGTTATGACTGTGCACAATCTATTTTCCATTCCTATTAAGAACCTTTATGTCCAAAACTTAAGCCCTACATACTTCCGCTATAAGTTGATAGTTGATGCAGAACTTATCATAATTGATGAGATGTCCATGATGACATACCACACTTTGCAGTGGTTGCGCATAAAACAATCCTCTCAAAAATCTCATTTTACAGCTAGTTGGAGACCATGCAAAATTACTTGCAATATGTACGTAGACAATAATCATTTTGTTGGCCATGACATATATGTTCTGCTCCATATTGGAAAATTGTAACGCATTTCGATTTGCAACATTCAATGAGACATTTTGAAGACCCTATTTATTAAAAAATTTTGAACATCATACGAACTAGAAAACCAGCAATGAATGAAATACATAATGTGTTTTATGGTAGAATAATAACTCATAGACAAGCTTTTGAAAAGATAGATGACAATATTTCAATCATTTGTGCACATTGTGAAAATGTAATAAAATTCAATGAATATTCACTAGAAAAAGTATATGATGTCTCCCAAATAATCACAACAACAATTAAAAGTGATGCATCACATGTGCCCAAAATGCAAAGTTGGTTGGTGGAAGAAAAGTTCCACCAAATGCCAAAATTAGCCATTGGTGCAAAGGCGATGCTTCTTTCCAACATAAACATTAATAAAGGAGTTGTGAATGGAGCTATAGGAACAATTATTGAGTTTATTTTCAAAGAGAAAATAGCGAAAATCAAGTCAATAAAAGTGAAAGTTAAAAATATGAATAAATACATTCTTGTGAAGATCAAACCTATGTCATGCTCTCAAGAGTAACAAAAAGAACAAATATTTTTATCATAAATGAAATTACTCCTTTACATTTTCAACCTATTCCACTTCTAAGATATGCACCATGTTCTTGATGAACATAATTTTGCAGTCACTTTTGCAAAATAATCTCATCAATTAACAACATGTCAACAGAAATTGAGATACAATCTCTTTCAGTGTAAATTTTATTTCCATGAATTTCAACAAGGTTAATTGACTCAAAACAAAAAAAAAAAAAAACCTTTTACAAAAATTTTATTATAAACACGTCTAACTTGACAAATCATAAATTCTCTAGTTTTTCAAAAAACAGTTCTTCAAAAACTAAAAGAAGAAACAACAACTGACAATACCACAAAAATGACAACAACTATAACGACATCTCCATCAACAAAATAGATGTTCCCATGAATACATGTGGAATATAACCTAAAGAATACATGAATGGTTATCGAACAAGATATATGCTACCGCTACTTATCAATTGGGAATAAAATGCATGAGATAAATTTCAAAGTAATAATAATGGTCGACCAATTGAAGGTAACTATTTATAAAATAACAATGTTTAGTGTTTTGATGACATTTTACAGTAATTAATACCTAGAATTTAGTAAAACAAATGCTTATAGCTACTTTATTGTAGAATTCATTATTCATTTATTCAAAAAAATCTAAATCACTATTCATGAAACAATACATATGAATTCAACAACAATTCATTGATTTGAATCGCATGTAAACAAATCCTACTACACAATCAAAATTTGTATCCACAATCTGATGCAATTGTTGTTTTCTGATCTTGATAAACACTTTGGTCACGTAGATCAAAATGGAAACAAAGTGACAAATGGACCAATCGCAATTTCTTTTATGATACAAATGATCAACCCTACAATAGCACATCTCCCTCTCAAATAGAACAACATAAGGTACAACAAACATTGTTTTTATATTTCTATAATGAAATATTATAATAATTTTCAGCTTAACTTTATTACACAATTTGCAGGTTATCACAGAAGAAGATGTAGCATCAAAAATGTTATGAAGGCATATCAACATTTGTTTATCTATTTCATTTCCAAAAGTTTACTCCTATGCAAATTCTCAAAAACATACATTAGATAAATTGTTTGAATGCAGGAAAACACACCTCCACCAAAAAGAGCATGAAGAACACCTAAGATTGAAACACACTCTTGAAGAAGTCCAGCAACTTAAAATCAAGAGATCCTATCAAATTTAGGGTTCTTCCAAAAATGCAAAATATTGAATCAAGCAAAAACTATATCCAAAAGCTAGAATGTTGATTCATTATCTTGTAGAATGTAACATCCACTACCATGAGCAATTTTTGTCTCCACATTCCACTAAGCGGTTTCAAACATCGGCCTACTCCAAGTGATTTGACCTAAAATGATGCTTGGATCACAAAGGTCCACTTTCTATACTTGAAAATGCATGATTTGAGCTAGAAACAACCATAACATACTTGATGGATCTCTAAGATCTTGACCAAATTTGGATGCACATCTAGATTTAGCTACAAGATAGAAATCATCAATTTACACATTTCTCTCTCTCTCTCTCTCTCTCTCTCTCTCTCTCTCTCTCTCTCTCTCTCTCTCTCTCTCTCTCTCTCTCTCTCTCTCTCTCTCTCTCTCTCTCTCTCTCTCTCTCTCTCTCTCTCTCTCCGCCGCATGCCCCTGCACACACACACACACAAACACACCATCGGCCAACCATAAACCATTAAACTATGTTTTCATTTATCATTATATAATCTCAGAATTAAAGTATTTGATGGTGCATGCCATTAAGTGCTCGATGCTAGGCATCGAGCACTAGGTGCATGATGGGAGTCATGCACCCATCAATGTGTATGCACTATAGCAATTCTAGTCATCAGAAAATGCCTTCATCTTGGCATGAAGGGTGTGGTAGTTAGTCGTTAGTTAGTGACACGTAGGCATAGTCATTTTTGGGATCTTGGAGTGTGATAGACACACGCAGATATATGTACATACTATGCGAATGAATCGACACGTCTTTTGGAATGATCTTGCCCATGTCATTGTGTTCTTGATTCTGATTGATGATTGTGTTATGCTTACATTCTGATTGTTCTGATTGCTGATAATTGTTGATTAGATTCTAGCATGCATAACTTTGGTTAATTTATCAAAGGTTATGGGCCCATGCACGTGAAAGGATCAAAGAATTTGTGTTAGCGATCTGCACTCGGACGTAATCATCTTCGCTTGATGCGAAGCAGCTTGTGTTAGCAGATTCAGTGTTGCATCCAGAATCAAGGAGGACGATTGTAGTTGAGAAGGATCTAGAATGGCGTCGGATGGAACCATGGAGATAAAGATGGTGGATCGGCTGGAAGGGGAGAACTACGCCTCGTGGAGCTGGAAGATGAAGATACTGTTAAAGGAGAAAAGCTTGTGGGGTGTGGTTGCAGGAACGGAGGCGATCGAGGTGGATCAAGAAGGACGCATCAAGAGCGAAGCGCAGGCTGAGGTGGTGAGGATGCGGGAGGTGAAGGCGCATGATGATCTGCATGTCATTAGGAGATGCATCCATCTCTCACATCAGAGATCTGGAGTCAGCCAAGGGAGTCTGGGATGCGCTATAGATGAGCTATCAAGCCAAAGGATTCTTGAGCATCCTTATGCTTCAGAGACAGTTGGCAGGCGCAAAGATGATCGAGGGGGAGTCAATGCCAAATCACATAAAGAAGATCAAGAACATCGAGCGCCAAATGGAAGCAACCGGTGCAACAATTGATAAGTAGCAGCTGATATACACTCTGATCACAAGCTTACCATTAAGCTATGGTCCTTTGGTAATGATGTTGGATGGATTTGAGGACAGGTTGGACATGGAGTTCATTAGTAGGAGACTCATACAAGAAGAAAGCAGACGCAAGATTAGCTCACCTCAGGACGAAGTGGCACTATTGACAGGCTTCAAGAAGTTGGAAATCAAGGGGCCGAAGCAGATACAAACGTCGGAGAAAGGACAACCCAGTCAGCCATGGAAGGAAGGAAAGAAGAAGGGATGGCAGGACAGATCAGACAAAAAATGCTTCTATTGTAACAGGCCCAGACATTTTGCGAGAGACTGCAACAAGAAGAACGAAGATATCAAGAAGAGGGATGCAGAGCAGGCGAACATCGTCGAGGAGGAGGAAGAGAAGTCGGATGCATTCGCAATGATGGCACATGAGAACTGGAGTTCAACAGAAGAATTCGACAATACGTCAGGAGGGTACTCATCGGGCACGAGTGTGAATGTGGTTGAAGTAAAACCAAGAACCACAGCGCAAGATAGCACTGACGATCCATACTGGTACCTGGATTCTACGGCAACATCACACATGACGAATAATTGGACAACATTCATCACGTACGAAATGCTTGCAAGAAGCCTACAGAGACTTGCAAAAGATGGAATGCTTATAGGATTTGATTATAGACCTGAGGAGACCATCGACAGATGCAAAGCCTGCGTGTTTGGAAAGTAGCACAAAGAGCCATTTCTAGATGGAGGAACAGACAGGTCATCTCAAATAATCGATCTGATACATAACGACATATGCAGACCCATGGAATGCACATCAATTGGGGGATCTAGATACTTCATCACATTTATCGATGATTGCACCAGAAGAGTCAGAATATGGACTCTTAAGCAGAAAAGCCAGGCGTTGGAGAGCTTCAAGGCATTTAAGCAGGTGGCAGAGGGTGAAACATGGAAGAAGATCAAAAGAATCAGAAGTGACAATGGAGGAGAATACAGAAGCAGGGAATTCGACAGCTTTTGCAAAGATCACGGTATTTTGAGAGAGTTCACTGTTCCCTACAATCCGTAGCAGAACGGAGTGGCAGAAAGGAAAAATAGGACCATCATGGAGATTGTCAAGTGCATGTTGCATGAAGGAGACCTCTCGAAGTTCCTTTGGGCAGAAACAGTGGCAACGACATGTCACATAATCAACAGGTTGCCAGCAAAAGCATTAAATGGGAAGACACCATATAAAGCATGGTATGGAAGAAAACCGAATGTCAGCTACTTCAAGTATTTGGGTGCATTGCATTCGCACATGTGCCAAAGGAGAAGAGGAGAAAACTGAACCCCAAAGGATAGAGATGCATTTTTGTTGGGTATCCTGATGGCACAAAAGGGTACAAGCTGTACAATCCAACCAGAAATGCCTTCATCATCAGTAGGGATGTTATATTCGATGAAGACTCTGTAGGATACATTGGATGTCAGGAAAACAGCAAACCAAAGACCTCAAGAAGCTCAATGGTAATAGTCACAGAGGAATCAATCCTGATATCTGACAACAACAAGGCTACTCAACAGCAGGAAGGCGTGGATCTAGAGAGCACGTTGGAGAGGCCGATAAATGAAGATCTGCAGCAAGATGGGGACAAGGTCAGGGTTTAGAGGACGGACCTCTTGGAAGAACATGTCAGAGCATTCAATTGTAGAACATGAAGAAGAAAGAAGACCTACCAGGGTAAGAAAGACGCCTCACAAGTTTGATGATATGGTTTTCATGAGCAAGGAGCATGTGACTCAAGAAGCACAAGATTTCGAAAGTTCTGACATGTGCCACCAAGCGATGCTGGAGGAGATGAAGTCCATTCAACAGAATGATGCCTGGAAATCAGTACACCTTCCAAAGGGAGGGAATGCAATAGGCTACAAATGGGTGTTCAAAGTAAAGTTTGATGCTGACGGAGGAATAGAAAGGTACAAAGCGAGAATAGTGGCAAAGGGATGTGCTCAGACAAAGGGAATAGATTTCGATGAAACATTCGCACCGGTTGCAAAGATCAGATCGATCAGAATTCTGCTGGCATGGCCAGCATTGAATGACATGGAAATCCACCAATTGGACATCAAGACGACGTTCTTGAATGGGGATCTGAGCGAGGATGTGTACATGAAGCAGCCCAGGTCTTTGAGCAGGGGACTAGTATGGTATGCAAGTTGAAGAAGGCACTTTACGGACTCAGACAGGCATCTCGAGTGTGGTATGAAAGAATGGAAATATTTCTTCAAAGCAAGGGCTTCAAGAGGTGCAACATGGGACCATAGCATTTTCTTCAGGAGGACAGGATCAGAGATCACTGTGATGGCAATATATGTTGATGACATCATTGGAATTGGAAATGACGTTAGGAGTCTGAATCAGTGCAAGGCAGAGCTCAAGGCAGGAGATAAAGGAGTTAGGTGAACTGCACTATTGCCTAGGCATTCAATTCAGCAGAAACAGAAAGGACAGGTGGATCCAACTTAGCCAAGAGATATATATCATAAATGGCTGTCCAGCGATGGAACAACGATGAAGCATACTCATTTTTGGAGTGCTTGTTGAAGGTAGACTTGTTGTTGTCCAACGATGGACCTGCAGCGATCTATCATTAGCAAGAGAATCAAAGTGTTGATATATATGGTAGGCTGTCCAGCGATGATCCAGTATTACCTTCCACATACTTCAGAATGCATGTTAATGATAGTTTTACATCATACGTGATAAGCTGAGACAGAAGCTTCATAATGACCAACGATGAAGCACTTCCTAACTCATGAATGGTTGTTTGGTTTCAAACTCCTTATCATGGATATGAATGGATGATATCTTGGTGTGATAACTATAGTTTACATTATATGTTACTATCCTTCAATGGACAACATGAATATGTGGTTGTTCCTTAAGTAACTAAGGGTTACCTACGTACTCCAGAAACGATCCTGGGGTTGTTTCATACTTTTATCAAAACATACAACTCAGTTCCTGGCACATTCTGTTTATGATTACTATACCTCATGCTATAACCAGTTTCGTTATCATACTTGCGAATGACTGCTCTTGCAAAGGGAATACTACTGTATATTAGCACTAACAAATGGAACTTGCGCTCCTGTAGCATCGATCTTCATTTTCGGTTAGGTTCGGCTTCGAGCCATAAAGCTATAAGCGTCTGCACATGTATGCACATTAAACCATTCGCTTCCGATTTGTATAAGCAGTGAATGGTAGGCTCTCCATAAAGTACTTACTTTTGCTTTCAAAAAGGCTGACAATAACGTTATAAACGGTTTAATACTAAGGAAGGCAAAGAGCACGCGAGGGGACTAGAACATGGCATCCTCACAAGATACCACTGCTACAATCATCCAGGTAAGAATTTTTTGAATAGTTTTCAGAATTTGCAAGCATCACATATGCTCGAAAAGTAAGGTGTCTCTCACAAACGTATGCCATTCTAGGTGACTGTTAAATAAAAACGGAAACTACTTGGTTTCTACTCAGTTCGACTATATCACTTCATAACTAATATAATTTCTTTCTACGTGTAATGACACTCGCGTTGTCCCGAAGTAAGGGTTCTCATCATGTTATCTTGGACAACATGGATTTGCGTAAGACAAACAGTTTTTACATAAGGATTAGAATGGCATGGATCTGCCCTGATACCTTGTAAAAACCATGAGAACCTTATCAATAAAAGGAAACGTATTCGATACAAGGGTCCAAAAAACCACGGGGTGGATATGGGACTACGATAAACGAAAGTTTACTCGTAGCTACACTATTCAACCATGGCTTGTGATAATTTATTGCCCATTCGGTTGTCATATCAGTTTATGGTGAGATACGACTGGAAAGCATGGATATACTTAGGAGTATGGACAATAGTGCATGACGTTTCTTGAGTCACACGGGTTAGAATTGCATGGATTTGCTCTGACATTGGCACACGTGTTCACACCATGGCTTTTAGTGATAAGCGATATATACGGTGAAAATTTTTCATACTTGTGCTATAAACAAATTAAACTGATATGGACCAATGCCCAAAAACTGATCAACTTGGCACTCGTCCTAATGCGGTAACAGAGGGGCTTGGCTTATCGCTATAAAATCATCTTTGTGTTTGGGAAGACTAGACTATGTTTTAAAATGCTATTTATGTTGATGAGTAGTATAACTTATTTTGGACATGGATAACAACTAACGCTCAACTATGACACCTGTCTTCCCCACTGTACTAACTCGTGCAGTTTTGTGTTGTGGGATGGTGGCAGGTATCAGCTGGACGTTTTGAGAGTGGTTATGCTATATGGTGCTTTACTGTACTGTATTTTACTTTTCAGCTTTACTGTACCTTGTTGGTTTATGAATAAAGGCTTCAAAGGGTTTGGTCTTGCTTTGTCAAGAGGAACTATGTGAAATTCTCTCTCTCTCTCTCTCTCTCTCTCTCTCTCTCTCTCTCTCTCTCTCTCTCTCTCTCTCTCTCTCTCTCTCTCTCCCTCCCTCCCTCCCTCCCTCTCTCTCTCTCTCTCTCTCTCTCTCTCTCTCTCTCATGCACGCACGAATGCTCGGAAAAACCTGTACAGTATAGGCATGAAACTAACACAATTTCTCAAAAACCAGTATGATAAAATTTCGACGACTTTTTTAGATTAGCATAGGAACCTTGTTATGACCAATAGTCTTAAAATAATCGAGAATCTTTATAATTAGAGTCCTTTTCAAGGATAACTCAAAAAAGAGTTTGCCAACACCGAGTCAAGCCCTCTGTCCCCCTTCCATGGCACACTCGGAGTATCTGCATCGGGGTCAAAAGCATTAAAACCACCTACGTGAGGTGGATGGCACAGGCCACGTTGATGGACGGACGACATGAGGTGTTGCACTAGTGCACCAGTTGCAAGTGGGCAGGAGGCAAATGCTTGAGGTGGATGCTCTGCCAGGTAATTGAAGATTTTCATTGGTTGCCATTTTGGCCATCAAGAGAAAGAGAAAGAGATTGAAATTTTGGGGCTTTTGGAGCTATTCGATCCCTGAATTGGGTCTTGATTTTGGGGCTTTTGGAGCTCTTCGGGCCATACTTTCCCGCGCGATTCCTCTCCTCTTCTCGCCCTTCTCTCTTAGTCCACCATCATGCTCATTCAGCTCTCCTTGGTGAAAAAAGCAAATGGGATCTACTTTCCTGAAGAGGTAATTGTTTTTCAGTTCTCTTTATGGAGTGATAATGTTCTTGCATCTAGATGTCGCAGCCATCAGATCTTGTGAAGTGCTTAAATCTTCTTGTTGAATCCTAAAATTTCATACCTTTTTGACAACTGCTCACAATTGTTACTGATCTTCGAGCTCCCTGTATTTTGTCAGAGGCTATGCAAGTGGTTTGCACAGCTTCAACTTGCAGTGAATTATATGCATTCCAGTCGAGTCCTTCATAATCTCAAGGATGTCAACCTAACATCATATAAGATTCAATCTCAACTTCTTTGCGAGTCATTTGTGGGATTCTACCCTCCGTTTGTATCTGCTCTGTTAAGTTTTCCCTCCGCCCTGTCATAAGATATGAGAGCTAAAATTTTCAAAACTGTTCGTGATTCATTGCAATCTGACCTGATACATAACAATATTGCAAAAATGGATAGTATCAAGAGATGGGTTCTAAGTTCATGGGAGAATCAGCCATATGTGGTCACATTCCAAGAAGCCTGAAAGGTATGCATATCTTCAGTTTCATGTGGAATGTAAGGTGTAGCTTCTCATAGTCTGTTAGGCGAAAGTAGATTATTCAATATAACGTATATATTTTTGATGCAATAGCTAGCATTCAGGGATCTCCATTTGTTGTGAGATTGTTTGAATAGTCTAACGTTGTCACTTCTTGCAGGCATGAACTTCAGTATTAGGAAATTTGATGTAGATTTCTTGTGAAATCTGACTGAATTGGATTCCCGCCTTCCACCTAGTTTTGGACTTCAGCGTTGGAATGGCACCATCTGTTGATACTATGAAAGTCATAGACGATTTTAGATATGTCATCAAAGGGATGGGATCGTCTATAATCCAGTCGGATGAGTGCCTGTTACTATAGATTTGGCTCTTTCTTAAGTCTACTAAGCCATATCTTCAAAAAATAAAATTGTTTGCCTTTGTACATGTTTTATAACATGTATAAAAAATAAATACATCAACAATAGTGCTACTCAGAGTTTGATCACATGATGCTCGTGTTGTCTACTAGATCTCATTCATACGTGTTTCTGCAGATATTTTCCTAGTTTCACACTGCTACGCAATCACAAAGCACATCCTTTATGTTTTACAATGGTTAAGCCTATTGATGTCCTTTAGGAACTTAGGTTTGAAGGAACGTAATTTAGTAAATTTCACTCGAGAAAAATGCCTTAAAGAACCCACTAAAAACTCCATCATTACATCACCTTAGTTTTTGATAGCCAACAAATTTGATATTTTTGTGCATGTTTGTTCCACTCAATTATCCAATTATTGGAATATCATGGCTTGATGTAGTTCTTATATGACTAAATCAATGTGGAACACTTGATTGAGTAGATCGATTGGTTTTAGTAGCTACTAAGATGTTACATGAATTTGAGTACGAGTATTTTGAATAGGATGACCAGAATATCTCAGTTTCGTGAACTCTACTCATGTGGGAAATCTAAGAGTCTTTAAGATTTAAAATCGAAGATAATTTGCCATATCTTTTTTCCACCCGATATAGACATGTGTATACCTTCCCCCTAGTGAATATGTTCATGAGTTTAACATAACAAGTTGACAATTCATTTGTAATGTAGAGAAAGAAGAATACAAATTGTATTGTAGTCTATGGATCTTATATTGTTAAATCATGCGCTGATACCATGAAAGGACATATAGGTTTGTGAACTGAAATCTTCAAATCTATTGTACTCAAAATCTCAAAGTTCAGCAATAAAAGAAATCAAGGATCAATTAGGTGATAAAATAAAGACTCGTATAGTTACAAATGTAACATAATGGGAGAAACAATCAAGATGTAACAATTGACAAGGTAAAACATGTGTGTGTGTGTGTGTGTGTGTGTGAGTGAGAGAGAGAGAGAGAGAGAGAGAGAGAGAGAGAGAGAGAGAGAGAGAGAGAGAGAGAGAGAGAGAGAGAGTTGTGCACGTAAGTGGGTCGATGATAAATTTTAACTATTATATATACAAAACCTAGTGAAAATTGAAATCTTTATGGGTTGAGCTAGAAATCTCTTAGATTCACTCCTTTTCTGTTTTAACCAAGTGGAATAGTCCTAACATGGTGGACTAATCACTAATGTATTAGCTAATTTTCTTGTAATTTATGTAACTAATCATGAGCTGTTGAAGACTATCAATCTTCGTGTGATTTGACTTGATTCAATAGTCAAGAATAGCCCAACAATGGTCAAAAACATTTGTCAATCTTTTACCAATGACGACGATAACACTAACACGTGCGAGGATATACATTATTCCCCTTATTTCCAAATAATGATTTTTCATTTGAGTATACACACTCATTTGCAAAGCAATTTATCATGGGACTCAGAAAAGTGTTTGTCGTGTGGAGCTCTTGTACCCATTTTGCAAAGCAATTGCTTTGACTATGGGATATTAAGAATAATGTTTCCCAAAGTGCTACTAGATCTCGAGATAGAGAGTCCACATGGCAAGGTTGCATTGGGCTAAGGATAAATGATTTGCAGAGGCGAGTTCTTGCCTCTAGAATATGAGGGCCTTGGATCACCATCTCTCACTAGTGTAGGATGTATGGTTCCTCAAACTAAGGGCCATAAATGAAAAATTAAAAATACAAGCAAACAAGATGAAAAAAAAAGGGGGACCTCCAACGGATAACCGAATTTTGAAAATTTTAACGTTGCAGCGTTTGCTTACAAACCTAGAGATCCGGTGGTCTTGGACGTGACAACTCATTGTCCAAGTAAGCCACCTGCTATTCCCCGCGGGTGCATCTTTAACGGGGTCTGCCGGTCACCAAGCTTCGCCCTCATCTCTATTTGTTCAATCTTTCCTGTTTCAATCTCAAAATTTTGGAGTGAAGGTTGCATTCTGACGATCGCCCATCTGCTTTTTGATCGCCTGCAGTCTATATGCAATTGGGTTTTTTCATCACGTCTCTGCATTGTTCTTCCATCAATCAGATTTTGGCTGTTGGCTTTGCAGCTCGGTTCATGCTTTGTAGCATAGCTTATCTTAGATTTGGTTTCCAATATCTTTGATTTGTGTTTTGATCGCATTTGGGTTTTGTTTTTTCCTAAAGCTTTGATGATTGCATAAGTCAGTTTGTGTTTCTAGCTTTAGATCAGCTTCATATCTCTTTCACTGGGCAGTTTCTGCAAGGATTTTAGCTCATACGGCAGCAGCCATGAAGGACTAAAGACCCCGTCAATTCCCATTTTGCTTGATTGATTGCTCTATTCATCCATCTCGTGAAAGCACAATGAATGATCTTCTCACAAAAACCTTCACAGAGGTGAAGGCCAGAAGCTATGTTGACCTCAAGAGAGATAATTTACCAGATCTGGAAGCAGGGGGGGAAACAGAGATGACTGCGGTTGGTGGGATGGAGCATAATCTAGCTGGCTTTTTTGAGGAAGTGGATGAAATGAAAAAGGGTATGGAAAAGATCAAGCAGCTCCTTGTGAGGCTCCAAGCTGCAAATGATGAGAGCAAGACCGTAACCAAGGCTCAAGCTATGAAAGCCTTAAGGACCAGGATGGACATTGATGTGGAGGAGGTGCTAAAGCTGGCCAAATCTACCAAGGACAAGCTGGAGGCGCTTGACAAATCCAACAAGGCAAACAGGAAGCTGCCTGGGTGTGAAGAGGGAACCCCTACTGACAGAACAAGGATCTCCATCACCAACACTCTCAGGAAAAGGCTGAAGGATCTCATGGGTGACTTTCAGATTCTCAGGCAAAAGATGATGGGAGAGTATAGAGAGACCATTGAGAGGAGATACTATACAATAACTGGACAACAGCCAGATGAGAATACAATTGAGCAAATCATTGAGACTGGAGAGAGTGAGAATTTTCTGCAGAAAGCCATTCAAGAGCAAGGGAGGGGACAGATCATTGACACGATAAAAGAGATTCAGGAAAGGCATGATGCAGTGATGGAGATAGAAAAGAACTTGCTGGAGCTGCATCAGATTTTTCTGGACATGGCTGTGCTTGTGGAGGGCCAAGGGGAGCACCTGGATGATATTGAGCAGCAGGTTTACAGAGCTTCAGCTTATGTTGGGATGGGGGCCACCCATCTCCACTATGCAAAGAAGAATCAAAGGAGCTCTAGAAAATGGTTGTGTATCGGAATCATCTTGCTACTTATCCTCATGATTTTGATCATTGTTCCAATTGTCGCCAGCTTGAAAAAAGCCTAGCCAGAGTACTCCACACATGCTATGTTACAACAATAAGATATAGCCTAGATGTTTCATCCACTTCCAAGTGATGCATTTCCCTTTTAGCATACAGCTTTTCTGTGAGCTTCTGCCTGATCTGATAAAAGATCAGGTCTATAACCGAAGAGAATCTCTCTCTGAAACCTGTGGATATGTAAGGGAAGCCTCTCTTTTTCATCAGCTTGAAGGAGAAGACTCGAGATGTTTTGCCTGCTTTCTAAGTAATGTTGACAGACGAGCAAGTTTTCTTGCTTAATTAAGCATTATAATAAATTCCTGCTTGTATTATTGATGTCTGTTTACCTCTTTTTACTCTCTTACAAGTTCTTCAAATGACTACTGTTCTTTGTTCCTTTACATACAAATTTTGTTTGCCATCTGTTTCTGTTGGCCATAAGTTGTCTTTGTTTCAGCCAATAAATGATAGTGAGGGGATCAATCACATCACATATCTACTGTAATTGCAATAGACAAGTAGGTGATTAATCTTGTATGCTGCTGTGATCTTTCCTTTATATGTGTAGAAGAAGACTGATTCTTGTGGTGTAGTTAACAAGAACAGACCAAGAGAAAATAAGTGATTTTAACACTTAAACAAAACCTACAAGCATTGCTTTGGGTTTACACTTAGGGATGGATTATGCTCCACTACCACTTCACAAAGCTGAATAGGGTGTAATTAATACCAGTTGTAGTTGCCAAAGTGGGGTAAGTGCACTTATGGCATGAAGTCACCACGACGGAGTTCAATTATCGATCGCCGCCTTCAAGTCAACTTTTGAGATCTCTTGTGGTTTCACATTACATTGCCTGGCAAGTCCCAAATTTAGAATGGAGTCCTCCCATGGTCTACTAGATTTGAAGGCCAACCTCATAGACATTTTTACATCTAAGTTAAGGTTCAATGTTCTAGAATGCACTGAATATGTATTTTTAGTATTGGAATTCCATCAAATACAAATTGGGAATGATATACTTGGCAAGGTATATGTGACATCATTATAATGTTTCATATGTTGGTCACTCTAATACTGATAAATTAATCTAAGTTATGCATGCTAGAATCTAATCAACAATTATCAGCAATCAGAACAATCAAAACGTAAGCATAACACAATCATCAATCAGAATCAAGAACACAATGACAGGGACAAGATCATTCCAAAAGACGTGTCGATTCATTCGCATAGTGTGTACATATATCTGCATGTGTCTATCACACTCCAAGATCCCAAAAATGACTATGCCTACGTGTCACTAACTAACGACTAACTACCACACCCTTCATGCCAAGATGAAGGCATTTCCTGATGACTAGAATTGCTATAGTGCATACACATTGATGGGTGCATGACTCCCGTCATGCACCCAGTGCTCGATGCCCAACATCGAGCACCTAATGCCATCACCATCAATCCCCATCTCAATTCTATCCATCATCCTTCCTTGTTTCATGCAATCCCATAGCTTCTCTTAGTTGTATGAATCTGTCCTTGGCCAATGCCTTTGTCATGATGTCTGCTACCATATCCCTTGTTGGACAGTATGCAAGCACCGTCTTCCCTTCCTGTACCAGATCTTTGATGAAGTGATACTGTATGTCAATGTGCTTGCTTCTTTTATGAAGCCCTCCATTCATGCAGACGAAAATTTGGTTGTCATTGAACATGACCATTCCTTCATTGGTGATTCCCAGCTCTGCACAAAAATTTCTGATCCAGATGTGTTCTTTCGCCCCCTGACATAATCCCATCAGCTCAGCTTCCATGGAGCTGTCGGCTACGGATTTTTGTTTAGAGCTTGCCCAACTCACTGCTGCATTTCCCATCAGAAATACATACCCAAATGTAGATTTCCTGTCGACAGTGTCCCCTGCCCAGTCTGAATTTGCATACCCATTGACTCCATCGCAAGATCCTTGATAACACAACCCATGCCTCAAAGTGCCCTTCAGGTATCTCAGCACTCGCTTCGCTGCTTGCCAATGGCCAGTCCTAGGATTTACCAGAAATTGGCTTAGCTTGCACGTCACAGTAGATATGTCCAGCCTCGTGCATATTATGGTGTACATTAATGATCCAATGAGACTCCTGTATGGATATCGACACATGTCAGCTTGCTCTTTCTCAAACATTGGTGACATTTCCGAGTTGAGTTTGATTCTGCATGCAGCAATTTATTTATCTTTGGGTGACTACAAAAGTATTATAATTTATTTCAGTTGATGTAGACAAGCTCTGCGCTAAAAATGGTGCCTTCACACCTCGAGCGCTGTACAATCATGCACTATGACTCTTAGTAATACTTCAAATAAGTCTTGTAAGTAGGAGCGAGCTTTCTTATTCTCAAAGGGAGGTAGCCAAAGTAGCACATATAGTTGCAGATACGATCCCATTCAATATTTAGAACAACTGATAACCATCATACATATACATGAGATGAATGCACATATATGAAATGAGCAGAACCACATACCGTATAGTTAAAGCAGATAACTTCAAGCCAGGGAGGGTGCCATTTCTTCCAACCTTCTTCTCACTGTATAGTAGAAGAAACTCCTTCGAAAACAGGTTACATATAGTGGTTTCATAGGAAGTATCGTGGAAGCTCCCTTCCAACCAAAAAAGGTGGGAAAATATTTTTGAAAAGTATGAGGAAAAGTTGGGTTTGCAAAAAAGTTTTAGGACCCTCAAACCATATATATATGTTTTTAGCATGATCAAGGGTGGTGGTTTCCAATAAAGAAGAGGCCATGAGAGAGAGAGAGAGAGAGAGAGAGAGAGAGAGAGAGAGAGAGAGAGAGAGAGAGAGAGAGAGAGAGAGAGAGAGAGAGAGAGAGAGAGAGAGAGAGAGAGAGAGAGAGAGAGAGAGAGAGAGAGAGAGAGAGAGAGAGAGAGAAAACCCACTATCTGACCCGCAGCTAGTGAATCCCTTAGGGGGCAGTTAGCTCCCCATAAGGGATAGCAAGCCCACCCTCAGACCTTTAATACACTATGGTAGATCATAGGACAAACCTGGAAAAGTATTAGTCAAAAGCAGTTTGTTAATGATAAGGCAAAGCTTTTCCCTCATAAAACCATTTTTCTGAAAAGCGTCAAGTAAGATAGCTACCTCTCTCTTATAACAGTATCTTGATCGTTGCAGCAATACATAGCAGAAATAACCTGGGAGATACTTACTTTGTACGAGTTGTAGACTGGCCTATTGGAAGCCAAATGTATGTACTGTAAGTATTGAAAAGGTAAGTCTCTTTTTTTATCAAACTTTGCAAGCTGATAAACACCGGTGTCTGGATTAAAAGTAATCGAAATGTTCAAAAAATTGGTGGTGTTTGCTTCACAAGACTTTTTTTCGATATCAATAAAATCTAGAGGATAAATCCAGAAAGGGTTATTTGGTACCCTTATCTGATTTTTGTCCATAAACACATCAATAATGGGATTATTAATTAAGCAAATGTCATCAATATATCTAAACGAGTGACAGAAAACATCTAACCTGTTTCTTAATAAAATGAGCTTCAAAGTACGCAAGATACCAGTTACACCAAGTAGGTGAGCATGAAAAACCCATCGGTATACCACGAATCTGTCTCCAAGTTTTGTTTCCTAACTTGACAATACAATTGTCAATCAGGAAGGCATTCCACAAGCATAAGAGATTTTTATCGATATTGTACCACCCTTCCGACTTTTTATTATTCCATGACCGTTTAAAGGCCTCCCTTTCTTGTTCCCATTTCAAACTCAGAAAACTTTTATTTGAATGTATGAACACATATGTAATGGATTTATTCATGATAGTTTTCAGCCCATCAGTGCCATCTAAAGGTATGTTTTCATAGCATTTAGAGATATCTGCAACCCATACATTGGTAATCTTTGATGGTAAATTGAGATAAAAATCGATCGAGGACTCACATTGCCAAAATAAACATGTATCCACATTTAGGATACCCTTGTATGTTCTTGCCTTAAGGCCTACACCTTCCTTGAGGAATGGTGACATCATACCAAGAGCTCCTGTTAGGAATCTTGCGAGTTTAGTAAAGCAACAGTCATGCGCATTGGTTATTTTATCTAAAAGATTGCTTGTGGGCTTTGTACGTACAAAGTAGATATGGCAAAGAGTCGTTCCCTATGAAGATGTTGGGTAAAAATCCATTGAGCTTTTCCATGACTTAAGTGATAGTTTCTGTAACCGAGTTTTCTTGATCATTAGGAAAGGGGCTCAAGTCAGGACTACTAAGTCTATCTAAGGCAAGTTTCCGTACAAGGAATTTGCATATGAAACTTGGATTGTGTTGCGCCTTGTCAATGCCATTGATGTAGAGTAGATTTGTGAGCCATAATTTTTCATTTTTAGCAGTTTGTATTTTTGCAGTTGTGTCCTTATTGCCATACAGCCAAGTTCTTTTTTTTGATAAATTCCATGGCAATGTTTTTACATAAAGTCGCATGCTCCCTTACAGTTTCTTCATTTAAATGTTCATGCGTAGGCAACAGTTTGATTAAGTTGAACCACCCATCATAAAGTTCAGAAGCCATCTCATTCACATTGTTTTTTTGTAAGGTAATATGATTGAGACCCATCTCTAAAATTTACATAAAATCGGACTTTTAACGATATTGCTATCCATAGAAATAACATGCCCAAATTTATTTGCAATGAAGTTCTTGAATCTATTAAGAGATAAGCATTCACATAAATGTAAGTTTTCTATGTCAAAATCACATAAGACATCATAGGAAAAATACCAATCACTTTTGACACTTGGTAGGTAGGTCCAACCGAACGTAATATCATGAAAGCGTTCATCCACAACAGTGAACAGTCTGAATAAAACATGAGCATAAAAAGTCTTCACATGGATTGCTTCAAAAACTCTATTGCGGTAACATAAATGTAAAAAAGAGCTCCCTGAATCACTGCTAGTGGTCAACTGTAGACGTCCTGTCGCTAAGATGCTAACTTCTCTCCTTTCTGTCCTTTCTCCATCCTGAACACCGATTAATCTCGATAAAAATTCAGCCGTTTGATAGGTAGGTCGCTCTTTGTGCTAATTTGCCCTTCCTTTCCAATAAACCGTCTTATTTTTCCTGTCCCGGATGCAGATACTACGGAGTTTGGATTGTTGAGATTAAAATTGCTCGTTCTTTTGCTTGTGTTCTGAAAGTATTTATCCTGGAGAGTGGAAAAGCTTGGTCGTTTAAGGAGGCATTCTATCTCTCGTACATTTTCAGCATCGCCTAGATGTGATAGGAGTTTGGCAGAAGAGTCTTTGGCAAGCTCAATGGCGGCATCAACCATGTACTGTCGAATGAAAAGAAAGGTAACGTTGCCTTAACCACATCTCTGGCGGGCTTATGTAGCCATAGGAAGAAATCATTCATTTGGTTTTGGAGGCACCAGGGAAGAACTTGCCTAGGTTGTTCATCATAAACCAAATGACGTGGTCAAACCAGATAATGGACGAATTGTTTTTGCATTTATCACCACACCTACATTTAAAGAAAGGTCGTTTCCAGTTCCAGATTCTTGCTTGGTGAAGGTTCATCCTATTGAAGTCAGTCTCAAAGTGTCCTCTGATTCTGGCCCAGGTTTGCTCATAAGGGCAACGGGAAGGCTCAAATTTGTTCATGCGAATAACAGTATCAAAGGCAACAGGAGCTTCAAGAGAAGGATTTTTGTGTAAAGCAGCGGACTTACAAACTTCGATCTCTTTTTCAGTAAGATGTGACATCAAGATCCAAAGGTCGATAGGCACAGGGGCAAGAAAATTGACAGTAGGAAGGCTTTAAAGCCTATAGGCGGTAAAACAATTCAAGTTGGAAAGCACTGTCCTCATCAAGCTCATCTAAAAAGACCAGAGGGTGTGGTGAAAGTGGTGCATCAGAGGAGGTATGTGGCACAACAACAGAAGAATTACCATTCTCATTCTCAAGGCACGCAAAGACTTTCCTACTGTGTAGATTAAAAAATCTTTCATCTTCTTCAAATACTTCGACAAATTCATTGAGCTGACCATACAGATGTTCTAAGATACTCAACGTATCCTTCTTTTTAACAATCTCCAGATAGATCTTAACCCAGTCCAAAGTTCTCAACAGATTAGTCAAACACAAAACCTTATCTTCAGGTCCAACAGAAGAACAAGTAGCCCTATTTGTGTTAATGATAAAAGAATACATCATTACGGCCTTTTTCATACAACAAATAAGCGTCTGAATAAAATGGTTAGGTGGAGGTAGGGGCTCCCCATAACCCAAAAGAGCAGCATCCTGAAACCATCCTCTGGACTAAAACATAAAAACAGACCTTTGTTAACTTATGAACCGAATAAAAGGTAAGAGTTTAGTACTACCCCAACCAAGGAATAGTCGGAGTTACACCACAAGGGTGTAGAGAGAGAGATACACAATTTCACATTGTTCATCTTGACAAAACAAGACCAAACCCTTTGAAGCCTTTATTCATAGAACAACAAGGTATAGTAAAGCTGAAAAGTAAAATACAATACAGTAAAGCACCATATAGCATAACCACTCTCAAAATGTCCAGCTGATACCTGCCACCATCCCACAACACAAAACCGCACAAGTTAGTACAGTGGGGAAGACAAGTGTCATAGCTGAGCGTTAGTTGTTATCCATGTCCAAAAGAAGTTATACTACTCATCAGCATAAATATCATTTTAAAACATAGTCCAGTCTTCCCAAACACAAAGATGATTTTATAGTGATAGGCCAAGCCCCTCCATTACCGTATTAGGGCGAGTGCCATGCTGATCAGTTTTTGGGCATTGGTCCGTATCAGTTTAATTTGTTTATAGCACAAGTATGAAAAGTTTTCACCGTATATATTGCTTATCGCTAAAAGCCATGGTGTGAACACGTGTGCTGGTGTTAGAGCAAATCCATGCTATTCTAACCCGTGTGACTTAAGAAACGTCACACACTACTGTCCATACTCTTGAGCATATCCATGCTTTCCAGTCGTATCTCACCATAAACTGGTATGACAACCGAATGGGCAATAAATTATCACAAGCCATGGTTGAATAGTGTAGCTACAAGTAAACTTTCGTTTTACGTGGCCCTATATCCACCCCGTGGATTTTTGGACCCTTGTATCGGATAGGTTTCATTCTATTGATGAGGTTCTCATGGTTTTGACAAAGTATCAGGGCAGATCCGTGCCATTCTAATCCTTATGTAAGAACCGTGATCTTACGCAAATCCATGTTGTCCAAGATAACATGACGAGAACCCTTACTTCAGAACAGCGTGGGTGTCATTACACGCAGAAAGAAATTATATTACTTATGAAGTGATATAGTCGAACTGAGTAGAAACCAAGTAGTTTCCGTACTTAGGGTCTTTAACAGTCACCTAGAATGGCATACATTTGTGAAGAGACACCTTACCTTTCGAGCATATGTGATGCTTACAAATTCTGAAAACTGTTCGAAAAATTCTTACCTGGATGATTGTAGCAGTGGTATCTTGTGAGGATGCCATGTTTTAGTCCCCTTGAGTGCTTGCCTTCCTTAGTATTAAATCGTTTATAACGTTATTGTCAGCCTTTTTTAAGGCGAAAGTAAGTACTTTATAGAGAGCCTACCATTCATTGCTTATACAAATCTGAAGCGAATGGTTTAATGTGCATACATGTGCAGACGCTTATAGCTTTATGGCTCGAAGCCAAACCTAACCAAAAATGAAGTTAGTAGTAGTATTCGATGCTACAGAGAGCACAAGTTCCATTTGTTAGTGCTAATATACAATAGTATTTCCTTTGCAAGAGCAGTCATTTGTAAGTATGATAACAAAATTGGTTATAGCATGAGGTATAATAATCATAAACAGAATGTTCCAGTAACTGAGTTGTATGTTTTGATAAAAGTATGAAACAACCATAGCATCGTTTCTGGAGTACGTACGTAACCCTTAGTTACTTAAGGAACAACCACATATTCATGCTGTCCATTGAAGGATAGTAACGTATAATGTAAACTATAGTTATCACACCAAGATATCATCCATTCATATCCATGATAAGGAGCTTGAAACCAAACAACCATTCATGAGTTAGGAAGTGCTTCATTGCTGGTCATTATGAAGCTTCTGTCTCATCTTATCACATATGATGTAAAACTATCATTATCATGCATTCTAAAGTATGTGGAAGGTAATACTGGATCATCGCTAGTCCATCGCTGGACAGCCTACCATATATATCAACTTTTTGATTCTCTTGCTAATGATAGATCGCTGCAGGTCCATCCCTGGACAGCAACAAGTCTACCTTCAACAAGCACTCCGAAAATGAGAATGCTTCATCGTTGGTCCATCGCTGGACAGAGGAAAGTATATGAAGTATATATCAAGCCAAACACAAGTTGTATGAACCCTCATTGATCCGTCGTTGGACGGTGGGTTCATACATTCACATTCAACATTTAGAACAACTGATAACCATCATACGTATACATGAGATGAATGCACATATATGAAACAAGCAGAACTACATACCGTGTAGTTAAAGTAGATAACTTCAAGCCAGGGAGGGCGCCATCTCTTCCAACCTTCTTCTCACCGTATAGTAGGAGAAACTCCTTCGAAAATAGGCTACATATAGTGGTTTCATAAGAAGTATCATGGAAGCTCCCTTCCAACCAAAAAAGGTGGGAAAATATTTTAGAAAAGTATGAAGAAAAGTTGGGTTTGCAAAAAAGTTTTAGGACCCTCAAACCATATATGTTTGTTTTTAGCATGATCAAAGGTGGTGGTTTCCGATAAAGAAGAGTCCATGAGAGAGAGAGAGAGAGAGAGAGAGAGAGAGAGAGAGAGAGAGAGAGAGAGAGAGAGAGAGAGAGAGAGAGAGAGAGAGAGAGAGAGAGAGAGAGAGAGAGAGAGAGAGAGAGAGAGAGAGAGGCTCTAAAAAAGTTGTGCTTTCTCACTCATAGGGATCAAATTCGAATTACCTCAAGTGATAGAAATGAAATTTGAGCAATCACAAGTGCGTTGGTGTATGATGGTGGTCTACTTGGTCTACGATTGATTGTGACTGCAGCGGAGCCGTGACGGAAGCAGAACAGGAGAGACGATTACGATGTAAACGATGTCTCTACCAACAGTAAGAAAAACAATGAAGACTATGAAGATAGTAATAACTGCGAACGTGGATTGCTTGGAGAATGGAGTTAAGAGCTTGTTCTTTTAGGTTATCAGAAAATGAGTTTTAAACTGCCATAACAGAAGGATTGCGAAACATTAGGTGTCTTGGACAGCCATGCGATCCTCTAGTTCTGATAACCGTGTTTGTGTGTAAGAGAGTGAGAGACAAATGCATTCAACAAGAACATAAAGATTAAACAATAGCGAATCTGTATATATATAAAAAAAAATCGGAACACAATACAATAGTGTTGATAAATGCGTGCTCCTACTTGTAGACTCAAAGCAATAGCTACAGTTCTAGATCTCTCTCTCTTTGTGTGTAAATCACTAACTCTAAGGAGCTAGCTACTTAAGACCTTTTGGTCGTTTGATCGCTCTGTGCATCTACAGATTGTTCAACTCACACTTTGACTTTCTAGTTTTCTAACTTCTTCTCTTCTCTCAAATACATATATATAGTTGTCAGAGTCTTTTGATTTATTGTAATTATAGTTTACAAGATGATATATAGCCGTTTAAACAAGGTCCGTAGATCCATTATTGGAGCATCGTGAAGGAGGAGAAGTGCAGAGTAATGTATGCTCTGTATGTGTCGTGGTGGAAGGATGTTGGGTCGTTCTGGTCATAATCTTGTCCGCAGTTGTTTGTTCAGCCGGTGTTTGTTTGCTTCCTTCGTTGGTAACCGTAATGGTAACCTACAGAGGTAAACGATGAGATGGGTCAACCTTGTTGGCTGATATCGCAGGAACTCGCAAACTGTTGTCATTGGTCGACTTCGTTGATAACCGTAAGTAGGTTGCTTACGTTTTCAGACGGTTGAGGAGAGTTGAGTTCGTTCACAGACTTCATCGAAGATATTTTTCGGTGACATAGGTCACGGCTCTTTCCGTTGTAGGAGATCGTAAGAAGGTCACTTGTGGTGGTCGACGGGATTTTATGTGTCGTTGCCATTGAAGATTCCGCAAGTGCTCGTAGATAGTAACCTACGAGTTTGAACGACTCCCTACGGTTTGCGGTTTGTTCACTTCACAAGTTGAAGTCGTGTTTTTCCAGAAATGTTGATTTAACGGTGCTCTTCGGTCAGACCGTAGGCAGGCAATAACTTTGCGGTTCTGCCTGATTCGACTTTGCGTGTATTTTTGCAAACTGATTAAGAGAGAGGGAATTCTTGAGAGATGAAGGAGGGCGAAGGGATGAGTAGGAGAAGATTAAACTCCAACAAAGTGTAGGGGCAAATCCATCAGTACGGCCAGAACAAACTCAAGTGATGTAAGTGTCGTAAACTTGAGATGGATCTAGCTTGAACACAATCAATGACTATGTCGAGTGACTAGGACCAAAACCACATGCTAGGCATGATCTTTGAGCCAGCTTGGGCGATTACCATCAAATTTGAGCTATCTAGATTTTGTAAGCTTGAGATTCCATGAATTTGATCACTTTAGAAGCAACTTCTAATGATAAAGGCCAAAACTGGGCCATCTTGATTGACACACCTCAAAGTTGAACTATTTCGAATGATAGGGGGCCATTTCCATCCATAAGGATTCAAACTCAAGCAATCCAATTGTCCTAAACTTAAACATGATCGAGTGACAAGGGACTTAATAGCCAAAATTGAGCTATCGCGATTAAATCATCTAAAATTTGACCTATGTCTTGTGATATGGGTCAATCTCGTTGATAAGGAGTCGAACTCAAGCAATCTAGACAAACTCGAGCAATCTAGCAATCCAAAATCGAGCTATCTTGATTGATAGACATCAAATTTAAGCTATCTTGAGTGGTAGGGGCCAATTCCATCACGAGGGATCAAAGTCAAGCAATCTAATCATCCTAAACTTGAAATTGATCGAGTTTGATTGCTTGATGATTATATCAAGTCATAAAAACCAAAATTGCATGTTAGACATCAAAATTGAGCTATCCCAAATAACATGCATCAAATTTGAGTTCTCCGATTTCGTAAGCTTGAGATTTTCTGAATTCAATCACCCTATGCAGAACCTCAGCTTATAACAGCCGAAATTGAGCTATCTTGATTGATGGATATTACATTTGAGCTATCTCTTGTGATATGGGTCAATTTCATTGATAAGAAGTAGAACTCAAGTAACCCAAATGTACCAACTTGATATTGATCGATTTTGCTCACTCACTGAGCCACATTGTTGGCTGATAATGACCAAAATTGCATATCAGACATCAAACTTGAGCTCTCAAGCAATAGACATCAAATTTGAGCTATCTAAATGTCCCAGTCTCAAGGTTCTTCTAATTTAAGCACTCAATGAGCAATCTCAAGTGATAAGAGACAAAATTGAGCTATCTCAAATGAGATTCATCGAGTGATAAGAAGCAAACTTGTAACATAGGCATATCAATCTGTCTCGAGCAATAAACATCAAATTTGAGCTATATGAATGTCCTAAATCAAATATTCCTCTAGTTTGATCACTCAATGGACAATTTCAAGTAATGAGGAAAAAATTGGCCTATCTTGAATGTTAGACATCAAGGTGGGTGATATATATCAATTTGAGCCATCTCAAGTGATAGGGGCCAATTCAATAATGAGGGATTAAATTCGATTAACCTAAATTCTTGATCAAATATGATGTCAAGTGATAAGGACCACATCAATTTGATTCATTTGAATATCCTAGACTCAAGATTCCTCTACTTTTATCACTCAATGGACAATTTTGAGTGATAAGATCCAAAATCAAGCTACCTCGATTGACAGATATAAAGTTTGGGTAGATATATAAAAAGAGCCTATGCATCGAGCTATGAACTATGATTAGTCGATGAACTATGTTGAGTGGTAAGGAGCATAATTGCAACATAGCACTCAAGGTATCTCGACCAATAGACGTGAATGTCCTACACTCAAGGTTACTCTAATTTAACCACCCAATGGCCAACCTCGAGTGATAAGGACCACAATCAAGCTATCTGGAGTGATAGACATAAAATTTGAATGATAGGGGCCAATTCCATCAATGAGGAATCATCCAAGAATTGGTCCTTTGAAAGACCCCAAGTGGGGGAAGGTCCCACACTGCCCTTACATGAGTGATTAGAGCTGGTAACTTGATTAGTTGGTAACTACTGCTCATATTCCTGGTCTAGAGAGGAACGCTAGGTATTGTATGTTGATGATGTGGCTCTTACTCTTTAGAGAGTAGTGTACTCTTGACATACCGTGTTAGATGCACAGACAGTAGTATCCAAAAGGGAAAATGGGTCTATGGAAAAATAGATATAGATCTTGAACCAATGTACTTCTTTGACTATTTCATTGGCTAAGTCACCTATTCAAGTGTCTGTTCAAGTGAAAGATGATCCAGTTCAAGTGCCGATTTTGTGAAATGAATTGAGAGATGTAAAATAAGTGGTAGCCTAGGTGTACTAAGATGAGCTAAACAAGAACAATAGTCTCTTATAGAACAAAGGGGTAAAAGTTTATTTGATTTTGATTTTTAGTATGAATACAACTTATGAAAGGATGATTTATCGATCCTTTAGTCCAATTGAATTTGGAGGTAGCGGGGGCACAAAAGTTACCACATGGATAACTAGCTTGTGGCACCCAAGCATTCATAGTACAACATACATCCATCCCAATTGCTTAGCTATTTTGAGTCGATCCTTGATAGAGGGACTAAAGTGGAGTATGGCTCCATGAGATTCAACAGAAAGGAAATTTCTTGTCCTTATACCCCTCAACAAAATGGGGTAGCCGAGAGGAGAAACAGGACATTGTGTGAATGTTCTAAATCTTTAAGGCTTGATGCATATTTACCAAAGTCTAATCTGTATTATTTCTACTGTGGATTATCAGTCTGTTTCTATCAAGACATCGTTCTAGCAAGCGCACAACCAACAATATTTTGATTTCGTTGTTTCTACCAGCGATCTTGCTCAAATCAGAGTGTCTTCTAGTCCACCAAATGGATGTCCAGCCTACTTTCCTCAATGGAACTATCGAAGAGGAGATCTATATGTCGCAACCCAAGGGATACGAATTGAAAGGCAAGCAACACCTTGTATGAAAAATTCACAAGGCTCTCTATGGGCTGAAACAGTCACCCAGAGCCTGGTTCCAGAAAATCAATGCATTTCTGAAAGATTGGGGTTAATCCAACTGCCACTTTGAGAGGGAGTTGTAGAACACCTGATTAGACAGATCTCGATTCTACTAACAAAGTGCGTAGTTTACTTGACAAAGGATGAGAAAGGAACGAATATGAACTCAAAAGATTCACGAAAGATTCTTGAAGAATTTGCGAAATTTATCTTTCAGCCAAATTGAAAGATTCTCAAAAGAATTGCGAAACAGTTTGTTGTAGAAGCTTCTGGCTTTCTTGTTGAAGCTCGAAAAATTTGCGAACAAAATCCTGTCACGAAATATTCTATTGCTTGTTCAAACCTCAAATGTCATAAAATTGTCGCAAACAATTTGCGAAATATTCTGAATTTCTTCTTCAAGCTCAAAGTTGTCATCTGTTGCGAACAATTTGCGAAAGACGAAAATGTCGCGAAGAGACAAGTGTCGCGAATAATTCGCGAACATAAATTATTTGACCCTGGAAACAAAGCGTCTATTTGAATAACAACCGTCATAAATGGTTAAATATCTACTATTACATAATTAAAAGGCCTGAAGACCTGTAAATAAAAGGCCAAAAGACCTGTTCTGTAGCAATATAAATACATGTGCACTACTTGTTGTAACTAACTCTCAGACACTCAAACTGAAGAGGTTCTCAGACTCACTCTCAATCAAAGACACAATAGTGAGATAAGACAACAAGAGATGTATACTGATTCAGATTCAAAATTATAAATTTGTTTTTGATCAATAGTTTCTAACTGTCTAAAAATTGTCTTAGGTTGTCTCTGATTCCGCATATCATTTTCATGCGCATATTCAATCAGAGCAAATACTATTCTATTTGTACATAGATCAGATACAGACTTTCATAATTTGGGATGACCTACTTCTTATGTGTTCATAAATTGTGTGTGAGTACTTACATCACAATCTAAGGTTACCTACATATTCATAATTTTTGCAAAATAGAAAAAATGTGAATTGCGTATACATTTCTTTATCATTTAGATTTACCTATATAACATTACAAGTTTTCCTACATAGGTTGAACCAATTTCCTAGTTTAAAAACCTTGGAGATCCAGTCCCTACTTGGACACTCCAAAACCTCCCTATTGAAATGGGAAAATGTTTGTTGAACTAGGAAATTTTAGGATTTCCCCACATGGAGAATGGTTTCATTTTTCTTGTGGTTACTGATCAAGAAATATTCTAACTCTCTTATAGCTGTAGTTTGAGTGTAATCGTGATATGAGCACCAACATTGAGTATTATCCTCTGTGGGCCGTGTGAGGCCGAGCAATGACTTCATATGCTTGATCAACGATTTTTTCGAGACAATCCACACTGATTTGCTCCTGACTGGAGTATAATCCTCTCTGACGATTTCTTGGAAGGGCTTCTTCCACCGCTACGGAGTCGCAGGAATGGCACCTTACATTCATGTCAGTGCTACCAAAGATGAATCCTGATATGTGAGACAAGCAGTATAAGTATTGGACCCAGCCAGCAAAATTTAACAGAATACCGGAAATTCGAAACCAGTAGACCTGCAAGAAGTGATAGACAGGAAGCTAAGAGCAATCTTGGAGAAGGATTGACCGTTCCCAGTCAACATATAGAGGTATTTCCATTTCTGATACTTTGAGTAATGTTCATCCAACAACTACTTACTCTGGAATGGACTCCATATGCACTCTCTCGATGATGTTCAGACTATATTCCATAGTTAAGGTTGCTTGGACTGATGCTATTGACATGCAGGGATAGTATAACTGAGAGGGAGGTTGGCTAAGCTGTCTACTGAACCGTTCTAGAATGCAAGGAAGTTTTTTGCAAAATATAGTAGATTTTACTGTCTGAGGTGTTTGGTTGATTATTACCCGTATGTCAATGCAGTCTGCAGTAGTATTATCGTTACCATAACGTTTGCATAGTAAAGGTAGAGTCGAATCGCTGAATGCTAAATGGACTGTATGCTATTTGGATAGTAAATAGGGTTGATGTTGCAACTACTCGAGTTATCGTTCAAGTAAAGAGAGTGAGGTTTTTCGTATGAAATTGAATGCACCTTGTGATAGACTTTCTGCTGCTAGTTTCACCGAGCTTATATTAAAATGATAGGATGCTTAAAATTATCTTAAAATCGGAATCTAAGATTTATATTATGAAGAATGATAGGATCGGAAATGTTAACTGTCATAGGTGGATGCTTGACCTGAAAATTCGAATATGAGAATTTGGTGCGCAAATTTCAATTGCTAGTTGTCATGAGAACTGGTTGGGCTTAGTAGAAAGTCAGTTGTAAAGGAAATCTTTAGTTTTCGAATTGTTGTATCATTGTGTTATGAACTGAAGAAACACAGAGGCGGTTTTAGTACCCGGCGAGGGTGAAACACACCTCACGGGCTAGGAAAGAATGCATTTTTACAGTGAAGATTTTAGAAACACCCTGACCAAGTCATTCGTTGAAACACACAGGCCTTGGGAGGCGAACACTAGATCACCTAACTCCCAAGGTGTGTAGATCCCATAGAAAATTGCAAAACCACAAATTTCCAAAAAAGTTCAATGTTAATGGTTTGAATATTGCTTAAATCGTATATCAAACTTGCCATTAACAATACGAAGATTTGAAGAAACATTAAGTTTCTACTTTAAAGCCTTAGTATTTTTCCTTGCCTTTTAAACTGCTATATATTTTTGACTAGTTTTTGCACAGTCTGCATATTTGAATTGTTTGTCGCACAGTTTGCGTTTTTTGCGTTTTTCACATTTTGATAAAAGGCGATAGTAGGTCATGACCCCAGGACTTTGTTTAGCCAACCTTCGGCTTTTTCGGTTTTTTTGCCACATGCTCAGAAGGTCGACACTTCGGTTTAGGTCGATGCTCTAGGGTGAGGACGAACTATCAGCTCGGACGTGAAGTTTTCAAACTGCCACGATCCATCGCCGCCATGCAATGTCAACGGAAGCGTACTTAAACGGATGCTTAGCTTAAACTTAGCTAATTAGTCTTGTAATCTAATCCAGCATAATACATGTATTGGATCAGAGACATATATAGATATACATAGAGAGAGAAAATCCTGAACGCCACAATCAGTGAGGTGCGTATCAAGGAAGAAAGATGGACCTAGTAGTAGCTAGTTCCTCTCGTAAAAAGATAACACCTCTCTCACGCCGACGTGCTGATCTGGGAAATAGACAGCGCTCAAGAAAGAACTTGATTGTAAGCTCGATTCTAATAATATAGACAAATATTTTTTTTCTGACGATTTAGCCTTCCTTCAGCGTCGTATTTTGTCTTGAATATCCATTTGCATGGAATCGGTTTTCTATCCTTTGGCAGCTAGGTGAGTGTCCATGTTTGATTCTCCATAAGAGAATCGAATTCGGTGTCCATCGCTGCTTTCCACTGGTCAGCATCAACAATAGACATTGCCTCATCAACAATGTTTGGTTCCAGCATGAAGTAGCAGGCCGGATCATCCATAAATCTGGATGGAGGCTGTTTGGACCTGTTCGACCTTCTAGGTTGAACTTCAGTCATCTGATGTGGGTTGACTCGTTGAGGTTATGACTCATTGTCTGAGTCATCGTCGTTATTCAGCAGTTGAATCTCTGAATCGAAATTGACTGGTTGCTCGATCCGTGGATCTGAATTATCAGCGGCTTTTTCTTTGTGGTCGATGAACTGGTCTTCTACAAAAATGACATCCCTACTGGTGAATGCCTTCTCGGTATCCAAATTGTATAGCTTGTATGCCTTGGAGTTTGGGGAATAGTCGATGAAGATCATTTTTTCTGCTCTTGTCATCTAGCTTTTTTCTTTGATCCTCAAGGATCTGAGCGAAAGCTATGCATCCAAACACTTGAATATGTTTGAGTGATGGTTTTGATCTTGTCCACACCTCATAAGGTGTCTTGCCATTTCGGGCTTTGGTGATGGATCGATTCTACAAGTAGGCAGCTGTACTAACAGCTTCTGCCTAGAATTTCTTTGGAAGAGAGGCATGGCATGCTCTCGGCACTTTTGATTAGTGTCCGGTTCTTCCGCTCAGCTACACCATTGGACTGAGGTGAGTAGCTAGTTGTGTATTGTTGAAGTATCTCGTTGGCCTTGTAGAACTCCTTGAATTCAGTGGAGATGTACTCTCCTCCTCCATCTGTGCATAGGGCCTTGATCTTCCTCTGGGTCTAGGTTTCTATAGATGCCTTGAACTGCTTGAAGAACTTGAATGCTTCGGATTTGTTCTTCATATAGTAGGTTGTAGTGCTTCGAGAAAAGTCATTGATGAAGGTTAGGAAATAGAGAGCTCCCCCTGTGGAAGCAGTCTGCATCGGGCCACAAATGTCGCTGTGTACAAGGTCAAGCAAGCCCTTGGATGTATGAACTAAGTCTAAACTGAAGGGACTTCTAGCATGCTTACTGATAATACAACTTTCGCATAGAGAAGTTGGCTTGTTGACTGATGGCAAATATTGTACTAGACTCTGCGTTGACATTTGCTGAATATTTTCGTAGTTAAGATGGCCAAGTCTGAAATGCCACAACATATCAGTTGATTCAGAAGTGGCTGTGTGAAGAGCTTGACTGTTAGAAGAATAGCAATGACTGAGTTTGTAAAGATAGCCGCTTCTTCTTCCGTAGGCTAGAACCTTCCGGGATTTGTCAAGAATTGTGTAGCCATCCATATCGAATTCGACCCTCCGACCTGAATCGGTGATTCTGCTAACTGAGAGCAGATTCTCGGTCAAATTTTGAATGTGGAGAACGTTGGACAACAACTTGACCTCACCTCTTTTGAATTCAACTCTGATTGTTCCTTCACCTCCGATTGTATGTTATGAGTTGTCTCCAAGTTGCACAACTCGAGAGGTGGTGAATGACTTATAGTCTTTGAACCACTCGCGATGGTGAGTCATGTGTTATGTTGCTCCGAAATCTAGGTACTAGGAGTCGATATCCTGTTGTTCTCCTTCTTTGGTGTTGGCCGATTCTGACGAATCTCCAAGATGCTCGGCCAGAGCTACCAAAGAGCACCTCTCACCTCGGACGGAGGAGGTCTCTGAGAAGATGAGACGAACGAAGACTGAGAGCCGAGAAATACTAGTTAGGAATGACAAGCAAGAACTGTGTGCCTCTTTAAAAAAAGAGTGGGAACTATCCAAAATTGGAGGGAAACCCAACTTTATTCACTAACTTGACATTTAGGCCCTGTGACATTAAAAGTCCCGCAAAAAGGCCTAAAGTCTTCTTATTGAATCTCTATGTGATCATCGAGTTGGACTTACACACGCAGGCCAAATCCCTCTCACTTATTAACTGGGGTTAGGGTTGTCTTGGGATCCACAAACCCTCCAACAGTATCCCCCACCAAAACTGGTGGCGGTACCATGACACCTGCGAGATGCAGTTACTACGGGCTTTTATTTGCATCACGTCATTGAATGCCAAAGTAGGAAGACAATCTTTCCGTCACGTTGCCACAGACGCCAAGAAAGTGAGATCTTTTGCAAACAACGCCAATTGCCTGACTGTGGGATCAGGAGAGCGGATATACTCCCGCTGGTAAGCTTGTAGGGCTCGACGGAAGTCCACTGATATCTCCCAACTATTTGGTTGGTGGATGATTGGCCAGTTCGGCGTATGGATAGTACTTTTGTCTATGGCCAATCCCCAATCCTTTCACTTATTCTTGTTGGGCATTGGTATGTAATATGGATCTACGCGCAATTGGCGAGGGCTGGCCACATAACTCCCGATAGATTCTGGAGTTTTCTCAAAATAACTCTCCAAGTCGGCTGCTCCCCCAATGCGGATATCTTATCCAATTCTTTGCCGACCTCAATTTCAAAGGTCTTAAACTTGAGAACCCAACCACCACGCGAGGACTCATGAGGATGTTGTGCTAAAAAGCTCTGGATCTGGTCCTCGACGCTGATTGGTCGTATGAACAATGGTGTGGTCGTTGATGAAGATGGACTTGCTTGCGTTGCCTGTGGAACTGGCTGTTTTTCTTGGACTTTGGGGGCTCCACCCTGTTCCATGCCTGAATCCAACTCTGTATCCATTCTTCCCGGATCCTGGTGTTGAGGAGAAAACTGTGGCATCAATGGAACTGGAATTTGTGACCCGACTTCCAACACCTGAGCGGCGGCTTTTTTATAATCCTTGATAATGGCCTTGGCCTTGCCTAACTCGGTGGTTGCCGTCCTTTTGAGTTTATCGAATTTTTCCTGAAACCCCGCCAGTGCAGTATGATAGGTTTTGTTGGATTATTCTCCTTACCAATCGACTAATCGGTTTTAAACTTCATCCTTTGTTTATCCAGTTTTGCGAATTTTCTCGCGTTTTTACAATCTGCAATTTTTCAAGTGTTTTTACACAGTCTGCAGAAATACACACAGGTTTACCACAGTGTCGCTTTTCTCTCTCACTTCAGTTTTTCGCTTTTTGCGAAGCTGTTGTCTGTCAAAAATCTCGTGTAAAAATGCAATATCGCTTTTCGCTTGTTAGGATTTGCGAGCAAATATGTAGAGTTGCATTTTTCACTTGAAAGAATGCCGCATTCTTTGCATTCTCCAAACTACCTCAAAATGCCTAGGACATGACTCTGGCAAAGGGTAGGGAAACCCTAAAGCGGTTTTTAAGGCACTATTGCATTTTTTGCAAAATCTCGACACTGTCGCTTTTCGCGACAATGTTGCCTGTGATTGTTTTAGTTCATTTCTGCAGAAGTGACAGTATGGTTCATTTATGCAAACAAAACGTTCACGACCAATTTCACTGCTTATCAACAATCAATGACAAGGAACCGGATGGATGCCAGCGGATCACCAGCCAACTGGCGATCGCAATTGACGACCTAATTTCTTAGTATAAATAGTTGTTTGTATTCATACAGTTTACAATAATTATCAGAATTATCAGAAGAAGCATTTGAATAGTTAGCTCTCTCTCAAGCCTGCGAGCTTGAACACTCCTGAGCATTCTAGCTCACTTCTTAGAGTTATTTTAGAGATTGCTATTGCGCCACTACTTATCAGCATTGTGCTTAATTCAGACTTATTCTCAGTTACTCAGAGACAACTTAGAGTGCACGGTTTCTATCCGCTATTATTTTGTGCTCATTAGCATTTGATTTTGTTTTCTGAATCAAGACTATCTTCTTATTGCATTCAGTATATGTCAGAATGCATGCATCTCTGTATTGCTTTGTAACTGATAGAAATTGTTTGAGAATTCAATACTTCATGTTTGGCAATGTAATCACTTAGTATCTAGCGATCTCAAAGTTAGTTGCTAAATATTGAACGTGATTTCTATCACTACTGCTTTGTTCAATTTTTGATAGGCGTAGTCATGCACTAGAAGTAGGAAGTTTCCGCTACAATTTATCCATCCTATTTTCGACATGGTATCAAAGCAATTTTATTATGTTTATCTGATTCCTTCATGATATCAAAGTGAAAGCTCTAATACTCTTAAGTTCTTTTCAACCTTTCAGTATCAGAAAATTGGTTTTCTTAAGCGTCATCGATACAATTGAGAGATTAAGTTCTAGATGGATTCTCAAAGTAAAGTCGATCTCATCGCAGACAAGCTGAATGGATCCAATTATCATGTATGGAAATTTAAGATGAAGACCTTGTTAATCGCCAACGAATTATGGGATGTTGTCACAGGTATAGAAGTAAAACCTGAAGACGACGACTCAAAGTGGAAATTGAAGGACGGTAAAGCTTTCGCGCTTATTATCCTCAATATATCACACAGATTGGACACATAGCTAAAGCTAAAACGTCAAGAGACGTTTGGTGGGACATCCTAAACTCACTATATGATGTGAGGGACGTAACTACTAAGCTACATCTACGAAGGAAATTCTTCACATTCAAGATGTCTGTTGGTGATTCTTTGCAGAGTAACATTAACCAGTTTAAGAATCTCTTGCAACAGATGGCCCAGTCATAGACGATCAAGACACAATCATGACATTGCTTTCAAGCTTGCCCTCTACATATGAGAACTAGGTGATGATCATATCGACACACTCAGACTTAACTCTTACTAGAGTTATCACTATGTTGCTGCAAGAAGATAATAGAAGAAGTCAAGACACATCGTCTGCTTCCTCCTCTCAGGCTCTATATGTCAACAAAGGCTTTAAGCGACAGAAGCAGAAAAGCTCCAAGAAGGCTGCAACGAATCATAAGTCGACTCAAAGTCAAGAACAATCATCGAATCCACAATCAAAGAAGAAGATGTTTTGCAGGTATTGCAAGCACAATAACCATGAGATCATGGATTGCCAAATTCTCCAAGCAAAGAACGCAGCCAAGCAACCTGATCAACAAGCAAAGACAGTCTCATCATCTCCCCAAGTCGAAGTGGATGAAGATGCATCTATGGTCAAAGATCAAAGCACATTTTTGGATGATTCATGGTTTCTGGATTCTGGAGCAACTCAACATATGACCAATCAACGTGAGATCTTCAACTCCTACACACCTTACAGAACAAAGAAATTTGTTCATCTTGGTGACAATAGTACTCACACTATTGAAGGTAAAGGTATTGTAAGATTGCGATTCCAGCACGATCAATTCAAATTACTATCAAAAGTTTTATATGTTCCTAAACTCTCTACAAATCTGTTATCAGTGAGTAGAATTACAGAGTTAGGCCATAAGGTAGAATTCGAATTTGATCAATGCAAAATTATTAATAGGAAGTAATAAGATCCTTGAACTCGGCAAGAGGCAAGGTTACTTATATAGATTGGCACACTGTTATTTTCAGTCTAGTAAAGACTTAAAAACCTCTATTCTAGTCAATAAAGTATTACTATGACATCATCGTTTAGGACACGTGAATCATGCATCTATTATGAACATGTCTAGACAATCCATGGTTTTTTATTTCGACTATTGTCATAGCTGCATTTTTGAAAAGCAGGCTAGGATTCCTTTTAGATCAAACCATATGCATGCGACAAGAGGTCTGCTAGATGTTGTTCACACAGATATATGTGGACCTATGCAAACACCTTCATTGTTAGATGCAAAGTATTTCATTACCTTTATTAACGAGTTTTCTAAAAGAACAGTTGTTTATTTTATTAAACAGAAATCAGAGGCTTTCATCAAATTTAAAAAAATCAAAGTGCATGCTGAGAATCAAACTGGCAAACGAATCAAAGCGTTGAAGTTAGATAACGGAGGAGAATACATCTTCAATGAATTCAAGGAGTACTGCCTCAACAACGGCATTGAGCAACAATCTATCACCTCCTATTCACCTCAGTCAAATGGTCTTGCTGAGAGAAAGAACGAAACCTTAGTCGAATCGGCAAAGTGCATGTTATCACATGCGACACTTCCGAAGTCCTTCTGGGCTGAAGCTGTTTCAACAACAACCTATATTCAGAACATATGTCCTACTAAAGACCACTCAGATAAAACACCATTTGAAGTTTGGACAGGTACCAAACCTTTTTTTATCAAACTTACGAGTTTTTGGATGTACTGCTTTTGCGCAGATACCTCGTGATCTCAGGAAGAAGCTCGACTTCCAGAGTATCAAATGTAATCTATTTCAGATCAAGCCTACAAGTTGTTCGATACAATCGAGTCGAAGATATTTACTAGCCGGGATGTCTTCTTCATCGAAGATCAGTTCCAAGACCTCAAAGGAAAGGGTAGTTCCTATGTAGCCGACCTGTCAGATTCTCCTGACGCTTTAAACTTTCTAGTTCTGTAGGCGACTATTCCATTGAAGGTCCAAGCTCTTCTACTTCTGACGAACAACGAATCAACGGCGGGTCAGAAGATGATGATGTTGTAGTCCAGCAAATACAGTATGATAGAAACGATCAACTTCCTCTATTACCCAAAAGATCTTCAAGAACCAGCAGACCACCCAATTGGTATATCGACGAGTCTGCAACCTACCTTGTTCAGGAATCGACATCTATCGAAGAGACACTCAGTCAGCCTGATTTCGATCTCTGCAAAGAAGCTATGGATCAAGATTATTCATCTCTTATCAAGAACCAGACATGGACGATTGTCGAAATTAACTGCTAGCAGAAATATAGTTGATTGCAAATGGATTTTCAAAGTCAAGTACAACGCAGATGGAAGCATCAACAAAAGAAAGGCACGACTTATCGTCAGAGGATTTTCTCAGGTATACAATATCGATGATACTGAAACTTTCAGTCCAGTAGTCAAGCACTCTTTTATTTGACTTTTGCTATCATTTGCCGCTGCAGCAAATTTGGAAATACATCAAATGGATGTACAGACAACATATCTCAATGGAGTTATCGAAGAAGACATTTACATGGTGCAACCCGAAGGTTATATTATCAAGGGTAAACACAATCATGTGTGCAAACTCCATAAGGCACTTTATGGTTTGAAGCAATCTGCTCGAGCATGGTTTCAAAGGATCAATACTTTTCTCATTGATCACAGCTATACATCTAGCTCTTCAAATTCAAACGTTTACTTCAAAGTAGTGCAACAGTCTTTTATCATTATCACTTTATATATGGATGATACATTGCTTTTCAACAACAGTATCGATCTGATAAAAGAAGCTAAGATAATGTTATCTTTCGAATTCGACATGACCGATCTGGGCGAAGTTCATTTCTGCATTGGTATACCTAGACCCAAATTGTCAAAGGACCAGTGTCTCCAAACAATTCACGAGAAGCAACAGATGCATGAGTATCCTTACCATTCTATTATAGGATCTCTTATGTATGCCTTGATCTGTACCAGGCCAGACATAGCTTTTGCAGTCAGCTCTCTCAGTCAGTTTATGACTAATCCTGGTATAACACATTAGAAGGCTCTTATCAGAGTCATGAGATATCTTCGAGCTACTATGGACTTTTGCATTTGTTATGGAGCAGTCGGCAACGACAAACTCAATTTCCTTAGTGGTTAAACAGATGCGAGTTGGGCAAGAGATGTAGACACTCGTAAATCTACTTTTGGATTTACATTCTTCCTCAACAATGGTTCAATTTCTTGGAACAGTCGCAAGCAATCTTTGATGGCTCTATCTTCCACTAAATCAGAGTATATCGCAGTCTCTCAAGCTACAAAGGAAGCAATATGGTTGAGGAACTTACTCTCAGATATCGGTCTGAATCAATATGCTCCGACGACATTATTTTGTGATAATCAAAGTGCCATCGCTTTATCAGCCAACCCTAGATTTCATTCCAGGAGTAAGCAAATTGAACTGAAGTATCATTTTGTCAGAAGCAAAGTTCTGAACAAAGAGGTTAGATTGCAGTATTGTAGAATGCAAGATATGATAGCTGATATTTTTACCAAAGCATTAAGTTTGGATACACACAGAAGATTCTGTGTAGAACTAAGTTTGAAGGTCATTCAAGGATTCAAATTAAGGGAGAGTGTTGGATTATTCTCCTTACCAATCGACTAATCGGTCCAAAGTACCTCAAAATGCTAAGGACATGACTTTGACAAAGTGTAGGGCAACCCTAAATCAGTTTTTAAGGCACTGTCACGTTTTTTCGCAAAATCCCGACACTGTCGCTTTTCGTGACAATGTTGCATGTGGTTGTTTTAGTTCATTTCCTGTGGGAGTGACAGTAGACAGAACGTTTACGACCAATTTCACCACTTATCATCAATCAATAACAAGGAACCAGATGGATGCCAGCGAATCACCAGCCAACTGGCGATCGCAATTGACGACCTAATTTTTTAGTATAAATAGCTGTTCATATTCATACAATTTACAATAATTATCAAAATTATCTGAAGAAGCATTTGAATAGTTAGCTCTCTCTCAAGCCTGCGAGCTTGAACACTCACGAGCATTCTAACTCACTTCTTAGAGTTATTTTAGATATTGCTATTGCACCACTGCTTATCAACATTGCGCTTAATTCAGACTTATTCTCAATTACTCAAAGACAACTTAGAGTGCGCGGTTTTTATCCGTTATTGTTTTGCGCTCATTAGCATCTGATTTTATTTTCTGAATCAATACTATCTTCTTATTGCATTCAGTATATGTCAGAATGCATGCATCTCTGTATTGCTTTTGTAACTAATAGAAATTGTTTGAGAATTCAATACTTCATGTTTGGCTACATAATCACTTAGTATCTAGCGATCTCATAATTAGTTCCTAAAGATTGAACGTGATTTCCATCACTACTGCTTTTTCCAATTTTTGATAGGCGTAGTCATGCACTAGAAGTAGGAAGTTTCCGCTACAATTTATCCATCATATTTTTGATAGGTTTCCACTTTGCGCAACAAGTATCTGATCTCATCCAGTGTGACTGGACGATCAGGCATGTGGGTCTGTAAGTAGGAATCGCGTTCAAGGGTTTTGGGGCCATTTGGCCGTGCACGCTTTTCGTGATCCAACAACTGTACTATCATAGGCTTTCGCCACACATATAGCATCCTCCAAAGAGTTAAAAATATTTCGTTTGCATTCATTTTGATAGTCAGCTGGCAGTCCGACAATAAATTGCCACTGTGCCAACTTACTTGGACATAACCGTCCAGTTTTCGGCTTCCCATTTTGCAGTTGATAAATCGAATATACAGCTTGGAATTGTGACAAAAGCTTTCTGGAATTCCATCAGGAATCTAGCCCAAGTCACCGGTTTCGTGGAAACTTCCCTCCACCAAGAAGAGGCTTTGCCTTCCAGAAACAATAGAACCGATGATATTCGTTTATCCTCTGGGACGTTGTGCAAGCAAAAATAGCTTGTCCAACGGTTTAGCTAGCCTTCAACAATTTTCGGACGTTTAAACTTTTTATTGCCGGATAATATTTCCGGTTGGTAGCCCAAGTTGTTAGAGTTAATAGCTTGCAGTTGATTAAATAGATTTTGCATTTGTTTATCCCGTTGTTTATTACTTTGATGAAGTTCTAAAACTGCCTTGCCTAAGGTTTCTTCTGAGTCTAGGGTGTCATCACTGTCGGGTGAGGCCGGCTGAATTTCCATATTTCCCCCATCACTTCATGCTGGGTGAATCTCGGTAGCACCCCCTCCAAAATTTCATCAGTATCCATTTGCTTGCCGACTAAAAAATAAAACATAATTTCGTTCAGTTAACACATTCATTACGAGTAAAATAATTGCTAAATTAAGCAATGTCTACAAAAAACTAATTTTTAAACCATACATGCTTTCATTAACAAATTATAACAATGAATCGGCAAATGGGTACTTAAGCAATAAAAAATCAAAATTAACCGTTAATGATCTTGGGCAACGAAAATCCATTAACAATTGTTAACTCAAATAATTAACTGTAAAAATTAACTTATCAGTTTGTTAAAACTGAAAAATTCATTTCGAGCAAGAAATTTACAAGGTTAAAAAAATTCTAAATGCCAAACCCCCCCCCCTTTCCCGCCATATCTACCCCCATTCAATGACTCAAGTTCTAAAAACTTGAGTTCATGCCACGATCCCCCCCCCCTCTTTCCTTCGTCTTACTCGGGCTCTTCTTGCCCACAAGGGGGTTGTGCTTACTCTTAGGCCACTACCCTTTGCTCACACATGCAGTAGTCGAATCCGCGCGCGCGCGCGCGCGCGCGAGAGAGAGAGAGAGAGAGAGAGAGAGAGAGAGAGAGAGAGAGAGAGAGAGAGAGAGAGAGAGAGAGAGAGAGAGAGAGAGAGAGAGAGAGAGAGAGAGAGAGAGAGAGAGAGAGAGAGAGAGGGATGGCGCCCACCCTCCCCATCATTCTAGGACTTTAATGCAGATATTTGGACATTTTGGAGGGCGGCTGCTAGCAAACTTTTCAGCATCTTTTTAGGGTTTTTTTTTTTCACAGTTTTTCAAGCTTTAAATGCAGGAAGCACCAAGGCACAAAGCATCTGCTGTTTCTTTGCAGATTTCTCTATCTTTCCAGCGTTTTCCATATTGCCAATGCTTTCATTTTACTTATTTCAAGCATAAGTAGATTTACAATGCAAGATTTGCAGGGTTTGCTCTCACTATGCCTGAAAAACAAAGGTTCTACTGCCAAAATTTTTCAAAAAACAAATAGTCATCAGATCTGAACCCAACCATCCTCCAGAATGGCTTTACAAGCTCCTAACCCTACAAACAACTGTTAGGTTGCTGGAAAATGAAGCATAAACCAGTGATTCACAGTAAGCAGCCTTGCAATCCTGTCAAACATCACCAACACTCAATAGCCAACAGATTAGAGTATTTTTGCTTCTATTACAGTCTATTCTCACCGATTTAAAACCAAATCGGCTTCCAAATAGGCAATAGACAACACTTAAAATACAGAAACCATTCATAAGAAGAATAAGAGACTGTAGGAAAAAATCCAGCAACCAATAAAGTAACCGTTGCTTTACAAAGATGCTAATCACAGAGTAATCGGCAACAACAAAATTGACACAGAATTTCTTCCAAGAAACCAATTTGAAAAGCACAAAAAATGAACCAATTGTGAGCCTGGTAGTGCACTTACCACACAATCGATTGCAATTCGAAAAATATTTCCAACGGGAAGAGAATCCCACAATTTCACCGTTTGTTGCTTACTCCGTCGGATTCTCGAGAAAACATCGAGATTTTCTCTCAGCACTTTCAATGGTAAATCCTGCTTAGACTGGCTCTGATACCAATATAAAGTCCTCACAACAGGATTCTAGTCTAAGCATACCATACAAAACAACAACACAAGGGAACAGGTGGTGGATAAACTAACCCAACCAAACCTAGATCGAACAAATCTAGCCCCCAAGCAATGGATCAATCAAAGTCATGGAAAGAGGAGTCACACCAACAGCATGTAGCTACTAATCACAAAATCAAGCATACACTAGTGAGAGCCCAACAGGGATACTTATACCCTCCAAGGCCCATGCACCACTAGTAGTGCACTGTGACACCTCACTGGACACCTTTGCAGGCTATCTGGGCCACGTCATCCAGTTCCCTAATGACTCACTGATAGACCCATACCAACTCTGCTTTGATCTTCTCATCAAATTGCGACTGCAACTTTTCCATCTATTTCTGCTGGTTCTTTCCGAGTTTCTCGAACTTATTGAGCATCATCTCTGCAGTAGCATTGACATTAGTTGATGCAATAGTGGTGGATGTCGTAGTGGTCTGCCCTGCTATATAAGACAACATTCTGATATGCGGCTCATCGTCTGAATCTTCATCCTCCTCCTGAATCGCATCATCCATAGCATTTTGTAAAATTGCATACTCATTATGGAGTTTCAGCTCACGTTTGATCCTTTTAGGTAAATATGACAAAAATCACATAATCATGGCATTTTCATTAATCAACTCAGGTTCGCACTCAGATTTGAGGCATTTTACCCATTCAATGTAATCTCGAACCATTTCCCGCTTTCCCATTTTAATTTTACTTAAAAGTAGAAAAGGGTCTTCCATAAACTTCCGAGGTTTGAACCATGTAATAAGGGCTCGTTTGATAGTTTCCCAATCTGTGCGTTCAGTTTTATCTTGATTATAGTACCAGTCTTGTGTTGCGCCTGTTAAGGCCATAAGAAAAAGCTTAAGTTTATCCTGAGGAAAAACTTGCCATAGACTTCACAAGATTCAGAATAAATCTGAAGAAATTTAACTAGATCTGTTAATCCATTGTATTTGGGTAGATCCAAACGGGGTGGTCTCCTAAAAATGATTGAATTGACTTCTTGAGGAGCATCTCCAGGGGCAATCATCTTTACAGATTAAATCAAGCAGACAATGAGATTGGATCTAGATTTTCAATCAAAACTATCTCAGATATAATCTGCTAGATCTCTTTCACTTGACAAGAATCAGATTCCTATAACGTAAAAAAGATTCCTAAGATCAACAGATCGATACTTCTCAAAAATGAAAAATTGTCAGAATCAAAATCAGACTAAATCAGATTTGACCCAAAATTTGACATAGACTTGATTTGAAAATGAGAACCAAAAAATATAATTGGCTAAGATTCCTTAGGCGAAGGTTGACTTGGTGAAGGTTTAGTAGTGCTATTTTTGGTAAAAACTCTCTAATCAGACTTTTCTGACAATTTTATGAAAATAACCTTTGTCGAACTCTCAGACTAAAAATCTGAAACAAATAGAACTAGGGTGGAACTGGCGAAGGTTCTTGGCACATATAAACACAGTTTTTGTAGTTTGGCGAGGGTAAAAATAGAGATTTTCTATGATCCGAATAGAATGAATGTTCGTCGAGCTCAAAAATAGTAAATTATTATAAATAGAATAATTTGAAAACTCGACCAAGGTTCTGGTGAAGATTCACGGGTAATACTAATATTTTTACAAAAAAGAGACTTTTTTGACAAAAATATAACAATATGACAACTGATCCTCTAAGAAACCTTCTATTTCTAATATTATTCTTCGCCAACCTGGCAGTAGATAGATCTGAATCACACCTATGCATAGTGAATTGGGTGAAGGTTCTTTTTTTGTATTTTAGAGTTTTGGTGATTTTTTGGTGGTTTTTCTGATGTTTCTGGAAATCTATTGGGAAGGGTTGTTCGCCCTTCAAACCGAAGGTTTTGGGATCGAAACTGAAGGTGCTTGCAACTCGGTGAATGTTTTCTGAAACAGCGCAAAAAGTTATCAGCTCTGATGATAATTTTTGTCTCATTTTGACCAAAATCTGACAAATTTGACCGATTTTTGTTGTTTTTTCTGATATCTTAGATCCAAATGGATTTTAAGATTGGGATCTGAATAGTTTTTCTTGTTCTACAATCAGATTAGATTTCAAACAAGCAAATCCACTCAAATCAAGCAAAATCACTCCTAAACTAACCCTAAATGTAGATTTAACACTATTCATGCCACGACAAGATGCCTAATGCAAGCTAACCATCCAACAAACATGCTGCAAACTAAGAAATTGGCGTAGCTCCCTGGCAACGACGCTAAAATTGTAGTGGGTTTCTTTCTTTGACTATCCTCAACCCAAGATCTAATCAATCTAGCATTAAGGAGATGAAGTTAGTTGTCACATGTAGATTCGTTCCCATGAGAGCGATAGCATAATTCAGAATTCAGCATGAATGGAAGATCCACATCTAACTCTAACATCCATTAATTCTAAGCATTAACACTACAATCATTAACACTAAGATCCACAATGAAGATAGCTTACTCTTTTTCTCTCTCCCTTTCTCTCTCATAAATTGTATAAAAACATGCAATCCCAATAACAATCATATCCAGCAATTAGCAAACACAATAAAAGTATGAGAGATGGAGGAAAAGTGATAGAGAGCAAGGACATTCATAAATCCATTTAACAAGAGAACCAATCTGCTTTATTGAAATGAAGATATGTACATGTGTAGGAAACTCGAGTTGGTTTCTTCATATAGTAGAGAGGAGGACCCTGGCCTTTGAATCCTATTGAACCATTTCTGCCTCCCTAATTTTTCAAATTTAAAAAAGAGTGGGAACCATCCAAAATTGGAGGGAAACCCAACTTTATTCACTAACTTGACATTTAGGCCCTGCGACATTAAAAGTCCCGCAAAAAGGCCTAAAGTCCTTTTATTGACTTTCAACTAATCAAATCCTATGTGATCATCAGGTTGGACTTACACACGCAGGGTGCTAAATCCCTCTCACTTATTAACTAGGGTTAGGCTTGCCTTGGGATCCACAAACCCTCCAACAATGAATTTATAGACTTTCAATCTTATCATTTATATGTTTGTTTTCATTGGCTAACATATGTATCACGATCTATTGTGCTAATCGACTAATAACGAGCCAAATACAACCATAATTTTGCATATTATTGCAATGATTCGAAGCACTATCTCAGCCTACGATGTTCTTTTTTGGTAAGTTCCTAGCCTCGTGTGATTTTTCTACAAGCTTTAGTAACTTATGAGACAATTTTACACTTAGTATTATGTCCATTTTAGTGGCTTCGTATCTATCGTTACTAGCTTGATAGCATGTATTCTCATGTCAACGCAGAATTTGTGTTCTCATGTCAACCCAAAATTTGCATGTTTTCACGATGATTTCAAGCACTATCTCTTGTAGATATCTGTTGACTCCCTTGTCTTGAGCAGATGTTTTAGAGTTGATTATACATTGTTTGTAGATGTTTTAATGCTGAAACCTGGGCACAAGCTCATGTATCTTCTTTGTGATGAGAATGTATTAAGTCAATGTGACAAAAATCTGTCCAATAGAGATAGAATTTTTCATGTTCATATGATGATTCAAAGTAGTGTTTCAGTCGACAATGCGCTTTTTTGGGAAGTTTTCAGGCTTTTGTGAGATTTTTCTACAAGCTTTAGAAATTTGAATGCGGCAATTTTACACTAAGTGTTATGTCTATTGGTGCAGATGTTTTCGAGTTGATTATACATTATTTGTAGATGTTTTAATGCTGAAACTTGGGCACAAGCTCATGTACCTTCTTTGTGATGAGAATATAAGCATTGCTAGGATCAGCTCTTGTGGACATGATGAACTTCAGTTTGAGGAAATTTGACGCGGATTTATTGTAAAGTTTGATTGATTTGATTTTTTATTATAGTTCACCTTCCGCATAGCTTTGGACTTCATCATTGGCATGGCACCATCTCTTGAGATGATGAAAATGATGGACAATTAAAATTTAGATGTCTTTGTTGGAGACCTCTAATGTACTTGCTATTGTGCAATTTGATGTGGTTATCTGAATTTTACGGTAATGAGCAGAATTCTTTTGATATACCTCATTTTGAGCCTTTCAAGACAATGTTTAGCTTTTCCTTTTGCATCAAAATTCTGTTGGCCATGGTTATAGTAACATTTGTAGTTGAATTAATCATGCAAGTTTAAGTTGCAAGTTGAATGCTAAGGTCTTATGCCTTATTTTTGGGTGAAGTACACCTATAAATTAGTGTAGGAAATCAGATGGCAAGCTAAATTTTTTCACATTTTTATACCTCAAACATTTTGTTTTTTATAGGATTTTTTAGACAATTTTTTATTAATTATTATAAGATCCACGAGGCTATGGACCAGGTATTCTTCATGGAGAGGTGGGCTACCTAATGTAGCACTCTGAGCCGCTAGAGCGGCGAGGCTGGCTACAACACGTAGCCCACCGTTGGATGGATGACGAATACCAGACATAGCAAGTCCAGATCTACGGTGGAGATTAAGAACGTTTTAAAAGCTATGCTATGGCTCAAAATCTGCCTCTTCCAGGCAACCGGATGATGCCATGTGTCCGATATCACTCCTCACAACTCCTATGTTTTAAAAATTCTAAGATTCTACGATTAAGCGATACATGAATCATGTGTATAGGAAAATATAGGAGAACTCCAAAGAGGTTTCTAGAACACTCTTGAGGTGCCTGCATCGTTTGGTGCGTTCTCTATGGTGCGCTTGCTGCCGTGCGCTTCTTTTGGGGAGTTTTTTCAGATCAATCTGCCTGCTGATCTAGTGGCTGCTTGGTGTTGCGCTGATGGAGCTTCTATGATCCTCCTCTGAGCTCTTCACCTTTATTTGGAGGTCTTGTGCTAGTTCCTCGTTCGTGGTTCTTCTTGGATGTTTTCATGCTTTGTTTCCTGTTCTACCTTTTCTTTCTCCATGGCATTGGCAAAAGGTACGTTTCGCTCTCTGGTTTTTTTTTCTTGTTCTTGGGTTTCTCCTTCTTCTTGCTCTCTTGGTCTTCCTTTTTTTCTTTGAGCTACTGTTGTTTTTTTTTCTTGTTCTTGGGTTTCTTCTTCTTCTTGCTCTCTTGGTTGATGTTTCACCTTCCTTTTTTCTTTGAGTTACTGTTGTTTCTTTTGCTGCTGTTGGACATTCCGTTGGCTTTGAGTCTGTCAGCCTGTTGTGTGTCGTTTGTTCTGTGGATCTTTGTATGCGTTGTGCTTCTCCGTTTTTGTTTTTGATCCTTGCCTGACTTTACTTGTTTTGCTTGTTTCCTGTTTCTTTCCTTTTCCTGTTACTTGCTCAATTCATTCTGGTTTTCTTTACGTTTATGTTGTTTGCTTTGTTGCTGATATATTCTCTTATGAACCAGCTTTTTTGTGTTTGATTATTTTGACTTGATGTTTCATGTTTCTTCTTATCTTACTGTTTTGGTTATTAGATGTCTTTTGTTGGCTTACTTCCTATTGCTTTATCGTGCTTTGTATTTCTTTATATCTGTAGACTTGGTTTTGAATGTTTCTTAATTTTATTTTTCTATGGTTTTTTAAAGATTTTTACTTTTCTATACCGGGTTTTTGTTTTAGCAAACTTTTTCAGGAGATATTTAAATCATAGTTGCACCGCGATTCGCGAATCGCGATTCAAAATCGCGATCAGAATCGCGATCCCGATTCGCGATTCGGGATTTTCCCAGAATCGTGTAGAATCGAAATTTTTTTTTTTTTTGAAATTTTTTTGTGCAATATGGGTATCAGATGAAAGCTCTGATCGAGGGGAGTATGATTGTGTAGTTTGCCGACTGTTTCAGGTGCAGGATGGTCCCTTTACGCTAAAGCTGCATCCCATATAAAAAAAAGTGAACACATTGGGGCATTCCTAGTGAACATAGCAGGAATCTCCCTTTCTCTGATTCTCCCTCTCTCTATCTCTCTCTGATCACGATTCACAACAAACGGAACTAAAACCATGCTGAACAAAAACCTAGCTGAATCATTCTGAACTTTAGCCTTAAATGAAACAATTTTTGACAAAACAACCATACTTACTCTCTCTCTCTCTCTCTCTCTCTAACCATAAATCATAAACCATAAAACCGAAGTTACTGAACTAAAACCACAAAGAACAATACTGAATCACGACAATGCTGTGAATAGGATCATCATAATATATAATATCGGGCCACATGGCACCAAAAAGGGGTACAATGATGTTCCATGAACGTAATGAAAACTATATAACTAAGGCTCGTCAGAGTCATGGTAGGATAAATCATCCGAATCTGTGGACTGCAGATCCCATGGGTCCGCAGATGAATCGGAACTGGAGGGAGCCATATGTCGTGGTGTGGCCCTGGCTCTACTGCGTGCTCTGGATCCCTGCTGCGTGCCCTGGCTCTGGACCACCCCCCTCTCCCTGCCTCTACCTCTGCCTCTGCCTCTGCCTCTGCCTCTCTCCCCTTCCTCTGGCCCCCATCTGGCTGCCCCCAGCCCTGTGTCTACTCTGTCGTGCCTGTGTGTCAGGTGGCCGTAACCCTACGCCCTGGGATGGCCCTACCCACTGTGATGATGCCTGGCCGACGACTGCCTGTGATGCTCCACTCCTGTCTACAAAAAGAGTACTCAGCCCCCCCTCCTAGAACCTCTAGGTCTCCCCCTAGGCCTACGTGCAGGAATGGCTGGCTCCTCCTCTGTCTCTGCATCAGGGTCCACTAGCAGGTCAGCCAGGTCATCCCCCTGTGCCTCCGCCCACATCTCCTCGTCGTCCTCTGTATCTCCCTCAACCCACTCCTCCTCCTCCACATAGTGTGCCCCGAGCATCTCTCCACCCTCCGAGACCTCGTCATCTCCCTCCTCAGCCCTCTCCCTCTGCCTCTCTGTCCTCCTCTGCCGCCGTAAAGCCCGTGCGTCAGCCTGTGCCTGTCTGTAGAGCTCTCTATGGATCTCATCATCCATCTCCTCCTGTGTGGGTGGTGCCCGAGGAGCAGCAGCTATCGAATCCACCAAGCAAGTGTCGGGGTCCACCTGCAACCAAAAACAATACATTGTTGTTAGGCAGGTATTGTGCAACTCACTGCATATTTTGAAAGCAAATCAATTCACCAAAGCATACCAAGAAAAAAGGGGTGATGATGTGACTCACCTCGAGCATCTGACCCTCTCCTCGTGTGCGCCTCAGCATACGGCCGTTGGTGTTCACAAACACCAACTGCCTACACTGCTCGATGGACAACCTGTTCCTCTTTTGCGTGTGATACAAGGCCCAGGTGCTCCAATTCCGCTCACAAGCTCCTGCAGAACAGTCCTGTGCAAGGACTCTCTCAGCCAATCGCCTCAGGTCACCTGTGCTGCGCCCGTGGATGCACCACCATGTAACGAGCCTCAGCTGATCCTCCCTCCGCCGACTCTGCTCTCCATCGAAAGGAAACTGGAAGCGCTTAAATGCGAGCAGCTGGCTTGCAATGTTGGCCAGCATCGGACCTATTGGCAAAAGGAAAAACATGGCACATGTAACACCCCTCAAATTCAGACACTACCAATGAGTACAATACTGCAGTAACAATGCTACCAAATGATTTCTCACACGTACCTGGTCCGGGCCATACGCGCTCCGTGTACTCCACCCATCCCCGGTGCAGCTCCGGATCGTCCCTCTCTCGTGTAGAGCGCCACAAGGGGTGTAACATGTGGGCTACGGCGTGGATGGGTCGGTGGAAGTAGTCCCATCTGGCCTCCCAGATGCGTGAGATCTCGCGCCTCCTGCAGCAGACAAATTACAACAATCACTAAACCACAGCATAAAAGAAACGCATCAGACTCGAGTGAGAAACAACAAACTAGACACTGAAGAGTCATACCTATGCTCGTCCAAGGCTGACAACAGAATCCCCTCGCCGATGCGCTCCATGAACTCGTAAATGAGACCGAGGGTGCACCCCTCACGGTCTACCAAACGCAGCACTCTGTAAATGGGTAGTAGGATCCCACTAATCTCCTCAGCAGCTCTCCAGAACTCGTCGCCGTACACAGTGGACTGGAAAAATGCCGAATGGGAGAGGTCTGTAAAGTCCCGGAAGGCCACGCTGGAAACCATCCGCCGCAATGCATCCTTCACCACCACCAATCGCTCTAGCACCAAGAAGTAAAACGCAAAGCGTGTGGGTGCGGGCTTCTTCAGGTTTAGGGTGGAGAAGGTGCGGAACAGGGCCAACACACGCCTCTTCCTGGTGACAAAAGTGACCAGGCGCATGGCCGTAGAAGTGATCTGCAACACAAACACCTAGTAAAAAAGTTTAGACAGTAGTTGAGACGTGGTTAGCAGCATCGAAGGAAGAAAGCATAGCAAATAGAACAAACTATACCTCTCTGATCCATGGAAGCGCACATAGGTCATGGATGAGCAAGTCTATGCAATGTGCAGCACATGGTGTCCACACAATGCTGGGGTGCTCCCTCATCATAATCTCGCCCATCTGCTTGCAGTTCGAGGCATTGTCGGTGACAACCTGAACCACGTGCTCATCTCCGATGTCAGCAATAACATCTCTAATGACCTCCCATATGAAATCGGCTGTGATGGCGTCACCACCTCGAGTGGCATCCACGCCACGTAGGAATACTGTGCCAAGCGGGCAAGAAACCAAGACATTGATGACGGATCGCCGACGAATGTCGGTCCATCCATCGCTCAGTATCGTGCATCCATACCTGTCGCAAAACACCCATTAGCTACATGCAAAAATTACGGCACCAGTAAATCCTAAACACATGCAAAGAGATTACAAAGACAAGTTACTTACTGCTGCCAAGCTGAGCGAATGGAACTCAACTCCCGCGTGATGGTCTCCTCCTCCTGACAAAGCAACCTGCCTCGTAGTGCCTCTCGCCTGGGAGGTGTCCATGTAGCATCCACGGCCGCCATCTATGCACAGAACTCCCTGAACACCCAAGTGTCAGCAACAACAAAGGCAATGCCGCACTCGTAAAAGAACTGGCCACACAGTCGAGTGCAACGGGCCTGCTGCTCTCTCTGCCAGCCGCATCGATCAAGGGTCTGCTGCCTGGGCCTAACCCCTCTCTGCTATGTATATGGTGCTCATGGTCTGGCATGCCCAACGGATGGCTGATCTGTGGGTGTGTCACTCTCTCTGGCAACATCTGCCGAAGCATGTGGTGCATCTGCTGCTGAGGAGGAGGGTCGAGAAGCACCCGCTGCTGCTGAACCAACATGCTCATTTGATGGTCCTGCTGCTGCTGCGGATGGAACTGAAGGTGCTCTACTGGGCCTTGCACCTGAACCATGCTCTGCCCGTGCTGTACTGGGCCCTGCAGCTGTACCATGCTCTGCCCGTGATGTACTGGGCCCTGCACCTGTACCATGCCCAACCCATGATGTACTACGCCCTGCAGCTATACCATGCCCTGCCCGTGATGTACTAGGCCCAATATCCATGGTAGGCCCTGCCTGTCTGCCTGTGAGCCCTCCTGCATGCCTACCTGTAGCTGCTCCTGCTGTCTGTCCCTGTCTAGAACCCTGTGATGCAGTACCGGGCCCGTACATGGTAGACAACCTCTGCAGATCCTCATCAGAAATCCTGGGGCAATCAGATATGCCCAATGTCCGCCCATCTGGCCCTCTGACCCGCAGCAAGTGAGCCCTAACCCTGGTGAGTGATCCCGTGAAGTGACCACCGCAATGCAAGCATCTCCATCTGCGGGTGCCTGAGCCATGGTGTGTGCCCACATCCCCGTCGGTAAGCTCAACCTCGGCCCAAAGGCCTCGGTCCCGCACTGGCATCGTATCAACACGACCCTAAACCTGCAAACAACAAATAATCAGGCAAACGTTCAGTAGAAAAAAAAAATACATTGCATTGAACAACATTATCGAGCTCAAATAGAGCTCAAAATACCAGAGCATACATCAGAACGATTCCAGTTCACACATTATATCAAGTGCCAAAGAAGAACATGAGATTAGGGCGTGGGATAGAATAATTTCTGTATGAGGGATAACAGGCGACTGACGTTAGCGTCGGAGTCCGTGCAGGCATAAAGGAGTGCAGTGTGGGCCTAAACCGCGCCCCTAGCAGATGTTTGCACGATGGTCCACGTCTAAACCCTAAAAAGTATGGAATCAGGGCATGAAAATTGAAATTTGTGATACGAACGTAGACGGGCGGAACGGAGGTCATAGGAGTCTGTGCAAGCATGTGGAAATGCATTCTAGGCTCAGACATCACCTCACTCGGTTTCCAACAAGCCATTCTGTGGAAATGGCCAAAATACACAAGCATTTGGAATGTGGTGTTCAAATCTCGCTAGGCGTGTCATGACGGCTGAAATTGATGCTGTAAAAATCACTGCGGGCGTGAAGAAAGGTGGTCTAGAGCCAGACTACGCTCGATTTGGTTGCCTACAGCTCAATGTCAACAATTGCAATAAATCAAGCCTACACTTACCAAATATCAAAATTTGGTCGTTTCGCTCTCCACGAAGCTCAGACCCACCCGGCACCGTGCACACCAACTCCGTATCGTCGAGTAGATGCCTGCCAAGTATTCACTTGCGAAGATTGGACGCCCACGACTCTCAGAAAAAAAATTTGCCTCCTCCACTACTGGCGCGGTTTTGTGCGCGAGGAGGAGGCCGAAAATCGGGTTTTTTTTTTTTTTTTTTTTTGCGATTCTATCCACGATTCGCTGCAGCGAATCGCGATTCGCAGAATCGCGATTCCCGAATCGCGAAGCTGGCGAATCGCGATTCGCTGCAACTATGATTTAAATACACATTAGTAAACTTTGTTAATTTTATATTAAATATGACCTGCTTTGTTTGGGTTTTTTTAAGGTCTAGCATGTATGGTTGTCTTGCTTGAGAGTATACTTATGGACCTCCAAGCTTCAAGTTTCCATAACTCTCAGTTTGAATATGTGGTCATATCCCTGAAAGAAATAAATGAAATAGTTATCTTACTTGGTAGTGGAATGATTCTTATAGGTAGCTAAATTTTTTTGTAGAACACTTCCAACTCAATTAGTTTTGTTTTGACATGAGACACAATTTCACCTAATTTACAATGCTAGTGTTGATTTGAAGAACAAGTATATTTGCCAAAGCTAAGTGCAATAATTTTCTTTATTCAATATGTATGGATCATCCAAATGCAAACTCTCACCCATAAGTAGCAGAAGAGAGAATAGTAGAAGGAAGAGTGGCCCAAAGTCAAAGCTTGTGAGTGTGAAGTATGAACCAAAAATGTTGAGCATTTTTTTTAGAAAGTATGATGCATCTGTGACAAGAATTGTTGAGTTCATATAAATGTGAAATAAATTTTTACCATGATATTACTTCAAGGATGAATGAGTACAATGATGGTAAATTTTATTTGCTCACTAGACCATTGCTCATCAGGCCTACATATTCAAAGGATCCTCAAAATACATATACATACACATACACACACATAATAATGTTTTATCTAATTAGGGCTTGACACCAAATAAGAAAAAGAAGTATGTTTGGAACATGCTTTACATTTACATGCTTGCATATGATGCAGATGTTGAATACATGGTCATTGGCCACACACACACACACACACACAAACCAATCTTCATCTCCAAGATTCTACGAGATGTCATCTGCTTCTATGGAGTGGGTAGGCGATGGAAGACCCTTTGTGAGATCTCATTTTTCTCACACACAGAGATAAGTTGAAGCTCCCTGGCTACGCTGGTGTGGAAAAAAAGCTCGGACCCGGTTCGAACCGGATTTAGGGCAAAAAAAAAAAAAAAAACCCCCAAAAAGTAAAAAAAAAACGTTTTGAAATTTTTTTTTTCCGGTTCGAACCGTTTTCCGATTCGCACCTGGCCTGCCGGTTCGAATCGGAAAGAATCGGATCGAATCGGCCGGTTCGAATCGGGGTGTAACCTTGGTATATATTATGTTCTTCATGTCAATTAGAGAAGTATCCAGTAGATATTCCCTCGATATTGCTCGTCTCTATGGTAGCGTTGAAGTTTTGACCTATATTTTGTCTCATTGTCCTTTCCCTATCACTGTTGTTCTAGGTAAATGCTGTAAGAGCTTCGGTTCGAGCAGCTGAGATCATTAGACTTTTGCTTGATCATGGCGCATATGCAATTGTCAAGGATGTCTAATGGTCGCAACTTGTGTGGATGTGTTGGTAATTTCACCCATGTTTCTACATATGCAAGCTCCTTTCGACGAAATGCTGAATAGTTGGAGCGAGGGAGTATCTACTGGATACTTCTCTACTTGACATGAAGAACATAATATATACCAGTGCTGAATTTCGGATGTTTCATTTGAGGTATGTCCTAGCTCGAGAGCGTATTCCCATGATTGACGTAGTGGCAAATACAAGACGAAGCGATCATAGGAGGTGTACAACTGTGTTCCATGTCCTGATTTTCGCAAAGGCGCTTGCCGAAGAGGCGATGCATGTGAGTATGGCCATGGAATTTTTGAGTGCTGGCTTCTTCTTACTCACTATCAAACTCGCTTGCGTAAAAATGGTACAAACTGTGCTAGAAGGGTGTGTCTTTTTGCTCAGACAACAGAGGAACTGTGACTACTTCATGTTTCTATAGGGAGCATCTCCTTGGATAGAAGATCTATTTGCCCTCCATTTCCCCAATTTCTCCTCTACAAGTAGATAATGATTCCTCAATATTCAACATCTAATCCCTTCCTTTGCACATTGTTCAAGCAAACATCCACAGTAGCCATTGAACTTTTCTTTTGCTTATTTAGCAAGCAAACAGTCGTCACCATCTTGTATCAATCACATTTTTTTCTGAAACCTATACAAGTAAAACATCATTTGTCATGAGGGGGTCTAACCCTAGGGTTTGATAGTTTTTCCATATGATTACAATAGTAGATCTGGCCGTAGATGAGAAGCAAGTAGAACTACTCTCAGGTCTAATTGGCTAGGGTTTTGAACCAAGACAAAAGAGTGTGGATTAAATAGGAAAATAAAAACAAAACATAGTGCTACAATGGAATGCAATGCATCGTCACTTGAAAACAGACTGCAAAAATGTAGCAGTCCTCTCTTCACACTACAAAACTCAGTATTTTCAATTTTCTCCTCCTTGTCTTTCTCTTCCGCTCCTCAAAGGCACGGTTTGAGCTTGACCCAGTCATCTACCACCACATGGCAAAGGACAATTGGCCTAAAGATTTCGCCCTCAAGCATGCGATTCAGTGAATAATTGGCCCTAAAATTTGCTTGCAAGAGTACGATACGATAATTGGCCTAAGATTTCACTTGCGAGCATACGATATGATACGATATAGTCCGTACAAGAACAAGGAAGATGCTTATGGGACAGGCTTTTGACTCTTGCCACGTGTCACCTTACAAATGAAGATCCACACTTGAACCTAATTTGTAGCTTTGTTTACAAACTCTTTTACTTCAATAGAATCATGCTGTTTTTCAGCACACTCTTCATTTTCTTGTTCTATACACACTTCCTCTTCTTGGCCATGTTTTCTTCTTCAAGTGTGAAACAATTCTAGCATACCTTGGAGTGTCTTCTAGCCATGGAACTTTTATGAAATTTTCTTTTACTCATTTAGCAAGCAAGCAATCATCCCCATCCTATATGAATCACATCCTTTTTGAAACTTGTACAAGTAGAATGTCTAGAAGTTGCCACAACGTGCACAAATAAAGATCTTTAGATCAAACGATGGGGGTTAATTCTTGATGGAGATTCACGACGAAGGTGGCAGAGTTATGTTCATAAGAGGGAGAGTCAAAGGTAAGGCAAAGAAGAGAGGCAAGGACTAGTAGCCTAAAGAAAGTGGACATTCAGTCTCCACTTCATCCTCAAGCAAACTTAAAAGCAATATCAAGTGCTTTTATTGTGGCAAGAAAGACCATTTGACATCCAAATGTTTCAAGAAGAAGAATGCACAATCAAGCCAAGCCAATGGTGCTGATCAAGAGGCCCAAGAACATGAAGAATTTTTGATGATGTCTTCATTCTCGAGTTGAAGATCCATGGTGGATAGGTAGTGTGCCCACTACCCGCATGACTAGCCATAGAAAAAATGTGTCTTATGGAGCTAGTAAATCTATTTTCACTACAAATGATGTGGATTTCAAACTAGAATGAGTCGGATCGGTCCCCGTTTGCCTTGGTTCTTTAAAACATAAACTTGATGGAGTTCTCTATGTACTTTCTATTACAATATACCTACTTCGATGAGTCACCAAATTGCATGCATGCAATCATATTGAGGTGTCAACACACCACAACACTTGTTGTTTTGATTTCAGCCTATATAATAGACAGATCCACGAGCTACAACAGGGCTCTTTACTCTCATTTGATTGCTTGTTCATCAGCCATCTTCTTGAGGCTGTTTTCTCTGAAATTCCAGCAAAGTGCAAATCTCATCCAGCATTCATTTCTCTCTCCATACTTCCATCTTTTTTAGTGGTATCTATTGGAGCCTTCTCCTATGGTGTAGGCATTGATTCCATTCAGATTTGGCAGCCAGCAATCATTTTTCGTGTGTCTTGAATCGATTTTCTGCTCGCTGGTTTTGTGCCCAGGTTCAAGGAGGAAGTGTGGATTAAATCACAAAATTCATCTTTCATGATCTTTTATGCTCAGGAATCAATTGCATGCTGGAATTTTCTATGATAACATCTCTTCCAATCTGAAAATTAGTTACATGTCATATTGCATGTTGTTGCATGTCATATTGCATGTTGATTTCTAGACTTGTATCTAGTGAGTAGGCCTCATTATCACATTTCTAGGATCCCGGGAGGAACTAAATATTGCTAGTTTTTTGTTTATTGCATATTTACTTTTCCTCAGTGGTATCAGAGCATAGGCAATAGGCATCAATCATGGCTAATGATCAGATGAATACAAGTACGATGTTACTCAGGCCTATGGAGATCATGCTGGAAAGTGGTAGAAATTATACCATTTGGAAGCTGAAGATGAAAAGCACCCTCAAAAGATACCAAGTTTGGGGCTTTGTGGATGGGAGCCAGCCACAACCTAGAGAAGGAGCACCGATTGCACAGAAGGATAAAATGGGCTGATAAAAATGATCAAGCCCTAGGCCTAATAAGCTTATCTATCTGTGATGACCTCCTGCAGGAAATTTTGAATTTTCGAAAAGCTAAAGAGTTGTGGGAATATTTAGAAAAGAAGTTTGAAACAAAATCTACCTCTGAAGTTGTGCTAGTATCTAATAAATTATATAGCATGATGTGGGATGGTAGAACTGAGTTAAAGAAATTTCTCATTAAAATGAGAAGCTACTTTTCTTCTTTAGATTTAGCAGGAGATTCAAATGCCATCAATGATGGCTAGATGCTGACCAATTTTTTGAGATCCTTTCCTATGATGCATTACGAACACTACTTTCAAGAGCACCTAACATGACATTTGATGATGCGGCCTCTACATTACTAGAGGAGGAGTACTTGAGAAAAGAAAGAGCCAATCCAATGCAGGAAGCAGGAAAAGCCCAAGAGGCTTATTATGCTGATAAGGTGTGAACAAAAAGAAGAAGAAGAACAAGAAGTCAGCTACAACAAAGGAGGTGAAAGACAAGGGTCTGAAGCCTACATGTGAGTTCTGTGAAGGATGGCCACACTATCACTAAGTGTTGGTGCAATCCAAGAATCCCTTGTATCCACTGTAAAATCAGTGGCCTCCAGAACCCAAGGAAGAAATAGAACAAGGCTAAAGCTAATCTTGCAGAGGACAATTCAGGTGATCTTGTAACTTATGAACAAGGAGATTGTGTATAATACTGCTTGTGCTTATGTTACTATAGATACTGATATTGATCAATGTAACATAGCAGAATCTTCTTTTGAGATGGTTTTAGACTTTAGGGCTACTGCCCACATAGTTTCTAATCAAAGCATTCTATCAAATCTTCATTAATATCTTATGATAAGAATGTAATGTTAGGAGATGCTAGCATGCATTTAGTGCAAGGAATTGGTGAAGTCATCATGAAAACTTTGACTGGCATCAAGATTCTAGGAGTGTTGTGTGTTCCTAGCTTGAAAAGAGACCTGGTTTCCATTGCCAAAATTGTGGATGCAGGAATGAAAGTCTCTTTCGACACTGACTTTTGCAGAATATTGGACATGAAGACAAAGTCAGTGATAGCTAAAGCACAAAGAAGGAAGAATTTGTACTATGTACAGATGCTACCAGGAAAGGAGGAAGTATATGTGGTGTCAGACTCAGATCTCTTATGGCACAGAGGTTGTGTCATATGTCCTTGAAGTCTCTGCACGAGAGGAGCACTATTGATCAGTTCAATGGATGCAACATTAAAGATCCTGTTTCGAACCTGCCTTGTGAAGCTTGTTACAAAGGAAAAATGCACCGAAATCCTTTTAATCAGGAAGCTTTTCGAGCCTCTAAGCCCCTAGAAATGGTGCATAGTGACCTTTGTGGTCCTATGAATGTTACTTCTTTATCAAGATCAGAATATTTTATATCATTCAAAGATGATTTCACAAGACTTTCCGTAGTTTGTTTTATTAAGAAAAAATCGAGGCTTTAGATATGTTCAAAGAATATTTGGCTTTTGCGGAAAGAAGTACCCATCATAAACTTATTCTTTGAAGAACAGATCAGGGTGGTGAATATATATCCACAGAATTTATGGAGTTTTGCAGGACCAAGGGGATATCTCATCAAACCACCACAGCCTACACACCGCAACACAACGGTGTGGCTGAGAGGAGGAACCGGACCCTATTAGTTTCAGATGCAGTTTGCTTCCTAAGGGGGAGCATCTATGGTTTAAAGCAATCCTCTCGGGCATGGTACCAGAAGAAGGATGCTGGACTCAAGTATCTTGGCTTTACGCCGACATCAACAGATCCCAATGTCTACACCAAGTACTTGAATGATGACATAGTCATCAATGATCATTGGAGTTTGTGGACGATACTCTTATTTCAACTAAGTCTCTAGACAATATGCAGTTAGTAAAGCAGCAAATTTCCTCTATCCTCGAAATTGCAAATCTTGGTGAAGCTCGTGTTTATCTGGGTGTTCAGAGTTTAATTATATTGCAAAGTTGCTTGAAAGATTTCATCTGGAAGAATGTAAGGGTAAAACTGTTCCTATGGCTGCTGGTACTGTTTTAAGCAAGCAAGATTGTCCGTCTAGTGATGAGGACTTGTATGCCATGTCAGAAATTCCAAACCAAAATCTGATAGGTGGATTAATATATCTTGCTACTTGGACTAGGCCACAGATAGCCTATGTTGTCTTTAGCTTAAGTCAATTTAACAACTATCTTGGTATGAAGCACTGGAATTTGGCCCAATACGTGCAACCTTAAGCAAACTATGCATTACGGTTTGTGTTATTCAGAGTGACAGTGGTATGCAGGTGATCACATATGTAGATGCTAGTTGGATGCCCTGCAAGGATGATTCGAAAAGTATCTCTAGAGCAGTTTCTTTGGTTGCAGGTGCCGCAGTCACATGGGTGTGCAAAAAGCAAAGCATGGTGGCTCAGTCATCCCATGAAGCCGAGTATGTGGCACCAGGGAAAGCCTGCAACGAGATCCTCTGGTTACAATACATTTCCAATCAGCTTGGAGTCTATCAGGAAAATCCTTATGTTTTATTGCTAGATAATACATCTGCTATATCACTCAGCAAAGACTCGGTCTTTCATCCAAGAACTAAACATATTGCTATGAGGTTTCACCATATTCGTGACTTGGTAGAGAAGAACATTATCAATGTGGAATATGTAGCAAGTAAAGACATGGTTGCTGACATCTTCACAAAACCATTTGATCGGGGCATGTTCGAGAAACATCGGCAAAGTATTGGCATTGTACCCATTGTTTGATTTAAGGGGGAGTTGTTGCCCTCTAAATCTTCACAATAGGAAAATCGTAACTTAGAATTTCGACATGGGCACTTTTATAGGCTAATTTGGAGGGTCTATTAGACAAAGTGCTAGTTTCGTTGATCAGTTCTGGACAAAATTTTGCAGGCATGCTTAGTATTGTGAAAATACCTTCTAGAATTTTCGGCAAAGGTTCCTGACCAATAGGGAAGCATGGCGAAGATTCTGTAGGTCTGGGGAAGGTTCAAGCCTCGCCTAGGTGCATCCTTTGCCTAGAATTTTTAGGATTTCAACCTTGCTTGGATTTTTCTATGTGGGCATGTCTCAAGAAAATTGGTTTTTAAGTTGTCTACGTTACTTGGGGGTACCAATATTTTTAAACCCCCCTAATTTCAAGGTTCTAAGTTCACAATTTTCTTGTGGCTTGTAGTAGGTCGATGTAGAGGTGGAGAGTCTAACTCAACTTGCTATTTTGAGAGTTGGGTCTATGGACACTTGTGATAGGCCCTAGACCCCCATGCATTTAGTATGGGGAAAAATAATCAAATCAATTAATTAGAAGAGGTGAGTCACACACCTACCTCGATGAGTCACCAAATTGCATGCATGCAATCATATTGAGGTGTCAACACACCGCAACACTTGTTGTTTGGATTTCAGCCTATATAATAGACAGATCCACGAGCTACAACAGGGCTCTTTACTCTCATTTGATTGCTTGTTCATCAGCCATCTTCTTGAGGCTGTTTTCTCTGAAATTCCAGCAAAGTGCAAATCTCATCCAGCATTCATTTCTCTCTCCATACTTCCCATCTTTTTCAGTGGTATCTGTTGGAGCCTTCTCCTATGGTGTTTAGGCATTGATTCCATTCAGATGTGGCAACCAGTAATCATTTTTTGTGTGTCTCCAATCGATTTTCTGCTTGCTGGTTTTGCGCCCAGGTTCAAGGAGGAAGTGTGGATTAGATCACAGAATTCATCTTTCATGATCTTTTATGCTCAGGAATCGATTGCATGCTGGAATTTTCTATGATAACATCTCTTCCAATTTGAAAATTAGTTACATGTCATATTGCATGTTGTTGCATGTCATATTGCATGTTGATTTCTAGACCTGTATCTAGTGAGTAGGCCTCATTAGCACATTTCTAGGATCCTGGGAGGAACTAAATATTGTTAGTTTTTTGTTTATTGCATATTTACTTTTCCTCATGATGGAGAACAAAGCTTGTGTTCTTTGTGATTTGCCATTGGATATGAAGGCAATGGAATGTAAATGATTTTATTATCTACTCGCTCTTAGGTTTTTATGAGAGTTATTTCTTTTATTCATGAATTGGATATTTATGATTCTCCATTTTTAGAGGCATATTTATGAATTGCCTATATAAAAAAAGTGAATCATCCTGAAAGGATACTTATTTCCACAAGAAATTATTTAGCCTTATTGGATCTAAGATTAGCTTTGAGTACAATATTAGAGAATAATGCAAAATACTAGTAGTTTGTGGACTAGTTATTCTAGCATACGCCAAGGATTCTCTGTGAAACCATTTGGTAAGAAGTACAATGGTTTGCAAAGACCATGATTTTTTGAATGAGAAGAATGAATTTTTAGGGACTAAATTGATAAGTGCACACTAAATATTGTGATTTTCTCAACATATTTTCTTTTACACAATCTGAGTGGTATGCACTCCATGATGCACATGGACCTCCTACTCCACAAACACATTTTGGATTGGTGAGAGACAAGAATAGATTTGCCTATTGTCAGTAGTTAGGTACACCGATCAAATAAAAGAAATGGCCAAAAGTTGGCCAAATATGTAAGATATAGTGTTTTTAACTAGAAGAAGAACAATCAAAGTGTGTTCAAACTTGAAAAAAGAATAAAGTGTAAGTTTCACCATGTAGTTGTTTTGTCTTAATCTGCAACTTATTGTGCTTTTCATAAAATTATCCTCCAATATCTTGGCTATGATGTTTCTCACCTTTTGTCGTTCGAAAAACACATTGGCAATGGTAATTTATAGTGGCTCCTCATTTCTTACCAAGTCAAAGCAAACTTTAATTAGATTTAGAAGAGTTGTATGCACTTTGATTTTGATTCCTTTGTTTCTCGAGGTATGAATATTTGGAATAGTGGCTATCTTCGTAGGACTTCGCAAAGTATAATGGTTGTTTAGAATCAATGAGACATGAACATTTTTGGTTGGCTAAGGTTTTTTGTTTATTGAATTCTATATTATTGTTTTGATATAGATCCCTTGACTTTATTGGTTGCATATATAATTGAATATATTCTAATTTCACAAATAGATATACATCATGGCATATATAAATAGATATATTCTAATAGAAGTGACTGTATCGTTGCATCAAAGAGTTGTTACCCTTTGGCTTAAGATTTTCAATTATTGTCCTAGATAAACATTGTGATACCTTTAATGCAAAAAAATTGAGATGTAACTTTGAAAAGTTAATCTGTTCAACATTGTGGAATTGGAAGTATTTTAATTTCACAAGTAGATATATATTATGGTGACTATATCGTTACATCAAGAGTTGTGACCCTCGGGCTTAACATTTTCAATTGTTGTCTCAGATAGCATTGTGATACTCCCAATGCAAAAAACTTGAGACATAACTTTGAAAAATGATTTTGCTCAACATTGTTGTACAAACTAAAAAAGATGTCAATATTGTAAACCTCAAGCTGACGTGAGTTTACAAGTAAAAAATGCATTCACATTTGAAAGTATTTCATTACGCTGGGGAGATGTTATCACATATTGTTCCTTATATTTGCTGCACAAGGGGATTCCAAGAATGGATAAAATTGAAGTTTTGGAACACTTCCCCTTCAAAAACTATGATGAAATGTATATTTCCAAAACCTCTGATGATTTGGCAACAATGTAGTTGACATCACATTAGGATGCAATGACTAGTACATGTCTTTGGCCGATATATTTGTACCAAAACTCAAATTTTGCTAGAATGCATTTACATAATTGCTTGTTGTTGGTTGATGGTTACAGGTCTTGGTGTTTGGAGTCATAGGAACACATCAAGTAATACACTCGTAGACAGTGTATAAGTTGCTACTTTTCCAATCACAATACAGGAGGAGGAACATTGAACATGGCAATTGACGAAGATGAAGATGCATGGCTCAGAGATAGTCCACCTCGAAAAGTAGAACAAGAGCATGCTAGAAACACAAGAAGGTTTTCCTTCTCTGATTTATGGTGTCAAGTTGGCCTTCATTGATGATGCGCATGTTTAACTTTCGATAAAAAGTCTTCCTATGTGAATCTCAGATGTTTTTTTTTTCAAGAATGGTAGTTTCTACTCTTGTATTTGTGATTTCTTGAGTAGTCAAGATTAATCAATTAAACAAGTTGACTCAGGTTTATAAGATCACATAACAACTATGTGAGACCTTGAGAGTTTGAAAAAGGAATTGAGCATTATTGGACTAGGGCATGGAGGCTCCTAGCCATCATGGAGGCAAAATCCTCAAATAACATGCACGAGACTAAGATGAGTTTTCACTACTAGCTCAAGTTTGAAGGCTAATTGGGCCCACTTACACTTAACTAGTTTAGGAAATTGGACCACAATGTAGTCCACATTTTCTAAGTGGAGAAAGACTTGGAATCAGTGGGCTAGATGTGAGGGGAGATACAACTCCTCAATAACTAGTCTTTGTCTCTTTTATTCTCATTTTAGTGTATTGTGTAGTTCTCTAGTACCAACATTTTACTCGCTCTCCATCGCTCTCATTTTTTCAATATATGTTGCATGCTCCAATTTTCAATATTAGGTACTTGTTAGTGGTTAGGGTATACCACATAAAGAATGTGTGGTTAAGCTATGCTAATAAAGGGAACTCGAAAAGCAAATGTCCATTCACTTAATTGCAATGCAACAATTAGAAAAGTATAATCTTCGTATCTTAAATTTGGTTACATGTCGTCATGATGGGTTAAGTTAACCGGAGATGGTAACAAGATTGAACAAAATGGCAAGATGGATGAAAGTCAACAACAAAGCTTCCATGCATGCCATATAGTACATACATTGATGACCCAAGGGTCATGTAACATCCCTCGGCATGGTCTCCACTCTCTCTAAACTGTAAATGTAATGCTAATCTCTAACTTTCAACACTAATCGCACACTAATCGAGATTCTATTATCTAACACTAATCTAACCTATTATTTGATGCTGATTATTACTTCTGAAACTTTTTCAAGTAATACAAGTTTATCTTTTCCATATCCAAAGAAATGTGTTTCTTGTTGAGAGAAAAGAGAGAGATGTGAGTTTGCAAACTATTTTAAATGATTTTAAAGACGTCTTTCCTGGCGATTTACCATCCGGGTTGCCCCCGAGAAGAGAGGTAGATCATCCCATAGAACTAATACCCGGGACTAAACCTGTTAGTAAGCCTCCTTATGGGTTCCATGCGGAACACCTAGAGGTAGAGCGGTAGTAGCAAGAGTATTTATCTAAAGGGTTTATACGCCCCAGTAAGTCACCATGGGCTGCGCCATTTTGTTGGTTAAGAAAAAAGATGGGTCCATGCGTATGTGCATAGACTATAGGGCCTTAAATAAACTCACAATTAAGGATAAGTATCCTTTGCCCAGGATTGATGAGATCTTTGATCAACTCAAGGGGGCAAAGTATTTTACTAAGATCGATCTTAGGTCTGGATATCGTCAGGTACGTATTAAAGAGGATGATGTTCCGTTAACGGCTTTTCGTTCACGGAATGGTCATTACGAGTTTTTGGTTCTCCCCTTTGGATTAACCAATGCCCCAACAACATTTATGAGGTTGATGAACAACGTGTTCAGACATCTTTTGGGCAAGTTCGTATTAATCTACCTTGATGATATCCTGGTCTTTAGTCATACTAAAGAAGAGCATTTTGAACACTTACGCCAAATGTTCCAGGTCCTGAGAGAAAATTCCTTGTTTGCAAAGGAATCAAAATGTGAGTTCTTCAAGGAAGAGATTCACTACCTCGGACATATTATCTCCGCTGAGGTTTTGAGCATGAATACCTATCAAATGGTGTTTGAACCTGTTGATTCTCATTACAAGCTTAAGTCTGTTCTTACTCAACACGACCGTCCAGTCGCATTTGAAAGTAAGAAACTGGATAAACACCAGTTGAATTATTCCACTTATGAGAAGGAGTTGTTTGCAATAGTCTATGCTCTTAAGAAATGGAGGCACTACCTCTATGGAGCTAAGTTTGAGATCGTGTTTGATCAAGAAAGTATCAAGTGGCTTTCCTCCCAAAGTGACTTGAAAGGAAGAAAAGCTCACTGGGCTGAACTGCTCCAGGAGTTTGACTATCAACTAAGGTACAGAAAAGGGCGCTACAATGTGGTAGCAGATGCCCTGAGTCGAATGCCCATGGTAAGCGCGCTAAGTTTTACAGCATTCAGGAGTGAATTCTTGGAATCACTCAGAGGAAAGTGTGTTAGTGATTCTCACTACGTACCTTTGTGGCAGGCTATTGAGCAAAGGAATTCCACAGCCACACCAGGGCCATCAGAAGATGTTGCAGGGCCATCCGAAGATGTTGCAGTTGCGTCGGGACGGGACGTGCCACCTGAAGATGTTGTGGAAACATCCGGAGTGGATGTGCCATCAGCAGGTGTTGCGGATGCTCGATGGAAGAATTTCTACATTGAGGACGGGTACCTCTTTTATAAAGGGAGAGTGTGTACCCAAGGACGGTGACTTTAGGCGCCAAATTCTTGAGGAAAGTCACGACAGTCCTAGTGCAGGGCATCCCAGGATAAAGAGGACCTATGCTCTTGCAAAGAATAAGTTTTACTGCCTAGTATGCAGAAAGACGTACAAGAGTACGTGTTAAGGTGCACCACATGCCAGACCATAAAGGCTGAACGTCTCAAGGTAGGTGGGCTCCTCCAGCCACTCGAGATACCCGGTGGTAGATAGGAGAGTATTAGCGTGGATTTTATAGTGGGGTTACCAAGAACGAGTAAAGGCCATGACTCGATCTGGGTAGTGGTAGACCGATTGACCAAGATGGTGTGGTTTGTACCGACCAAGAAAACTGTTATAGCTTCAGAAGTTGCCAGGCTTTTTATAGAAAACATCTATAGGCTATATGGCCTCCCCGTTTATATTATTAGCGATCGAGATCCAAAGTTTACAGGTAACTTTTGGAGAGCGCCGTTTAACAAGTTAGAAACTAAGTTGTCTATGAGCTCCACTGATCATCCCGAAACGGATGGTCAAACGGAAAGGGTCAATCGGGTTCTAGGAGATATGCTACAAGCATATGCTAGTAAAAAGCAAACCAATTGGAAAGAATATCTTCCGCTTTTGGAATTTGCTTATAATAGCACTAAACACACCACTACAGGGTATAGTCCATTCATGCTAATGTATGGATTTCAACCTAGAGCCCCCATGGCCGTAGGGCTTAGGAAGGAAGAAGTACAGAGTGTTAGAGAGTTTCTTGAGGATACGGAAACTATGATCAAGATAGCTAAATCTAATGTGAAGCAAGCACAAGCGCGAGCTAAGCATTATGCGGATAAAACCCGTAGGGATGTGACCTTTCAAGAAGGCGATCGGGTGTTTCTGAAAGTTCCTGAAGACTCTACCACTCTAAGCACATGCAAGTGTCCTAAGTTGTCCCCAAGGTATTGTGGTCCCTTCACAATACTCAAGGGAATCGGAAGTTCTGCTTACCAGCTGGCTTTGCCAGAATCCGCAAAGGTACATCCGGTCTTTCATGTTGGTCGACTGAAACGGGTGTTGCGAGAAGGAGACAACATTGTCCCAGAACAAACCCTAATAGCCTTTGAGGAACCTAATTCCTTGCCACATCAACCAGAGCAAGTTTTGAATATTCGAAATCACAAGACTCGTCATGCGATCTTTCGAGAAGTTTTAGTCAAGTGGAAGGATGGGTCCCAAGAAGAGGCAACCTGGGAGTCTGTAAGCAAGCTTCGCAAGAGGTATCCTGATTTCGTCTTTGAAGATATCGCTTTCGAGGACGAAAGCTCCTTTTAGGGGGGCTCGGGAGGAGATGTTATGGCCATTGGCAAATACAGGGATACTAGTGACTTGTTAGACCCTAGGAGGTCCCGGCGGGGTGACACTCAGTCCCGTAGTTCAGGATAATAACTCTTAGGGACTAGACTAGGATCTAGAGGGCTTGGTCTATATTCATAGGGAGTGCCACTAAGTGGAGGGCACCCTTAGTTGCTAAGGGTGGGTCCCTAAAGTTAGGTAGGACTTGTGTGCCACATGCTCAGTATGCATGAGGGGCATCCACATGGCCTCTTGGAGGCTGGGTGCTGGTCCTATATGCTGGTCCTACAGGATTGTGGGTGGAGATTCAGAGTCACTCTTCTTTTGTGTGGGTTCTTCTTCCATTGATCCTAATAATGGCCAAATCAATCCCTTGTAAGTGATTCCGTTCGTTGGAGTACTTCCTTGCTCTCTCGAATGTTGAACCATGCTCTAATACCATGTTAGAAAACCGACTTGCTCATACAAGTAACCCAAGACAAGATTCCTATTGTTGTTAGACAATTGTTAGACAATAGTCATACACATGAGAGAACAACAATGATGAAGAGATGTACTCCAGCTATGTCCCATTACGAATGAGGTAGGGCGCCCATCATACTTATAGACTTTGGTCTATGTCGAAAAGCAAAAGCAAAAGCAGCCTAAAGCAATTGCCTAATTAATGTCTCTATATATGGTAAAAGCACCAACACCTATCTATAGCAAAACTTGTCTAACTATAGTCTTGGCTTTTACTAAATATAGTCTAACTTAACCTAGATGATAACATTAGGGGTACTAATGTAAATATTAACTCTAATAGTTAAGGTGTTAGCTTAAATAAAATTGCCATTTAGTTGTTGAAGAGTAATGCCTATTTTACTTCTTTGTCTTAGCACTAATGTTATCGCAAGTTGTAGATTATTCATAGGGCATGCCATTTGGAGACACATGGGGGCCCCTATTTGTAACTTAACTAATTAGTGCAAGTGGCCCACTTGGCCAAGTACCTCAATCATACGGTTGCCACCTATACATTCCATGCATGTACATGAGGTGCTTGCCTCATAGAGGACCCCACGCCCTCCTCTCTCTCTAGTGATTCATTCTTTTTTCTAAGTTTTGGTGTTGTGAGGATTAAGCAATTTCCCTTGTGTTTGATGTTTTCCATAGCTAAAGGGAAGGAAATGTGAAGAAAATCAACTAGGTTTTGTCATTTGTTATTTGGCATATTGAGGCCAACTGTACATAACACCTTAGAGATAGTTAAAAATAGTATCCTTACTATTTTTAGCAAGTATGTAGGTGGATTAGGTCGAATTTGGACCTACTCTAATTGGTTAGTAGAGATACATTGAATCTAGTGAAGTTAGATCTAGGTTTTTGGCACCTCCATAAGTTGATAAGCTTAGGCAAGATCATTCAAATAGGGCAAGAGGCTGCTATAAATAGGCATACAGGGTAGGGAGAAATTCATCTCTCTTATTCTTCTCTCATTCATTCCTATGGAAGATATCGGGTTTCTACATCCATCTTTTGTATCTTAGTGTTGATATAGTGAGATTTTGTATGTAGAATGCTATTTTTTTCATGTTTATGGATCCACACGTGTTAGTACTATTATTGTATTGATTTTGTATGGATAGGAACAATAAATTAACATATCTAAGTGTTTATGACAAGTTCTTATTGAGTTTTCATCTTCTATGTGTAGTTGATGCACGATTTCTACATTTGTAATGAAGCTAGATGTGCTCTCCAAATTAGCTAAAGATCAAAGGGCATAAATAGATCTTTGTGATCTGTTTTTTTCACAGGATAGGGAAGAATTGTTTGAAGTGTAGTGAGGAAGACATTTAGGTCAGATGGGATATGGAATAAAAGATAGTGACACACATTAGTAGACCATGGCTTAGGGCGAGAGAGAGAGAGAGAGAGAGAGAGAGAGAGAGAGAGAGAGAGAGAGAGAGAGAGAGAGGTTTATTACCAGCCATAATGTTATTATTAGGAGACCAACAATTCTCAAAAAGGTTGAATTTTTTTTTGAGTGAAAATCATCACTACTAGTTTATGTCTATTGCTAGATTTAATGTTCCTTTAGAAAGATGCACACAATTCAAATTGAAATTTGAACTGAGAGAGGCTTACCACATGTTTTCATTTATTTGACAGGCAAGGCAAAGTATTTAGGTTGGATGACCTCTTAGCTGATGATGTCAAAGAAAAGAATATGAAATTAGAGCGTGAGGCCAAAAGATCCAAAGTTGTGAATTTAGACAGCAGCTCTTCTGACGAAGACGGCGATGAGGCTGCAAAAAAGGCACAATTTGCAACGCTTTTGCAAGAATGTGAGAATCAGGTGAACAAGAATCACTTGTATTAAGGAAAGTAGTTTTGACGACAAATGTGGTTTGAATGGAAATATCATGGGAGCGTATATAATGTTTGGTGATGGTGATGTGAGCCATTACTCCTTTTTCAACTGGATATTATACCTTGGTTCGGAATGGAAATTTAAAAATCATATATATATATATATATATATATATATATATATATATATATATATATATCCAGCGGTACCAGGATCCGCGGATCCACTGTGGTACCGCGGATCCATACTGATCCGCGGTAGCACAATATATATTATTTTTAATATTTTAATTTATTTATTTTTACCCTAATCCCCTCCCTCGCTTCATCTCTCTCCCTGCCCATCGCGCTGCTGTCCGCACCCTCTTCCTGCTGTCTGCGCCCTCTCTGCTGTTCGCGCACTCCTCGCCATCACACTGTATTTGCGTTGCATAGATCGCTGCCGCCCCTGCTACTGCTACTGCTACTTCGGCCATTGCTGTGGATTTTCCAACTTTCCACCTCTTATCGCACTCACGATCATCTCTGCCTTTTTTCCCCAATTCCCTCTATAGAAATGGTGCATTCCAACCTTGCCGATCTGTGGGGCGAGGTGGACATTGTCAGGCGGGTTCCCGACAAGTCCAACAAGGCCGGTGCAAAGATCATGCGCTGTCGATATTGCTTGGTTGAGTTCAGTGCCACCCTCACTCGCCTTAAAGGTCACTTACTCGGCGCACGCGCCAAAAATGGTGGCACACTGAATGCTGCCCCCTGTACCAGCATGTCCGTTCTTGTCAGGCAGCGACTTCTGGACACCTACAGGCCACGTCTTGTGGCGGAGGAGAACACCATTTCGGAGGGTGTTCTCCGGTTTTGCACTGCGCCTTACGTGGTTGACCCCGAGTTGCTGCCTGCTTGGCTGGCACGCACGAGGAGAGGGAGTGCATCCTCGTCCAGTCCCTTTGTCTCTCACCCCCCTCAGATAGTTCCGCTAGACGCATCTCCGTCTGCACCCATTCATTTGGACCCGTCCCATCTCGTCTGCCAGTTGCCACTGCGGTTCCACCACCACCCACTGTTGCTCACACTCCCCCAGTTTACGACTTTCTCATGGACTCTTCACAGCCTGAGCAGGAGCAGGTCCAAGATGCCAGTGACGATGCCTTCCAGGATGTTGAGGAGATCCCTTCCTCCGTCCCTTCCCATCCGGATGACCTACCTAGCCAGCAGTTTTGGTATCCCATGCCAGATGTTTCCCTCCACCAGTGCACCCCACTTATGCTGCTGCACCCATCCCTGCCAGTGCATCCCACTCTCCCCATTCCACGTCTACAGTCGATGCATCTACTAGCCCGATCAGCCTGTCGTGTCATCATCCATTCCCGTCACGTTTGTTGCACCATGCTGGAGGTCCGCTACCCGTCGCCCAGCTGGGAGAGCTCTTAGGCAGCAGAGCATTCGCTGCGCGCATCAGCCGCACATGGACAGAGAGGCTACACAGGCCGTGGCCAGTCTGATTTATGAGCTGAACCTTCCGCCATCACCGACTCTGAGCCCTTCAGAAGGGCCTTCCGCCTTGCACAGTCTGTCAGCCCTAGCTGGAGAGTCCCTAGTTCAGAGGTTGTCCACACACACATGCTGAGGGATAGGGTCGAGTCCTTGTCTAGAGAGATGGAGCCTCTGCGTCGCCACTGGGCCACTTACGGTTGCAGCATCATGTCCGATGGCTGGACTGATGTCAGGAGGAGGCCGATCCTCAACATATTGGTCCCCAGCTGCATGGGCGCACAGTTTTTGAGGGTCGTGGATTCTAGCAGGGGGGGGAGAGTCATATCGGCAGAGTTCATCTTTGATGTCATCAGGTCTTCCATCTTGTCCATAGGCGCACAACATGTCGTCACGGTGGTGACGGACAATGCCACGAACTGCATTCAGATGGGTAAATTGCTAGAGGCCGAGTTCCCTCACATTGTTCATACCCCCTGTTCGGCGCACGACATAGACCTTCTCATGGGGGACATAGGTGCACTTCCCTGGGTTAGAGGCATTGTCCGTGAGGCCCTCTTCCTGGTGACTTTTGTCACTTGAAAGAGGCGTGTTCTTGCCATGTTCCGAGTGTTCAGCCATCTGGACCTCCGTAAGCCAGCCCCCACACGCTTTGCATTCGACTTGGTGGTCATTCGACTTGGTGGTCATCGACCGTCTGATCAGGTGTAGGGCGCAGCTTCTACAGATGGTTGCCAGTGATCTTTGGCGTGCCAGTACGTTTCAGCACACTAAGGATGGGGAGCACTTTTCTTCCACGGTGAGGGGAGACCAGTTCTGGAGGGATGCACAGACATTGTCAGGACTGCTTCGACCACTATACATTGTTCTCCGCATGGCTGACAACGAGGGGTCGACACTTGGACTGGTATATGAGCTCATGGACCGGATTGGACAGTTCCTGCAGCTGCCCATCTTGCAACCATAGAGGTAAGTGTTATAGTGTTGTAATTGGTCTTTATCTCTTCAGTGGTTGCTAGCTTGTTTTTCTGTCAATGTTACGTTTTTTCGTAATGCCCTAAACCAAATGCCTCTCACCTGCAGGATGACCGAGCTGAAGTTCATCTGGGAGACGCGGTGGAACTACTTCCACAGGAGTATCCACAACGTTGCACACATGCTGCATCCCCGCTTCCTCTCTCCGACACTGATCGCAGACAGGGAGCTCGAGGCTGATTGGCTTCAGTACATTCACAGGGTGGGTCCACACATAGGTTTGGATCCTATCAGGCTCATGGAGGAGCTCGCTGCATTTCGTTTTGGCATGGGCACGTTCGGCCACCCGGCTGCTCAGGATCCAGAGAGGAGGCAGCTTCCCATTACCTGGTGGACCATGTTCGGTAGCACCTATCCATCCATACAACGTCTTGCACAGCGTGTTCTTTCTCGGGTATGCATCTCATTTCATCCTCCATTGTTGTGTTTCGTTGATGTTCCACCCGTGCACATGTGCTAAAGCATTTCATTGCATGTACCACAGGACTGCGCTGCCTCTGTGTGTGAGCGTAATTGGAGCACATGGGCACTCATTCACACGAGGAGAAGAAACCGGTTGTCAGTGAGTCAGTTGGAGCGGTTGGTGTTCTGTAGCACCAACGCACGTCTCGCCAGGAGACTTCCGACCATTACGAGCGCATTGCAGGTGATAAGCTGTTCTCCCATAGTAGTTTGGTTGACTCGTGGTATGTTGGTTTCATTTCTTGATAAAGGGAGTTGGCTCAATTGGTTAGCTTGACATCCAAAGTTTCTTTGGTCTCAAGTTCGAGCCTTCCCTTGGAAAAGCTCTGGATCTGTAGGAAATGAGGAATCTCGAGGAGCATCATCCTCAATAGCAGCACGTAATAAACTGACATGAAAGATATCACAAGCCCGAGTAGCAGCAGGTAACTCAAGACGATATGTAACTGGACTGAGGCGCTCAAGAATCTGAAAAGGCCCATAATAGCGCGGCGCAAGCTTCTCAGTAGAAGCAAGACCTTGTACAAAACGATGGCGAGCAAAGCGTAACCGGAGAAAAACAGTATCTCCCTCTGCAAACTCAACATGGCGCCGATGACGATCAACAATGGTCCTGTACCGCTGCTGAATATGCTGTAAATGAGTAGCAGCTCTAGTAATAATCTCCCGAGCACTCGAAAGATAAGATGAAATAGCAACAGGTGCATCATCTAGAGGAGCAGGTATACCGGGTAGAACTGGTGAGTATCCATGAGCAAGCAGGAAAGGAGAAACATCTGTGCTGGAACTAACAGCACTGTTATAACTATACTCAGCCAAACATAAATGCTGATCCCAATCACGACCAGAAGGAGAAACATAATGTCGTAAATAATCCTCCAATACCCGGTTAATAACCTCAGACTGACCATCCGCAGAAGAATGATAAGCAGTGCCCATAAGTATCCTAACATCCAAGATACGCATAAGCTCTGTCCAAAAACCTGATGTAAACTTGGTATCCCGATCAGTAAGTATAGATCGTGGGAGACCATGTAAGCGGAAAATCTCAGAAATAAATATACGACCACACTGTTCTGCTGTAATAGTACGTCTGACTGGTATGAAATGAGCTTGTTTAGAAAACCTATCAACTACCACCAAACAAGAGTCATGACCACGCAAAGTACGAGGAAGACCTAAAATGAAGTTATTGCATAGGAATGGGCATCCGCAATAGGCTGAACTGGCTGAACAGAAAGAATAGCCGCACAGTGGGCCTTTGGGAGGCTCCGTATGAACTGCTTGCCGAGAATCGATACCGGAAAATACATGCTGAGTACCATCATGAGAGAATGTCAATGTCTGCTGCGGAGGTCTACTGTAACCGCACCAAGGGATGCAAACCAATCAGCACCGAGGATAAGATCGTACCGTGTAAGTGGAATAATATGAAAATCTGCCTGACCAAGGAAGTCTCCAATCCGATATGAAAGCTGCTGATACATCTGCGTGCTAGGAAAAGAGTGTGCGCTGGCAACCTCAACATGCAGGGGACGAGGCGTAGTGACCGGCATAGCACGAATGCGTGTAGTAATATGACTGCTGAGAAACGAATGAGTGCTACCCGTGTCAACAAGGGCAATAAACTCACGACCATTGATACGTACGCGAAGACAGATATGGTGTGGACCCAGCTTACCGGCCCAAGTAGCATAAGCAAGCTGAGCATGGCATACAGCTAGATCAGGGGGATCAGGAACAGGCTCAGTGGGTGTGGCAAATTGATCAACATGTAAGTCATCATCAAGAATATGAAGGCATATGGCAGAATCAGGACTATCATCAGGTGTGTCAGCATCATGGAAATAGACGGTAGTAGCAGTGGCAGGCTGTCGGCAATCACGGGCGATATGATCAGGACTCTTACAGTTGAAACATAAGCGCTTCTCACGGATCTCAGACATCTCAGGCTGTGAGTAGCGACGAACAAAAACAGGACGAGGAGAAAAAGGAGGACGTGGTGCAGAAGGAAGAGTGGCCGAAGGTGAACTGACAGATGTGGGACTAGCAGAGGATGGAGAGGAAAAAATAGGACGTGTGAAAGGATGTGAAGGACGAGAAACAGAGGAAGAGATGGGAGAGTACTTGTGCTGCAGTGTGGTAGCAAGGGAGATGGCGTGAGAAAGAGTGAGTGGAAAAATAGAAGAAACATCATACCTGAGTGCGCCTCGTATACCAGCAACGTAGCAAGAGATGAGCTCCAATGTAGAAATATCTGGGAATAGATTGGAAAGCTCTGTAAACCGTGTCGTATAAGCAGTCGAGTCACCAGTGTGAGATAAACTGCGAAAGATGTCGCGCTGTCGAATAAGCCATTGAGGATCAATTATCGCTAGGCGGAGTTGTATCATAAACTCTGTCCAACTAGCAAGGCCAGGGTGTGAAGCCGTCTGGCGAAACATGCGCCACCAAGTAGCAGCACGGCCCTCCAAATGTACAGCAGCCAAATGTATCCGCTGAATGTCAGTCTTAGGAAACATAAGGAAGTTGGTCTCAAGCTTAGAATACCAATTCTTGAGTTCATTCCCATCGGATGACCCAGAATACACAGTAAGCTGAACCTTATCCTTAAAGTCTCGTGGCAAAGGACCAGAAGATGAAGGAGTCTCGGGTGGTGGAAATGTACGCTGTGGGGGAACAGGTGGAGATATTGGGGAAACACTGGACTGTAATGATAGTGTAGCAATCTGGGCAGAAAGAGCAGTGAACGTCTCTCGTAACTCCTGGCGTAAATCAGTGCTTACATCACTCATGGCTTCCCTAAGATGATCTCGGAATGCATGCCGTACTTTGTCAAGGTAAGTGGAAGACGGTATGCGAGGCTCAGAAGATGTAGGGGAAGTATCCATGGTCAAGGAATGCAGGAAGTGAAGAGAGTGTAAGAAAAGCTTAATAGCGGAGGGAGCGGACTTTTGTCGTCACCCCAAATGCGCTTTAGGTACACAAACGACACTAAGAGCAAGAAAGGAACAAATGTCAAGAAAAGGTGTGGAAAGCAAGGAAAAACCAGCAAAGATACCTCTCGATAGAGCTCCAAGCGTGTGCGAAGAGCTGGCTGGAAAATGTGACCACAAGGAGAATGAAAGTGGGCGCTGGACAGCCTCCAATCAATGCTGAAAATATGGTTGGAAATCTGTGGAAAACGTGATGAAATAGGCCGATGGACAGCCTCCAATCAAAACTGAAATATGGCTGAAACTTTGCTGGAACAGTGGCTGAAAAATGTGATGAAGTAGGGCGCTGGACAGCCTCCAATCAATGCTAAAAAGATGGTTGGGAATCCTTTCCCTGAATCAAATGGAGGATTCAAAAAAAAGAGGGAAAAGGATTTGGAACTTGGGCGCCGGAAATAATCTGCCCAAATTTTTTTTTTCCGGCCGCCAAATTTAGCGGAAGTACTTCCGCTAACTATCTGCTAAAGCTCCGCCAAGGAAAATGCTCTGATGGGAGTTGGTCCTCCAAACTGTGCTGAATGTTGCTGAAGCAAAGAGACGAAAGCCCTCAGCAAAGAGTTCAGCAAGGAAAATGGGCACCCAATCAGAAAATCAGATCTGAAATTCAGCAATCAGGAAAGTGCTCTGATACCAAGTTATGATCAAAATCTCAGGTGTTGAATCAATGAAGCATAAAAGACAGCAATAGACTAAAGCCTTACAAGCAATAGACAAGACAATAGGTTCTCCCACGAAGAGCCCGAGCAATACCAATCAATAATCTGAAAAATGAGTGTACAAATGCCCCTATAAATACCCTACCAATGAACCCTAAAATAGGAATTCAAAAGTAAAGGGAGGCAAAATGTGGAGGGAAATAGTGCGCCCTCACCCAGTGCGGGTCATAAGCATATAAAAAGGCTTTGGGGCCTGTACATGACTAATATAAAATGCGTAACCAGAAATATACATAACCAACAGTAAATGTAAAGAGGCCTGCGGAATATATGCAGAGTAGCCCAGTAGGCCTATATCCTGTAGTCCATAACTGAGCCAGAGCATTGATTGTAGCTCTGTTATTTTATTTTTAGCAGTTTGATATCATGTTCCATGTTTGGTGGCCAGATGGTCGAACACTGTATTCAGACCATTTTCCATATTATATCAGTGTTGGACGTACTCTATTCGCTGCACATCGTGTATTTGTCAATTTGTAATTTTGATGCTCTGTTTTCAATTTTATTTCGAATGGTATGTGCGTATTTTCAGTTAGTTTCAATTGCAGAGATTGATAGCAGATGCACAACACAGAAATACAACCCCCTTTATAGCATTTCATAAACACACATATTACACCGCATTACACCAGGCATGCGTTGCACAAAAAACACATTGAACATTAATTCAACAGTGGTATCAAAATAACAGTACGTATCCCGCCACATACGGCTGGGGCTGTTCTTTACACAGTGTCAAACACTAAATAAATGTTGCCTCATCTTATGCCGAAAACCACATAACAGCCAGCCACATACGGTTGGATCCTATCCACTCTAAACATTTCTACGGATCCTCCACAGACTCCTCGCCCTCGTCAGGTGCATTGTTCTGTCGCTCTCGCTCTGCCTCCCGGTTAGCCCGAGCTGTCTCCTGGTCAGCCCGACGGCGGGCAGCCCTTTCTCTGACCATGATGAGCTGCCGTCATGTGAAGTTCATTCTGATCTGCTCATCCAAATCCAGCTCGACAGTGGGGGCAGAGGTCACAGCGGGGGCGGGGATCTGCAGCTCTGGGTGTCTCTCCCGAGTCTGTCGCAACATCTTTGCAATGTCTGCCTCTTGCTTCCGATGCTTTCGTTGTGCCTTCGGACATCTTCCTCGAGCTTCCTCTTGGCCTCGCCCTCAGGCCTTGGTGGTATGCGCTCTGCCATCTCACGACACCCTGTTTCTCAAACTGGCTCTCACAGCCTCCCACAATGCCTCTCACAACCAGCCTCTCACAGCCTCTCACAGGCTCTCACAGCCTCGTGAGTGCCTATTTAACCCCACAACCTGTTCCCCCATGTGCAGTTGTTGATGATCCCTCCATGTGCCCTTGTACCTGTCCCCATTTGTTGCTCCCCCATGTGCTGCACTCCCATTGGCCCCCTGGCCTGCTCCCCCACAGTGCCCATGTGCTACTGTACCTGCCCCATGTATTGCTTCACCACATGCTGCACTCCGATTGGGTCTGTGGTCTGCTCCCCCACAGTGCCCATGTGACGGTGTACCTGTTCGGGTTTGCTGCTCCCCCACATGTTGCACTCCCATTGACCCCAAGGTTTGCTCCCCCACAGTGCCCCCTGTACAGTCCCTTTGTACAGTCCCCCCTTTTTTCTAAACCCTGACACTTTTTTTTTCAAAATTTTTTACCCTAAAATACCCTAGTAAAAGGGGTTTTTATTAAAAAAAAATAATAATAAAAAATATTATTATTATGGTGCCGCCCTGGTACCGCAGGTCTGAGGGCGGCACCATAATGGCGGTACCACCATTATGGTACCGGTGGTACCATGGGGTACTATGATATATATATATATATATATTTTTTGATGTTTTTTTTCCTTGGAAAAGAAAACCCTTTCCCGTTTTGAAATCAGATTATTTGAAGTAGGCTTCTTTTGGGGACTTGGGCCCCAAAAATTTATGTTTAAAATCTGGACAATATAATTGCATCTGGACAGTCCGTGCTTCAATATTGTTTAAAAATTGAATCAGTATTTTTTTGAATACTGCAGAATTATTGAGCCTTTTCAAAATGCAATGTACAAATGTTTTTTTAATGTTCAAATTTAAACACTCTGTTTAAGGCAGCCCAATGTCACATATTTTTTTTGTTCTAAATATAACACGTTTCAAAAATTTCTTTTTTTAGGTCACATTTCTTAACAGAATGCATCCGGAATGTTGTTCCGAAATGCGTTTCGTTTCGGAATGGACAAATACGTTTCGGCCTGTGATTTGGGACTGATTTGCTCCAGTAACTGGACTTCTGACAGGTCAATGCAGATAATGGTACTCAAGAGATCTTGAAATGGGGCGAGTTAATTTTTGGCCCTCAGGTAGACTCGTAGAGCACACATATGCCCTTGAGATATAAGTTCATAGATAGTCATTGAACAGCTAAGCTGGTTGCTGCTAAGAGGCTTTCTGAATGAAAGTTGTGTTTTTGCTACAGTAGTTTTGAATTTTCTTTGTACTGGTGTATTCCAGAGAAAGGCTCCAGTCATGCTTATGCATAACATGGAAAGTAGCCTCATAAACAGAGCTTTATCAGCTGCTCGAGCATTGTCCTCAAGTTCAGAAGGTGACCCTTTGCCTGATGACGGTGAGTTTAGAACTTCTAAAGCATTGTCATGTACAGCTCTATGTATACTTTTTTCAGTCTGGTTATGTTTTTAGATGCGATAAGCAATTTGAACCTTGCAGGGGAGTCCATTGCGTTGGAGCTTTTATTGGGGAACTGGTTGCTCCCTTTTGTACAAAGCTGTGGCCACATTGACTCAACCTTATCCAAGTGGGCTTTTTACAAGAGTATGGCCTTTTAAATGTAGAAATTTTGAATCTGTGATTCTCGTACTTCAGAGTCCAGACTGTGGTTTCTTTTGATGCTGTTCTTTATGCAAATATTTCCAACTTCAGGTATGTTGATGTTCTTGCCTTGCAATGCTAGTCATTTTATCTTAGGTGTACTTTTTAAAGAAATAAGGCAGCTATGAATGTTTTTTGATTTCGCTTTGGAAGTTTTGTGAAACTTAACGGCAATAAAATTGCAGTGGCTTACACGAGGGACAAGGACGTAGAAAGAGCAGCTTTGAAGTTCCTGTGTAGCAGCTTTATTTTGCAAGCTCAAGTGAGCTCTTCCTCAACTACTAGTTTGGCCAGAATATATCACTTCAGATATGGCTTCTAGATTGTTGTTTACGATAGAATGCTGTTTTAGAAAGTAAGTTAATCAGGTCTGAGACAGTTACTTCACTTCTGAACGTGGGAGTTTTTAAACTGAAGAACATATGGTTTTTGTATTCCTTGATTTATTTTTCATCAATTTTTCTGATTTTAAATTTCAAACAGGGAAGCAGTGGTCCAGCTTACTTTGCTTGGTTTCCTTGTCTTAATTTGATTTTGGAGGCGGTCTATATCTACGGCTATGCAGATACATTCCCAGACCTTTTACTTACTACAAATTGTGGTGAATCAGATGAAGGTTAGTTTTTCAGTTCTTTTTTGGGTTTTGTTTTGGTGAAGTCAATCACTACAAAAGTTCGAGCAACAATTTATGGGCTGTCTGATGTGGGTTGTTTGTTCTGCATCCACTATCCATTTGGACTTCTACTTCTGGGTTGTGTATAAGGTGTTGTATTAAGTTTGACTTGTACAGTCACTTACACCTTGGAAGTATTTAAGTTTGGTAGCTTACGCGAAGGGGGACCTTTTGGTTACATTATATGGTTTTTGAGTGACAGAATTTGTTGGAACGCTTGGAATAGATGGGCCACCAAGAAACTTGCAATCCTTGCTCCAATTCATTACTTCGTGCTGTGAGAATAGGTGCATCTTTCAGGTTCTCTTATACACATCTGAAAGAGCTTTGCTAGGAAAATCTTAGGACGCCTTGCATTTATAACACAATAACAAACTTAAATCAATCGCTAGGATGGTGCGATGGTTTTCCTCAAATGTCATGTCCCTTTCTTTTTCGAAAGACACTTTTCTTTGACTCAAGATTTCATTGGTTTTTGACTTTTAGGCTTTTTGAAGTTCTTTCCTTCAAACTCTTAGTGCTTTTTTGTACTGTAGCCAATAATGTGCTCTGGTGCTCTCTGCTTTAGAATTAAAAGAACATTTTTCTGGCATATAGTAGCAGTTGCTGAAGGGTGACACAAATAAATTGTGTTGAGAATGAGGCCTATTCTTATTTAGGATTCTTCTCTTGTCAGTATTTTGCCATGTAAGAATAGTGTACTTGAATTTGCACGGGATGAGTGGGTGTTCAGCAATCCTTTGTTTGTTTCTGTGTGCAGGCAATGGAGAAAAGTCCTTACAATATCTGATGTTGAATCCTTGTTCTTCGTGGTTACTCGGATGTGGTTGGATCGACATATACTTTTTCTTTCAAGTTCAGTGCAAGAGTGCATGGAGGCTTTGATTAACCAATTTAGCGAGGATGAATGGCTGACTTCTTGTGAGCGACTTGCGACTTTGATTTCAAGGTCTAAATTTTTTGTGATCATTGATCAGTAAAGCTGTGTATAACAAAGAAGCATGATTGAAGAATTTGCTATTTGGACTTCATAAGATGCTATTCACAAGCTTGACTCTTGTCAAGTCACGTGGATATTCCCTTTTGCCAAGCTTGCTTTGCTAAATTTTCATTTTTCCACTCGTCCTTTTGCTTACCTGTTTTTCTCTCGCTCCACTATTCCAGTCCAATATTTGCCTGCCTGCGTGATCTCTCTCTCTCTCTCTCTCTCTCTCTCTCTCTCTCTCTCCTTATTCCCTTGATCTTGTTATGTCGTCCATTTCTCCTGGATTCTCCTCTTGTTTGGAACTGCTGTATCCCTGAAGGGTCATAGAATTGCTAGCCCATCTTGCATCTCTTCTGCTGCCTGCCTCCTATCTCACTACATTGAGCTTCTCTCTTTTGTTGCGTTTGTTGAAAGGTGGTGTTTCAAACTTTGAGTGCATTAATAAAAAAAACATCCAATGAAAATAAAAAGATGTTTTCCCTAAGAACTTACCCCATGGATTGCGACCAACTAGATCAGTCATCATCAGATGAAATTTTTGCCAAGTAGCCACTTTGTCTTTTAACAAACATAATAGGTATCGGTTTAGCTAGAAAAAAGGAGGATGAGATAGGTAGGTGACTGGAAAACTACTTGAATATGGTTCATTTTCGTCGACTAAATGTTCTTGGGGTGCACTGATCCTTCTAAAGAATAGAAAGGATAGTGATATCCATGTGTATGGATTACAAGGGTTTGAACAGACTATAAGATTGATCTTGGGATAGGTTCCATCAAATCTGAGTACATTCAGAAGATGTACCTAAGATACGGTACGTACAAGGTCATTATGAATGTTCAGTTATGCCTTTTGGCTTAACTAATGCTCTTGCGACTTTTCAGTAGATGATGAACTATTTGTTTCGTTCATATGTAAGGAAATTCATAGTTGCATTCTTAGATGATATTTTCATCTATACACAATGCTCTAGGTTTCCAGGAATTCTTAGGTACATCCAATTGCGAACTTGAAATTCTCAAGATCTCTTTAGTTAGCATAATGTCTTACCCGATCTTGAGCAGCTTGGAAATTCTCACGTGCTACTTGTAGCATTTATTGCATTTCATACAAGATATCAGCAACTTTCTGAAATTTGATCTTCTTAGTTTCAGCCATAATAGGTAACCTAGGCTGGAATCTGTACATAAGCATAAATGGACTACAGCCAATAGCCACATGTTTATGACGATTGTAAGCAAACTTTTCCACTTGAGATTGCTTATGTGAGACATATGCTGGGATGATCATATGCTCATATGCTCCATAGTTTGATTATTCTTTCCATCTGATCATCAAATTTCAGATGATCACAAGAACTAAAACTAAGCAAAGTTTTCGATTCCTAAAATATTGCCGAACAAAGGTGTCTTGTAAACTTTGGGTCACTCCGAGCTAACTCCGAAGCTTTAATAGAAGTCTTAGTTGGGATAAATGTAGCTAACTTAGTAAGTCAATCCACAACTACCCAAATAGCATTATTTATTTTTTTGGGTCTTTGGAAGACCCATTACAAAATCCATTGAGATATTGTTCCATTTTGTCAAGAATCTTCAATGGATGTAAATATTCAAATCACTGGCATCGGTCTTTATAAAAAATGGTTCACTTTTTCCCCTTAAAAATACTATTGAGGAGTGCTGCTGCTAGAGCATAATACTCGATATACTTATTTAGGTTGTGACCATTCCCATTACTGCCTCTATCTTATCGCAATCAATCTCAATAACCTTTGAGGAGATACAATGGTCAAGATAAAGCAGCTCTTTTCAACTAGGTTTCTTGGACTTTTCCAGATAGTTTTAGAGTCAGATCCTAGCTTATCATTTGGAGTTCCCTGAAGAAATGAAGTTGCATCTTTGTATTTCATGTAAATCAACTTAAATTGATCTTACGCGAGTGCGATACACTGGGATCAGTTGAGGACTTAGGACTGGAGGATAACTCGCTATGTATTCCCTTGGCACTGGAAAGAGTGTTAGACAATCGAGACAACAAGCGTTTGAGAAGTCATCTTGTCATTGAACACTTGGCATACTGGAAAGATATATAACTCATGGGAGTTTGCTGAAAGTTCAAAAAGGGATTTTTGCGACCTCCATTCTTGAGGGAAAAAAAACTTTTTAGGGGGAAAGCATGTTGTGTCCCTGGTTACTGTACTAACTAGCCCCAACCGTGGGTCTGGGAAGCCCCAGTAATTATTGAGGTAGCTTTTCGCTTTTGTTTGTGGTTTTGTCCTTGAGTATTTGTTTATACTTATTTTTAGAGACCGTATGGTGCCTTGGATAAGGACTTGGACACCTCTTGTAGTCTTGCATGGGAAGTGGAGTTGTACAAGTACTTCGGAGAGAGAGATACATGTAGGGAGGGCGTTGGTATATTTGTCCCTTGTATAGGCTCCTCAACTGCATGGGGAGACTGATCATTGTTGCATGACAGTCATAGTATGGGAGGATTGTCCCATGCTTGGTTCTAGTCTTGGACTTTATACTTCCCCTCTCTGTATACTGATGGCCTTGTGAAACTAGAAAGGGTAAGTGTATCATGCATGCTACTTGGACAGAGTCTTCCATGTTAAGTTGGGGTAGTCAAAAGCTTCCCTTCACCAGCTGCAGGTCGAAGTGGGTTGTTTCCAGGGGATTTGTAGGGAGGAAACATTTGCTGTATGTGTTCCACGTGAGAGGTAAAGACATCTTTTTTATTATATGGGATCTAAGGACAATCCTATTACCTGTTTAGAGATCACCCTGCTACACTCTATCATATCATATGTTTATCAGACTGTTTTGCTTTGATGATATGAGAGATGTTTCGCTTTAAGAGTGATCTTTGTTAGGCCGTGAGCTCTAGTCTCCGTCACTATATGCAGATCAGCTCTTTCTTTTGCAGGACGCCATTGGATGCCGCCCTTGGATGCACAGTTAGATTCAAAGGACGAGGTAGAGATTCCTTTTAGACACCGAGATCAGAGACGATGTTTATAGATTATGAGACCCTTCCGAGTTTCACATTGACCTTCGTCTCAATTGTGTAGCAGCCAGAGATAGAGATATGATCTTTTATGGCAATTGACCTTAGTTTTCTATCTAAGAGTCAGTTTTAAGTTCAATCTCAGATGCTGCTGCAGTTTTAGTCATGACTCACATCTTCAGTTTCATTTTGAATTTTTTATTGTTATCGGAGACGTTTTATGCTCCCACAACTTGAAACACGCTCGAAATGTAATTTTTCAATTTTAGGTACCTTTGGTATTCCAAAAACACTTGTAAAACTCTGTCTCTCTCTCTCTCTCTCTCTCTCTCTCTCTCTCTCTCTCTCTCATGCGTGTATACATCTTGCTACATTGTGAAGGTTGATTGATGATTGTAATAATGATAATCAGAAAAATACACACCATCAAATCTAATGTCTTTATGTCTTCTCTGATAGTATTTTGTTGATTTTTTATAAACAAAAGAATGTTACATATTGTACGAAGAAGGTTTATAAGACTCATTGTACAAGGAAGGTTTATACAGAAATTTTCCTTGTGCTTGCTATGTAGTCGTTATACGTATGTCAAAGCCTTTGTTGTGTTTGTTGAGTTGCAGACTAAGCAAACAAAAGCTCAACATTTTGCGTGTTTTGAGGTGCTTGTGTGGTGTGCATCCTCGATTCCAGAGCTTGAGGAAAACAATTGCAATTAAACTGCTGCTCACAATTTTAAACTCCAAGGTGGTCTTTTTGAACTTGGATATTCTCTTTATGAGGTTTTAGTGCTTTCTGACCTTAAATTAATGGATATTCACTGCCGTGATGGTTTTGAATTTGGATTTATTCTTCATAAGTGCCTTGCAACCATAAATATTTATTCCATGTTGTATAAATATTATTCGACATGTAAAGAATTGAGTTGTGTCAGCTTACACCGAACATTTGGTGCCACAGGAAAGTTCGTCTTCGGTAGTGGATGTGGTTACCAGTTTCAGCAGCGTAGATCTTAGGAGAGATGAAATCGACTTTTTCGATTTGTACTACCGCATAGTCTTGGCAGATATTTGCTTGTGTTCAGATCGATCTCTAAGTGAACGCCAGTACCTGCTTGAGGCGTGGTTATATTTCCTGAAATGCTGCTCTGTTCGTATTTCCAGCAGCGATTTTAGACCCTATGCTACGAAGGTGCGAAATCGGGCCTCTTATCTTTGGCACAACTACGTAAACTGCAGGCAGGATCAAGCTCAAGACCAGAAGATTTCTGAGAGTAGTGAATGCTCACCAGAAGAGTGACAAGCTCTCAAGAACACAAGTTTTTTGGAGAAATGAATGTTCACTACTCACCCATTGCTTCATGTTGAGTTGTATATTTGCTGCCACCTAATGGTAGCTACCACCAGCTAAACATTTACCTCCATGCCTGTATATCAGCGACATGAGCAGTCTGATCACATTGTTTGCCTGCGTCAGATAAAAATTTCATATGAAGCCAAATTTTCTACAAGAACAATTGAACAGAGCTTGATTGTAGAACCTATTGGCTATATATTACTAGGTATTTCATGCACACGTCCAAATTGATTATCTTTCATGAATTTGTTGAACTGCAAATTTTTCATTTCATCAACTTAGGAAAGAAATGGCGATGTAAGTAAATGCTGCTGTAGGAATGATGTTTTTGGCAAAATTCCCAAATAATCATGAATGACGTCGATTGGGGCAACTACACAAGACTATTTAGCCTAAATTTAGGTCACGATTGTGGCGACTGGAGTTGTGGGCTTGCAGTAATCTTACCGATCCAAGTGCCACGGGGATACATGTACTAATTGAAGGTATTTATACAGATTGGATGATTATTTTCTGGATCCTACAAAATTTTATATTGTTCAGGATTTGCAAACCGCATGTTGTTTGATGAAATGGAGCATCTCAACTAGACTGCGTTTTTTCAGGGCTACCGTAGAAGGACAATATTGGGAGAAGCAAAAATACATCTCCCATAAAGCATTGTGGTGAATAATTATTGCTTCAAGGCTTTGTAAATATGATTTGTCCAAGAAATCTTCCCGAGTAAGAAACTATTGTAATGAGCGTTGCTTGAAGGATGTCACAACCATATAGCCATCCTTAACAATAGACCAACAAGCAAGTGACTGGATTCATATTTCTGAATAATGACTTGAGGAGTTAATTTGACATACTGAAGTAAGAAGTTAGACCTTGATTTTCTCCACATTGGAACTTTGGTTGCTTGATGGAGGAGTTATAGCTACCAATGCAATATCTATTGCTTCTTGGATCTATTTTGCGATATTCTAAGATCAAAATGAGGAGAAGCTTTTCAATGGACTCTACAATATGAACATCCTCACAGCTCCTGTTGCAATGGTCCAAAAATGGAATCTTGAGCATGCATTATTTATGGTTTAGAGGTGGGGGCAGGAGGGAATCAAGGGCGATGCACTGGAGTTGGCAATGCTCTTAAAAGGCATGGATGAATGAAAGCTAGATTCTTCCAAATCAACTAGAATCCATATTTTTTGCTAGTAAAGAATGTAAGGCCTCCTTTGACATTACAACTTCCGTCTTTTGGAAACTGTTGAGGACCACACTTGAATAACCATTGTGAATGTTGACGGCAACTTGCAAGCTTATTACTTGGAAAGTCACATTCATTTGGCTTTTGGACTTCTGCTATTGGTGTGACATGAGGTTCAAGTACCTTTTCACACTTGTCCACTCCGTAATTGTCTTTGTTTTGTCAAACATGCTAATGTCACTACGACTCCTATTTAGATTGATTTGGAGTGCATTGCACTCATGTCGCTACTGAGGATGACTAATTGTTTGGAGAAAAATGTCATACAACAAGTTTCTATTACCAATTACATTTTCCCCCATGCCTCCCAAAGTGTCATAAAACACACCTCTTATTGCAATTGTGGTGTTAGTTCTTTCATAAGTTGAACTGGAATGATCTTATTTTGTTCAAGTATGTTATGGGCTGGCCATTTGCTGATAAACTTCCAATTTCTTCAATTGATATACTGAACACTAAAACGATGTAACATGTTCTCCTTGAGCTATCTTCGAGAAAGCTAGACATAAGAGATAGGGTTTATTGTTGTTTTGTTGACTTCAAGAAAGCCTTCGATTCAGTCCCACGTTCCCTTCTCATCTAGAGACTACATGACCTTGGCTTCTTCACTGACACAATTCTTGCAGTGGTGGCACTTTATGAGAGAGTTCTTGGCTACTTTCGGAGTGATACAGACATATCGAAGCATGTTTGGAGTACCATATGAGAGTTGCTCCCTTTCTCCCACCTTATTCAGATTATATATTGATGAGCTTGAGAGAGTAATTGAGCAGTGTGGTGGCACATGATGCAGTTTTGGAGATATTATGATTGCTATCCTACTTTATGCAGGTGATGTGGCTCTAATCTCCACGACTAGAGAGGGCTTCCAACAACAATTAGACAGTTTTCATGGTTTTTGCGCCAGATGGAGTTTGAGGGTTAATATTGCGAAGACCAAGATTATGGTCTTTAATACATGTAGGGCCTTTATGTTGAGACAAGAGCTTATCTTTGACAGACAACCATTGGAGGTGGTGTCTTATTTAGGGGTTTTTTCTTTTTTGGTCCTCTATTTAGTAAGACAACTACAATTAGACTTGGAAAGGGACACATTTCCCTTGTCCAGTTAGAGAGGGACACATTTCGGAGTTTTATTTGGGATGCCCTAAGTAAGTGTCATCTTTTTGATACCAGTGTTACGCCCACCACATTATACATAGCACAAGCATGGTGTATAGGTCTCACTTCATCAGATTGGACTAGTATTTCATGTTTGTAGATCCTTATGTTGTCACATATGATACGGGTTGAGCCCTTCGTCCCACATGTCATTCTGGCTGAGTTTGCAATCCCTCATATATAGCTTGATGCTATCTTCCAACTTATCACATATATACAGTGAGTCAGGGCAATTTCCATGGATGAGCACATGCATCACTCACCTTGTCACAACTTCTTCATAGTCAGGGTTATTGCCATCCTAGTTCTCTCAAACCTCTTATTTACTTGACACACTTGGCATTTCTATGACGAACCTTCAAGTAGAAACTCATAACTACATCATGCATCTCCTATATCAACATATTTGAGGCAAGCAAACAAGTATCTACGTGACAATCAAACTATCTTCAGTCAAACTATTGAAGGAGTATTGAGTGTCGACTGTCGACTATCGACTATCGATAGAATCTTGAATGTTCGATTCTAAGAACTATCGAATCGAACATTTGAACCTTTGTCAAACTCCAACTCCAATGCGACTCCAACTTGAACCGACAATTTTCAAATGTCTAATTAGGTAATACCTCTCTTAATAAAGCTAGTTACTTGCTTAAACTAGTTTTTGCATTGTGCAACTAATTTGACAGTGACAACAACCATGATCATTGACTGTCCAGATAATGACGGCCACAATTGCCGCCACCTTGATAGTGATAGTCACGATTGTCGCCAAGATCCATGTCAGACAACATAGCTCATGTCTATACATTTGTATGTATATACATTTGAATAAATGTACATCAAGTCAATCCATCCAAGAATTGCAAATCCAATTGCGAATTGAATTGAAGTAGATACAATAGATGTTATTACATCGATGAAATTCATACAAAGAGTCAGTGTAAGCTATCGAATAATCTTCGAATCATTGATGCTACCATAGTACTAGTGTTAGTTTCGAGTACGCGGTTATCCATTGTCTTATTACGTTTAGATTTATGTCAATATGAATGTATGCTTTTCTGATTAACTATTCTATCTAATATTGTTCTCGTATAGAATTGTCTGAACTATCTAACACTTTCAAAATCAACAGTCTAATGACTTCGTGTTTGTCTTCATAACCAATCTTATCGATTTTGACGACTTCGAAGTTGGAATCAAGTAGAATCAGCCGTTCGACTCATCATTTTGATTCGAATATGATAGGCGTAGTTCTTGCACCGAGGGAAAGGGCTCATTCCTGAGAGCCCATCAATTTGACCTTTTGGATCTTTTACCGCATCTTTTGTGTTGCTTTCCATCCATTTTCTTACATGATATCAGAGCTCATTTTTCAGAACACGATTATATCAAGACGATAGAATAATCTCTTTTTTTAATGATAATATATGTATATCTAGATTCCGTTGTTTCATTCTTGAGTCATTGATAGTATTTTGATCACTATTATAAGACTAACTTCCATATGGATTCTCAAAGTTAGGTTGATCTCATTGTAGACAAGCTTGATGGATTCAATACCACTTGTGAAAATTTTGCTAATGGCCAAGGAGTTGTGGGATATTGTCAAAGGAATTGAAGACAGACCTGATGTAGATGACAACCATCTACAAATTGAAAGCTAAAGGATGGTAAGGCTTTTGCGCTAGTCATTTTCAACATATTAAATACTTAAATCAGCCATGTGTTTGAAGCTCAGACTTCAAAAGAAGTATGAGATATCCTTCCAATATTTTTTTACTTGTGTTGTGGTTGGATCTATGTGATCTTGGGCCATTTATATGTGATTTATACTCCGGGGACATAGTTTTATGTTATTTGATGTGGATTCATCAAAACAAATTTTTTATTTGTTGAAAAGTTTGTCTACATTCAAGCTAAATGATTGTTTCTATCTTCTAAGTTGACAATCTCCCCATGTGGATGACTCCCTAGTGAGTGACCTATGCTCCCCGTGTGGATGATTTAATCTTCTTTATTGGATGAATTTTTTTCTTTGTGGATGAACTTTGCTCCCTTGGAAGAAAAGTCTCCCTATATGGATAAGCACTAAGATTGTCAATTATTTTGCATATAGTTTCTTGTCAATTCATTTGGATTGATTATAATAAGCTCTCCAAATAAGCCATCAATTTTTAGATCTTCAATCTATTGTGGTGATCGTTTGTTAATCAAGATTCATCAAGATCTACATGTAAGTTGTGTAGTTTTAAGAGAGAGAGAGAGAGAGAGAGAGAGAGAGAGAGAGAGAGAGAGAGAGAGAGAGAGAGAGAGAGAGAGAGAGAGAGAGAGAGAGAGAGAGAGAGAGAGAGAGAGAGAGAGAGAGAGAGAGAGAGAGAGAGAGTCTTGCAAAGTTGTAGATTATTGTGATTTCACTATTCCTTCATTTATTGAGAGGATTGTGAGTGCTTAGTGCATTAGAACAAGTTCATAGAGGAGTAATCACTTTGCATGATGGCTAATACAAGTGGAATAATGTTGTAAAGTAATAATACACTCAACTCAACTAACTATTCAACTTGGAAAGTAAGGATGGAATCCTTACTTAAGTTGAATGAGTTAATGGATATTGTTACAGGTGTGAAAGAGAGGCCTTTGGTTTTTCAAGATCAAGTAAGGTATGATAAAGAGGGCCAAGAAGTCACTCCACATCATAAAAATGAATGTGACAAATGAACTTCTTAAAAAAGTTGGAAAATGCACTTATGCAAGTGAAGCTTGGTATGCCTTAAAACATGTGTATGAAAGTAAGTCCACTTCTAGGGTCCTAACCCTAAGAAGACAAATCTTCCAAAGTATCCAAAAGAAAGAGAATAATGCTCATGCCTCTATTTTAAGAGTCAAATTCTTAAATGATGATCTAGCATGTAATAATGATAGCATTAAAGAAATAAAGCTTGTACAAGTAATGCTCAATGGATTGTTAGATGATCATGCTAACCTTGTGAAAGTTTTGCCAACCAAAAGACATTGCCAAGTGTGGAGGACTTGCAAGAGGTCTTGGTGGCTGACGAACATAGGCTACGAGCAAAGGTAAGTGATTCAAGAAGCAAGGGAACTTGGATCAAGGTGAGACATTAGCCAATCTAACATCATGCCCAATCACCACAACCAAGTTAAGACTTCATTGATAAAGATCCTTTGCATATTTGAAGAAGCCTTGGCTTCTTCCTCCTCATAAAAGGTCTTGAGGCCTTGTCAAAACCTTTTCACACGTGTGAGGGCACACAAATCAATGTGTTTGATTTTCTAAGGTGGGTGTCATTGCACATGATACTAACACTTGACTGAGGCTACCAATCTAACTAGACAATCTTCAAGGCAAGAGCATTCATCATTGATCATTCATACTTTCTCACTCAAAGCAAACACTTAGCATGAAAAAACTAAGTCCCAAAACACATTCAAAGAGTGAGAGAGAGCCCTTGCTCTTGGGTAGAGAGAGAAAGAGAGACTTGTACTTGGGTAGAGAGAGAATACATAGTGAAGGGAGAAAACTCTTATTGTTTTCATTCAAAAAAACCATATGTACAATGAGAGAGCTCTTCCATATAGTACTAGCATGAGATCTAGCATGAGAAAATGCTCTAGAATGATTGGACCCCATTGATTATTTTTTTACATCATGATTGGACCCCAAGATTTTCGCCTCTCATCATGATTGAACCTCATCATTTCCACCTCACAATTTGATTGGGCCTCATGATGTGCACCTCTAAACATGATTGGTTCACATGTAATGCACCTCTTAAAGTAATTGGCCTTGTGATCTACACCTCTAAATATGATTGAGCCAAATGGATGCATTTCAACTAAAATGATTAGGCCTACCCTCCACACGTGGGAACATGCTCCACACATGTGAGATTTACATATGTATATGAAAGTATAAACTAATCAAGCTAGATTTTGCAAAATCTTCATACCTTGCCCAGTTTTGATCACAAAAATCATCCATGCCAAAATAACTACTCCACAAATGTTTACTTAATGTATTCTGCATTTACTTCTCTAAGCTTGTAATAAACATAACTAAGCGTAGATGCAATGAGAAAACAATGTCTTTCTATGGAGATAAGTTTCCTTGAATCACTCTCATACAAAGCTTACAATATGCCTCTATGAATGTGTGAGCTTTGGCTAACTGATAGAGTTTATACTATACCACATAAAACTCGACATATGGCTTGAGTTTTGGCCAATAAAACTTCCTTCTGACTAAGTCTAAAGTCCTGTGCCTGGATGACCTGCATAGGGTGCATAATGACACTCAATTAATTAATTATTTATTTCAATTTCATCCCCTAGTACACAAATTTTTCTGCTCCAAAATAGTAATCCATTTCAAATGGTGAAATGTTTTACAGTATTTTTTTTTGGTTAACTGAGATCCATGTGATTCTATTCTCATTTATTCCAATATGAACCAACTTTCGTATTTGACCAAAATGAGAATAATTTTCATATCATCCTCTCATCGAAATATATGCATTTGGGTCATATGAAAGTTCATTTATTCATCAATCCAACTTAGAGCATTTGTAAGTTAATTAGAGCTGCCTTTGATGTATCGGGCCTCATGCACAAATTCTTGCATAAGCTCTTGAGTCGAAAAGTATTTCAGAGCCTAGTGATCAATAGACACTATAAACTTATTATCATGGTATTGTCTCCAGGTTTGAAGTACACGAATTGCAACAAATAATTTCTATTTTTTGAGTTGTATAATGCAACTGAGGTGAAGTAAATTTTTTTGTTCTCAATCACCATTGACCTATCTTTCTATGAAAGAACTGCTCCAATCGTAGAATTACTTGCAACGGTTCTCAGGATGTAAGATAAAACTGGATCCGCGACATAAAATATGGAAGCAAAACCAATCAACCTTTTGAGTATCTCAAAAGTACTTTATCAATTTTTTATTTCAATTAAGAGACGAACTAGGTTGTCATTTTTTTGTTTTGTTTTGTTTTTATATTGAGTTTGCCTTCAGTTAAATTATTAAGAGGTGCTACCACCTTGGCATTATCCTCTATAGATCCTCAAAAAAATATTATAAATCCAAAAAAAAGTTTAATTTTTTTTTTATTGTTTTTGGTATTAATTAGTCAATCATTGCCTTGATTTTAACTTTATCAATCTTCAACCCGAAAGGGGTGATATTATGACCAAGACATACTAGTTCATGCTTAAAGAATTCACACTTGGATTATTTAGCAAATTTTTTTTTCTCGAATGAGAATTTGCAAAACAGTTTTGAGATGATTCACATGCTCCTCAAGAGTTTTATTGTAAATGCGTATATCATCTAGGAGTACAACTACAAAATATTGCATATATGGATGAAAAAGTTATTGTAAATGCGTATATCATCTAGGAATACAACTACAAAATATTGCATATATGGATGAAAAAGATCATTCATAATTTGTTGAGAGTCGCAAGTACATTCGTTAAACTGAAAAGTAGAACTAAGAATTCATAATGTTTTCGGGATTGCGATTCCATATTTGGTTATTCTGTATGATTTGCAACAATGGAATTACGTTAGAAGATTGCATGAGAATCTGATGACATGTCTCTGGTATGAATTTGGTGATAGTCCCAAGGCATCTGTGCAGCAGACGTTGTGGAGTGTCGATCTTCGTGGCAATGTGAACCGGGAGGCACCGCGAGGAGGGAGGGTGAAGGGAGGTAGAAAAGAGATTGGAAAGAGGAGAACGATGTAAAAAAAATTGAGAGAAAATTGTGACGATGATTACTCAAATGAGAGGAAGCAAAACAAGAAGTGTGTGATACAATGACTTTTTAGAAATAAAAAAAAAACAAATTATTCAAAAATAAAAAAATGTTGAAAAACAATAAAGGCAAAAATGAGTTTATTGATATGAACATAATAATAAAAAAAATCACAACTATTTTTTTTTAAATTTTAAATTAAAAAATAATGTAAATATTTTAAATAATAGATTATTATTAAGATCTTCAAACTACCATATATTAAATAGTAATTCTGTTTAAAATAAAATTATCAATCATGCAACTACTAAACTAAATAAAAATTTTATTTTTAATTATTTAAAAAAATCCAAATAAATATTTCTAGATTTTAAAATTTTTTAATTAAAAGTACTTGTATTAAAAAGAATATTTTTGAAATTGAAACAAAAATGTTAATCAGTATTTTTTTTAGTTTTATATTTTTTAGAAATAATAAATTATAAAATTTGTAGAGATATTTGAAATTTAAGTAAAGATTTAAATATTAGTAACTACAAAATAAATTATTTGAAACAACTAGAATTAAATGATTTATGAAAAAATATAATATCTAATTGTTAATATTATTCTAAAAAAATTATTATTTTGTTTACATTTTTTAAAAAATTAAAATATTTAGAATCTAATCAGTTTAAATAACATTCATCACACTATTTGATTCCAGGATTGTGATTAATTAAATTTTCTGCAAAGAACTATTCAATTTTTTTTATTGCAAATAAATTTTAAAAAATTCAATTTAGTTTTAAAAATTTCACGACACAAATTTACAAGAAATATAAACACAATCTTTATAATAATAAAATTAATAAAATACATCGCACCTCAAAATCATCAATGTCATTAACATCTTTTTCATTTTCTAGTGGAGCCTCAGTAGAAACAATGACTATCTCCTCCACTACCTCCTCAACGATTAGAACATTATAACTTTGGACTGAAACATCAGCGAAGCTCCTTGTGTCACCAACTTTCTCACTAGCGGGAGGTTGTGATTCTTTCAACAAGGAAATTTTACTAAGTTTTCATCATCTGTACCCTTGCCTACCTTTGCCAATGTGTACATTTCAAACATGTGAGGGCATCTCAAACAATGTGATTGATCTTCTAAGGTGTCTATGATTGCACATAGATCTAGCGCCCAAAAGATAGAATCAACCTAGCTTGAACTTTCTAAGACAAGAGCACACTAAACATGCATCAAACACTTACCATTCATCATTCACTATGTGAGACAACTTTTACTTCAAAAAATTAAGTATGGAATTGGCTTGCTCTTGGGTAGAGAGAGAAAGAGTACATGTAGCTCTCGGGTAGAGAGAGAAGATAAAAAAATTATAAGGATTTCCCTATCTCTCAAAAAACTAAGTGTAGATTAGCTCTCTCTCACTCTCTTATAGTAGTTTGAGATCCCAAAGGAGTAGTAACAAAGTAAAATGAATGAATCTCATGCATATCACCTCTAAATTTGATTGGTCTATTGAGTTGTCATCTCCTACATTTGATTGGACCATTTCTATGCATCTCTCTCTTTTGATTGGTCACAAAACAACATTACAACATGAGATGAAATGTCACTAGCCCTCTACCATCAAGCCAAATGTCAACCGATGTGGTTGTCCTCACTTCATACTTTTGCTTTAGTTTTTTCATGCTTCATAAATGCTCTGGCAATCTTCAATCTGCATGAGAATTTTTTCATTTATGGAGGATACGACGATCGTCATTGCGCGTTCATCTCTCCTTATCCATTCCACTCTCCTCGGATCTTCCTCTGGAGGTTTTGGCTCTGTGAGATCGGTCACTGACCATTCCCCTCGCCGTTTGGAAGTGTCTTTATTTTGAACTTCCATATCCGATAGTTTGTGCCATCAAGAGCCATATTGTATCTAATGAATCTGCTTTGATACCATGATACAAAAGTGTGCTATCTAGTGCGGAAGCATGCTACACAATGTGCAAGATTAATGGATCTAGATATGCTAATACGAATCACAGACAATGCAACATCTAGTTAAACAATAACGGATACAATGCAAACACCACTGGTGGAAGAACATAATATCTTTTGTATTTTCTTTTCTTAGAGTGAGTCGGCAGTGCATTGTGACATAGCGACCTAACAATCCTCTTACAATTTTGTATATTTTTCTACATGTATTATATTGATTTCTGGTCTATACTTATGTCTCGCCAGGTGGTACTAAAAGATAGTTCAACTAATCATTGCAAGAGAATTATGCTAAACTATCAATTAACTATGTATCTCCTCTTGTAACATTCCATTACGATTGAGTGTGATAGTTTCATGTCTCACGACCATCAAGCTAAGATTCGATAATTCGAATCGCTGGACAATTAGCTTGTCTCAACTCATGTAGGCATTCCATAGTTCGGTGTCGATGGTGTCCCAAACTATCGGCTGTGTACACAAGTCCAAGGATACCAAAACAAAATTGAGTGGCCGAGAGGAAGAATAGAATCTTATGTAAAGGAGCCAAAGCCATGAGTTAGGTGCAAATATTCCTACATCCTTTTGGGATCAAGCTTTGTTGTGTGCCAATTTTCTATGCAATAGATGGTCGAGTGTTCAGCCCACTATTGTCTCAGAATCAAAATTTTTCGAATTTGACCCAGCAGACTGACTTTTATTACCCAACAGAGATATCTCACCAACGTGCTCGAAAGGTATGAAATGGCTAACTGAAAACCAAGTCTATTTTCACTCGACCCTAGACTGAAGCTATCAAAGGAACAATCTCCTCAGCAAACTGAGGCAGAAAAAGAGGCGATGAAGCAATATCCATTTCACACCATCATTGGCTCACTGATGTATGCAATGATCTGCACTCAACCAGACCTTGCATACTCGATCAGTTTACTCAACCAGTTTTTATCAAATCCGGGTCTAATGCATTGGAAAGCACTCTTGAAAGTCATGAAGTACATCCAAGCAACCAAACATCTTAGCATATGCTATGGAGACATCTAATCTACAATATTCTAGAAGGATACACAGATGCAAATTGGGTAGAGGACGTTGATACCAGAAGATCGACTTCTGGATTTGTATTTTTATACAATCAAGGCCCAATCTCTTGGAACAGCCAAAAGCAGACCTCAGTAGCATTATCATCAACCAAATTAGAATACATTGCTGTCACGAATGCTACTAAGGAGGCAATTTGGCTAAGGCACATGCTAGCAGACATCGACCTTGCACAGTCACATCCAACCACCATTTTCTGTGACAATCAAAGCACCAGTGCTCTCCTCTCTCAATCCGAGATTTCATTCACGAAACAAGCATATCAAAAGCAGAAATCAATATTTAAGAGAGAAAGTGCAAAGCAAGGAGGTATCATTAGTCTACTATAGGACATAATCAATGGCAGCAGATTACTTCACGAAGGCTCTGTCAAAGGAGCACCATCTCAGATTCAAAAATATGTTGAATCTGAAAATCAAAAGTTTTCAAGATCCACATTAAGGGGGAGTGTTGGAATTCGATGATCAACCTCAAATCCATTCAATAATGAGCATCCTGAAAATCCAGAACATAAGGCTCGAATTTCTAATCAGAGGATCAAAAAATTCAGGATCGACGTTTTCAGAATTTTTTGATATTGGATCAACTTGAAAAATTCTATATTTTTCGAGTCATTGTACATTTTTCGATACTGTCAGTCGACCCAACGACTTCGCGTTGATAGTCCGCCTACATTGTGCATATACTTATAGTTATGAGGTAGTTGTAATAATTGTAGAAGAAGTAGTTGTAGATATTTTTGTAACCCAGGACGAGAAGAAGGGTAAAGCACGTCGAACTGATACTTGAGCTCTACAATACAGATAATTTATAGCGGATGGGCACGCGAGAGTAATTGAGGTTCATAAGAGGTTTGCTTCGAGCGCGCTGTATCGCTATTGCATGGATGTAGAGAACTAAAATAACTTTAAGCAAAAAAATTTTAGAGTCGTCTATCAGTATATATAGAGATATTTAGAAATGATTGAAAACGTCGTGAGTTGGATGTCTGAGGATTGAATTACGATGATGATTTTTTCGAGGCTTCTCAATCAAATCAAACTAAATATCCGTCTATCATCAAAATGATTTGTCGATATCGAATAAAACAGAATTAATTTTGTATAAAGTATGGTCACATCTACATTTAAAGCTAGAAAAGAATGGTCAGATCTAAAATTTATTGCTGAAATTGACAATGTTAAGCTACAGATACCTAACCTTTTTTATATCCAATTATAATAATTTCGTAATATTCCAGCCGTCATTATTTCACCCAATAGCGAATCGACGTGCATATACTCCATGTTAAAATCAGAGATTCTATTCCCGTGCACTGATCCGATATTAGAAAATAATATGAATGATCAAAGCTTGATTCGATATATTCTCCTTAGCTTTGGACAGATCGAAGAGTACCGAATCAAGATTTGATCATGCAAAATACACTCCAATAATTTCCTACCATAGCGAATCGACGCAAGCAGTCCAAGTGAAAAATCACTGTCATCTCTAAAAGCGCGTTGATCCGATATCGAGTATTTTATCCGATAGCTAATCGACACGCATATACAACATTTGAAAACCAAAGGTGCTTTTCTCGCGCGCTGAATCGATATTGGATGGAATATGAATGATCAAACCTTGACTCGATAAATTCTCCATAATCTTGGACAGTATGAGGAGTTTACCGAATCAAGATTTGAACATGCATAATGGGGTCCAATAGTTTCCAAAATTTCAATTTTTTTTTTGCGCTCAGTCCGTATGCAGAATAAGCATCTTCCGCGCTGATCCGATATCTCATATGCAGAAGAATTATATTGGAGCTTCTTATGAACGACTAATGAAAATGTTCTGAATGAACATTATCTCAAAAGAAAAAATCTCGTCTTTACTCTGTTTAAATAGATTGAGAGATTGTAATAATTCTCCTCGTACACATTTTTCAATGATATCCATTTATCATTTGTTTATTATTTGTTTAATAATTATTCGAGGAGGCTACTGATTGAATATTTAATGCATTCCGGCATAGAACTGATTCTAGGTTCAGGCCTAATGATGATTCGTTGAATCTAGTTATAGACTAGTTAATGTATTTCGGTGTAGGTACAAATTTGTCTCACTCTAATTGGGGGATAAATATAGGCTGTGTTTTTCAATTTGTTACTTGATAAATGTATGGCTGTGATCAACAGGAATTGGCTGTAAATATGGACACCACTTGTCATATTTTAATTCCGTGATCTTTTATTCTGAACTTACAAGTTTTTTGTTTTCTTTCTATCTCACGATATCGAATCGACACGCCAGTTCCCAAACATTGCATGGTTGGATTCATTCAGATGTGCTGAATCGATATCACCCACTTCTGACGTGTTCTCGTAGTAAATTTCAATCTCGTCCTAGCGATATCGGATCAACGCGTACACTCTTGTTCTGTCCTCTACCGATATCATTCTGTTGCGTTGAACCGATATCAGGTTCAATATGGCTTGTTCCTCCATGTCCTCAGATAACAGACTTCTTGATTTTTAAATGCCATTGACATTCCATCTGAGAAATTAGAGTATTTTGCTAGTACTTTTTTTTGTTTCCTTCGATATCGATAAGCTAGTTTATGAGAATCGTTATAATTTAATTTCTTATCTTGATTTTTCTCAAATAATTAGTACTCATGTTTTGGATATAGATAGTTTTTGTTTCGTTCATTTTTAGGACCCTGTGCATTCCCAAACATCCTCTAAGCATAAACACAATAGAAAGTACTCTAACTTGCATGACCATTTCAAAAGAAATATATATTGTGATATCCACAAAAAAATATGTCGTCTTATAATCAAAGGAATGGCTTTTGTCTTTTACATATCTGCTGAAATTCCAAATGATGAGTTTGTTGAATCTTCAATTGTTCCATTGATCGAAGCATCTGCACCTGCTCCAGTTGATGTAGATGATGCAGATTCTAATATAGGGGTTGAAACTGAAGCATCTATGACTTCAGATTATCAAAAAACTCTCCCACGTTCTATAATCCTCTCTGATTCTCTTCCATCTACAACTCCTGTTAATCAATTAACTCTACTCGATGTTCCCTTATATTTTATAAATAATGAACGTTATATTTCATTTAATGACATAGAACATGTTTTGGATTTGAGAGAGGATGAAATCCTCTCAATTTTTGCTCAAAATTTATTAGAATTTTCTGACATTGTGGATTACACATATGATGACCTCGAAAGTGAGATAAATTATGATAAAGATGGCAATTGGAAATCTGGCAATGAGGCCTTGGAGGCCATGATTTAAAAATCTAAAGCCTAGGAAAAGAATTTGCCTACAAAGGAGGAATTTTTGGAATTTAAAAAAAAAAATCCCCCAAGGCCTAAATATATCCCCTCCGAAAATGTAGATGCCATTGGAGAACATGACATTAGCAGAGCAAACGTCGTTGATTACGATGATTATGAGCTGGTACATAGATGTTATATTGTTATTGATATTGTTTAGTTTTTTTATTGAGTTTGCAGAGTTATGTATAATTCTAAATTTCTTTTCTTTTCTCGTTTACATGATGCTATTGAAATTGATGCCTTTGGTATGAGACATGGAGGCGTCCGTGGTGTATTAGCCGGGAGAAAAAATGTGTCTCTATCTCATTATTTGAAACGCTTTCAAAATAAATGAGATATTTATATATCATTCATCTTTTAGTCCATATGCAACCACTGTCATTATGGCCATCCAATCATTATCAGTTTGTTTGGGAGGCCATAAGTATGCAAGAGGAACATATAAAATAATTTTTGTGAAAAGAGATTTGGCTATTAAGATATTGGGTTATACTCCCAATGAGACTACAAAAAGATCATCTGCAATGGCCCTTTATTCGGGTTACATTGATATGAACAAGATAAAAAATTTAGAATTTTTGGATCCATATGAAAGGAGATTATTCCTTCATGACAATACCATCCGTTTGAATATTGAAGAGGATGATGATGATAAACAAATAATTTTCTGTAATAGATTTTTGATATATTATAAGGATTTATCTTTTGTATTCAATTTGAATGCTTTTCGAATATCGTAATACTTGGCAAGTTTTTAGCTTGATATTTAAATTGTGCTCTTCTATAAAACCACTGAAAAAGTTGAACTAAATTTTTTTTATTTCTTGAATTGTGTCCTCCATGGTTTGTTGCTCTATGAAATGCTCCCCTTGCTTGCCAATGAGATTTTTCCATGCCTTCTGATGACCGAATACTTAAGCTCCCATATTCCTTTGGAAAATAAGTTGCATGATGAAGAAGGATGTGCTGCAAACAATAGTTTTGATTAGTTACATCAATAGAAAAAAATATAAGCCTGAATGAGAAAAGTACCAAATAATGATATAGATTAGCACCATGTAATGAGTAATGTCTTCTTTCCCCCAACAATCATGTACAGATTTTACAAATGTGGTGCAATGATTTTGCAAAGTCCTCATATCTTCTGATGATAGGTTTTTTTTCCTGATAACACCTATGAGTTTGTCTAAGTTGTTCCACACTTGTCCCTTTTTCACTCGATTACATCCTTCTAGTGTTCGTGTGGCTTGAACAATTTCTCTCCAAATTTCGTATAATGTGTGATTGGATAAGAATCTTCTTGCTTTAGCACCTCCAATTGATGGCTTTCTCAGAGAGTCTGTCACTTTTTTCAATCGTGACATTCCCTTTATGTAGTCCTGCATTTGACAGAACTATTTCCAACCTCCTAATTGCTGCTTTAGCCACAGATTCCGTGCTAGTAGAATATGCAGGTAAATAAGTTTTTCAATAATACGAACCTCAGCATGCAATGTGCATATGTGAACATATTTTAATGGAATTGGCAGAACACTTTTCATATTTGGATCTTCAGCTTCTCGTGTTGGGCCAATGTTTGTTGATCGTCCCTAATTCATATTGTAGCAATCCTTCATGCAATAAAGACATGGATGCTTTGATGTTGTCCCATGAGAGACATTATACATACATCTTAATGTTTTCAAATCCCCTGCAAGGTGCCATTGAATTTGAAAACTTCCATGGTTTTCGATTGTAAATTTTTCACCCTCCAAATGTCTCCTTATAATCTCGCCATAATTTGTTCTTGAAAATATCCATGAAAGTATCTTATGGTCCTCTTTCAAGACCTATAGAGAAACAAGTAATGCATGACATGTCAATAAAAACTAGCAAGGTATGAATTGTTAATAAAGATATTCTAAATGAAAATAGAAATCTATACCTGGAATGCCGCCAACCAACATATATAATTTTTTGATTGAACACTAAACGTTCGATCATTTGTATTTGAAATTTTTGTTCATCAAAGTGACATTCACTCGTTCCAACTTCTGAGCCTTGATGATTTCATATTCATCTAATTTTATTACAATAATGATCTTTCCATTTACTTGATGTTCGTCTAGTTTATAGAATCGAATAATGTATTTTAGAACGTTTTCAATATCAAGGAAAATATTATTGGGGCTAGGTCTAGGAGGAAACTGTGAAAGTACTGTACTTTAGGACCATAAATGGATCTACAAAAGATCCACAAGAGTGATTGGATGCTTGCTTAACAATCTATCAAAAAACTAGACACAAAAAAGTTGATCTAGATTGGCAATTTGACAAACAACAAGCATTAACAATCAAAAGCATTGATAAACATTGAAATCTGAGCCCACACGTGTGTACTACAGGCTTTAGTACGGCCTTTAACCTGAGAAACAAGTAGAAATTGATTTGGTTTCATTTGGATCACAAAAACTCAATGTACATAGTGAACTAGCTTGAGATTGCCAATGAGCTCCAAAAATTTTCTATCTTCTCACTATGGAGAGAGGGAATACATAGCAAATTCGACTTCCTTCTTGAAGTTAGGTGGATTTCCAGCATGTAATAAGGAAGTTAACTCACTCTCCTTGACCTAAAATGAAACCCTAGTCTATTTCCTAGAGTTATGCTTGGTAGGTAGCTAGTTGGTCATATTTTCACCTTAAACTTAGGTGTAGGTCCTATAAAGTAGGGATGACCACCAAATAGACATGACCAACTCTCTTGACTTGACCTAACCTACATTAGGATGGGTTTCCCACGTGGAATCATGGCCTCACATGTGTGGGACCCACTTGTGTACACAATTTACACTATTCTACATGGTTTTTGATCAAGCTAGATTTGCCAATTTTTGGCAATTCTTCACAGAAACTCCAGGAGGGATCTAGGTTTGGATGGGTGGTTTTGCTCCACAAGTGTCCTTTTGGTTCCACCACTGCTACACTAACTCCTATCCCTATTGCCCCAATACCTCCATCTTCCACTGTTGTCCTTGCCACATCTCTACCTTCCATTACCATCGACTCGTCCATTCCTCCCACCTCCCTTGATTCTTCCGATTCCACTCCCCCCATCACATCAACCCCCACCTCTCCTTCCATACTTGACAAAATCCTCCAGTTTCCCATCACTCCAAACATTGCTTCCTTTGAATAGCCCATCCCCCTTCCTCTACACACCTCCGCCACTCCAATCATTTCTCCTACGGACTCATCCATAAGAATGTTGAGCCTGACATATCGTTGGACGATGATGCATTCTATCAAATGGAGTTTGTCGCCTTACCTCAGCATACTGCACCTGAGGGGATGGTGGCACATGAGATTCTGACTGAAGATGATGATGAGACGACGATGCAGCTGGCATGGACGACAGCTCAACCAGTCCCAACAAGCAGCACCACCCCGGTTGTGCCACACAACGTCACCGCGGCCTACCAACACTTGGGCACCTTGCTCCATGTTGGGGGTATTCCCAACACAACGCGAGCATATATATAAATGCAATAATAAATGTGTTGCGAGGGCATGGCTTCCTATGCGTATAAGTCCATGGCCCAATGAGCACACAAGACAAATGTAAATAGAAATAATAGACTTAGGCCCTTTGTAATTAAAATAAAACTTGAGGCCCAAAGTCAAGTTAGAACTTAGAGTTTATTTTTTTAAAAGTTGGGTCCAATTTTGGACTCACATGAATCTTGTGATTTCTAATGTACTTTTTGTGGACCCTTGGATCTAGTTGGGTCCAAGATGAATGGATATGATCATTGTGAATATTAGCCAATAGGATTTGGGGCAAGGGCCTTCCCCATTTATAAAAAGGCACCATTTGTACTCTATTTTCATGCTTAATAGAGAGGAGGAGACTCTACCATTTGGGGAGCTCAAGCATCCTCAAGTGCTAATCACTCTTTGCTTATGATTTTGTGATGATTTGTGTATTGTTTCCCATTTGCTATGTTCTTGGTTTATGCTAGTTAATGTTTTTCCATAAGAAATGATATTGAGCATTTGAGCTAACCTCCATCTCAAATCTCTCTTCCTCTTTCTCGCTTTCTCTCCCTCTCTCTTTTCTACTCTCTCTTCCCTTCACAAAATCATGATGAATGTTAGTTTAGTGGAGTAGAGTTAGGGGTGAGTAGTGTTAGTGGTGATAGAGTTAGAGGAAAAGTAGAGAACTATCTAAGAGTAGCATCTTTATATAGTTAGGCACCTATCCAACGTTCTAACCCTTGTTGATAGGTGGGAGGGCTACTACGGCACGAGATTTTCCACCCTACAGTGGCGCGATTGCTAGGGATGGAACAACATGATTCAAGTGACCAAGTCTATAATGCCAAAATAAACTTTTATTTGCTTGAATAGAAGTATTGAGCGCTTGACTAGAGGCAGAAACGCAATGACTTAATATATACAAGTATTTTGGCCTCTTTCCAAGTGCTAGGATCTTGCCTATCCTATCAACTACTTTGCACTGATCACATTTGAATTCTACTTTATGTCCTAGATCTGCGATTCTGCGAGTAGATTTGTAGATAAATTGGATACATACACGACTTTAGAAAGTAGCTTAGACTGATCATTTGCAAAACTTAATCTTACAGTATCTTCACCTTTTGTGTGCTATTGTCACCAAGGTGAACATATTTATTGGTAATGTAGGAGTATAGGATTCAAAACAGCCAATGAGGCTGGTGGTCATATGCTGAGTGGCACCGGAATCTAGAAACCAAGAACTGTCGCTACATGCTCCTTGATGGCTGGTCATGAAGGCATCATGATCCACTTCTTGAATAGGCTGTGGAGCTTATGTAGCTACATTTTCCACTTGATTTGACTGCCCCTTGCTGTTGTTCTTAGCTTGTAATATCCGGCAGTCTTGAATTTCGTGGTTGTTTCACTTGTAGTATCTGGAGAATAGCTTCTTCTTCATCTGTGGATTCGACTGTTCCTTGTGTTTTGTTGGTTTCTAGTCTTGCTTTGATTGCTTCGGGCCTTTCTTCTTCTTCTACAAGGCATGAGAGTTAGCTGAGAAACTTGAGGCTTCGTTCATCTGCATGTCTTCATGTAACAACATTGTAATGACTCTCAAAAGAGCCAGTTCTAGATGTGTCGTGATGATCATCACTCCGTTGTTGTATGAGCTTGGCAAGCTTGTAAGCAGTTGCATCATTGCGTCTTGATCGTCTATGACAAACTGACATCAGCCATTTGCTTCAGCAGGTTCTTTAATTGGTTGATGTGATTTTGCGGGAATCACCATTCGCCATCTTGAGGGAGTAAATTTTTTTCCTGAGATGTAGCTTGGAAGCTATATCTCGCACTTTGTATAGTGTGCTCAAGATGTCCCAAACTTCTTTGGATGTTTGGGTCTCGGATACATGGCCGATCTGGGTATCCGAAATGTTGAGGATGATCAGCACAAAAGCCTTTTCAGCCTTCAGCTTCCATCTGGTGATTGTTGCGTCGTCTGCTTCGGGTTTTCCTTTTGCACCTGTAACAATGTCATACAATTCTTTAGCCATTAGCACTGTTTTCATCTTAAATTTCCACAGATGGTAATTGGCTCCATCAAGCTTGTCCATGATAGGACTGGCTTTCCCTCGGGAATCCATGTGGAAGATTAGTCTAGGTGATAGGAAAAATTATCAGTGACTTAAGTATGAAAATCTGGTGCAAAATTACAGAACAAGAAGACAATTACTCTATCGGCTAGTAGAGTCTTGTTACTGTGGAAGCTTAACAGGCTACAAAAATGGCTCTGATACCATGTTTGAGAAAAGAGGGGTGTGAGAAACGAAAATAGCCTGAAAAGAAACTAATATGAAAAGAAACGGCCTCAAAACTCGAAAGAGAAATGAACTCAAATGGAAAGTGTTCGTGCATAGAGCGGAATGAGCTATCTCACTCTTTCCCTAAGCATGATTACGCCTATTAGACACGAACAGAACGTTAGATATAGAAATCATGTTTGATCTAATTATGTAGCCAAACATTAAGCAACAAAACATCAGAAAGATAAATTATCAGTCGCGAATTTTTTACGAAACGCTAGACTGAGCTCAACTGAGAATCAGTCGCGAACAGCTAGGTTGATAATAATTCGTGACAAACAGACTACTAGATTAAGCAATAACAAAGTCAGACATAATGTAGAAAAGCATTGAAAAATTGACACAAATCTGAACGCAAAACAAACAGAACTGTATCAGATTAAGTATAGCAAAATATACATTTCAATAATACAAGTGAGCACAAGACGATAACGGACGAAACCACGTGCTTCACAAAGCTAATCCAATCTGTAAAAAAGAATAAACCTATTATGACAATACAAAGAATCGATGCGTGAAAGCATCTACTTCGTCTATCTCTGATAAGCTTCTGATGCTTGCTATATTTTTTTCACACATTGAATACGCAGATGGTATCCAATATATATACATAATGTTATAGGTGTGCAGATGAAGAAAGTACAAAGTGGATGTGTTGTCTGTGGGAGATCGTGGGTGGCTGCTGTCGTTGTCAAATCTGTTTGCACAGTTGCATGGGATGAGCGTGAGAAGGCTGCGACGTTAGTCTTTCACTGAAATGAACGTCGGTGAAGATGCAAAAAATGCGACGCTATGACAAATGCCTAAGATTTGATCTATAAGGTGCCTTCGCTTTTTTATAAGGGCACGTATTGCAATTGTAGGGAAGTGTCGTCTTTTTTGCCTGTCACAAATCACATGTAAAAATACAGTGTCACGTTTTTTGCCTTTTTTGCCTGTGGAAATTTACTTGTATTTATGTAGACAGTCGCGTTTTATTCGTTTGTCTTATTTTACATGTAAATATACAGACTGTGCGACAACATGAGTGAAAATGCAGCAACATGAATGGAGGCAGATTAACATAGGATTTAGGAGAGTAAAGGAGATAAATACAACAACTCTGATCACTTATCCAATTTGAAAAAGGTGCTGAAGAAATGTCGCGAATATCAAATATCCTTGAACCCAGAGAAGTGTCAGTTTTGGGTGGCACATGGCCTAATTCTTGGCCATATAGTATCCAGACATAGGATCGCCATGGACCTGTCAAAGATAAGGATCATTATCGATCTGCCACTGCCAGGAACGATGCACGGAGTCTATACTTTCATGGGTCACGCTAACTACTACCGAATCTTCATTTTAGACTTTATGGAGTTAGCACGACCAATATACAAGCTCACAACGGAACCACATTGGACGGAGGAAGCCCTACAGGCTTTCCAGAAACTTAAAGATGCATTGGTCTTAGCACCAATATTACGCCCACCCAATTGGTCTATAGAGTTTCATGTGCATAGGGATGCATCAAAGTATGCAGTGGGAGCAGTCTTAACCCAGCCAGGAGAACACAAAAAGGATTTTCCAATCCGATTTGCTACCCGACAGCTCAGTGATTCAGAGATAAATTATTCGACAACAGAGCGAGAGACACTGACTATGATTTACATGGTTAAGAAATTTTGACATTATTTGATGGCCACACATTTTGCTTTTTATACAGACCATCAACCCTTGCTATACCTTGTTAATAAAACTTGCAACATAGGGAGAATCACTCGTTGGTTACTCCTGTTGTTGGAGTTTGATTTTCGGATAGTGGTTTGCAAGAGAAAGTAGCATTATATGGTAGATCATGTGTCGCGAATCAAAGGGAAGGAAACTGTAACCCTACCTGATGATGAGCTACCTGACGTTGCATTGTTTTACATTGACACTATACTAGAATGGGCCGCAGATATAGTTGAATATTTAATATGGGACCAACCGAATAAATCTTTACCCAAGGTGGAACAGCGAAAACTGATACTAAAAGTGAGACCTTATCAATTGATTGCCAGCCAATTATATCGAAGAGGACCAGATGGTATTCTTCGAAGGTGTATTCGTCCACACGAGGCCACCCAAATTATTTCAATTTCACATGAAGACATGGGTGGTGGTCATTTTGCATCCGACATTACAGTTCGCAAGATCTTGCAATCTGGGTGCTGGTGGCCAACGATTCATAAAGATACAGATGAATACTTGAAGAAGTGTGATGTGTGCCAGAGAGCTAGGAGACCAACAATGCGAACTATGATCTTTTACATCCAGTTCTAGCTCAAGCGCCATTCGAAAAGTGGGGATTGGACTATATTGGTCCTATCCATCCTATCGCAAGAGTTCACAAGCGCGATATATTATCATGGCCACAAATTATCTCACCAAATGGGTAGAAGCCAAGGTAGTGTGAACAGCTGACGCTCGAACAACTGCCAAGTTTCTGTATGAAAATATAATTGTGCACTTCTCGGATGCTTGGTGGAGATAGTCATCGATCGTGGAAGCCATTTCATCAATGAGACCATCAAGGTCCTCTTGGAGGAATTCTTTGTGATCCATAGATTCAGCATGCCTTATTATTCTCACGGTAATAGGCAGCATCCAATAAGGTCTTGTGTAGCATTATCACAAAAATAGTTCAAGCTAGCAGACCTGATTGGGAGCACAAGTTACATGTTGCTCTGTGGGCATTCAGGACAACATACAAGGGAAGCACTAACTACACGCCATTTCAACTGGTCTATGGTCAAGATGCAATAATGCCAGTGGAGTTTCTGGTACCTTCATTGAGAATTGCCACAACGCAACGCCTTGATGAATCCAAATCTCTACAATTATGCCATGAAGCATCACATAGTCAGATCAAGCCAGATCCATCAAGATCCAGCAAAATCTGATTAGATCCAAAAACATCCGACAAGATCCAAGTGGGATCTAGACCTAGATAAGATCAACTAGGCAGCAGATCATCAGATGACACCAATCAGCCTCCAAACTTGAGGATCAAAGACATCGATCTCAAAAAAAGTAGCAAAATGAAGACAAAAATCACTTAAATTGATGGAACAACTACCAATTTTTCATAAAAATTGTCACAGAGCTCTTCATAGTCAGATCTGACCTAGATGCAATAGTATACCAGTCCGCAAGAGTTAGGGATCAGAGAATTTCAAAATATTACCAAAAAAAACACCAGAAAAGAGCACAGTCGCCACTACGTCTGTTCGCATCATTCCCACGACCACTCACTTCCTCTACACCTTCCATTGGCATTCCTGTCTCGACTCCAGCCTCCATTACCATTGATTCTTCCATTTCCTTTGCACCACCACTACCATTGTTTCTACTTCACTTGCCGCCCCCTCTTGATTCCCGATTGTCCCCTGGAATCCTAGCATGGCTCAACCAAATCAACTTCTCACCTCCTACCTCTTCTTCATCTCCATCCATCTTTAACACCACCCTCCAGTTTCCTTCCGTTCCTCCCATCTACTCATTTGAAAACCCCATTCTTGCACCTCTGCTACTCCCCTCACCCCTCTCACTTCACCTCTAAAGGATACTGAGGGTGACAAACCGTTGCCTGATGAAGCATTTGTGAAGCAAACATATGTCGCCTCACCTCTTCGTGTTGATCCCACCGCACCTGAGGGCATGACGCCGCAAGGAACATTAATTGAATATGATGATATGGGCGTGCAAATCACTCGGACGACACCACATGCAGCCCCAGCGAGAACCACACTACTGGCTGCTCCCACAAATTTCACAACGGCCTGGGCACCTTTATCCAAGACGCGGTAGCGGCCAAAACCTCTTTGGACAGCCACGTGTTGGAGTTGGCCACAAATAACACAAAGCTGCAAGCCGATATCCTACAACTCCAACAAGACCTACAAATAGCTCAACAACACGAGTTGGAAGGGCAAAAGGAGATTTTGAAGCTGCAACAACATGAAGATAGTCTGCACCAGTACATCCAAAGCCTCTTCAAAATAGCAATAGACGCTTCTACGAAAGTCCAGGAGCTTCAAACCCCCAATGGCTCGCCCCCCTCCAAGCACAACTGTAAATCTATGAAACGAAAAATGCTCGCCTGGGAGCGGAGGTGCAAGCCTTACAACAAGAAAAGGCCACATGGTTAGCTCAACCAGCACCTATCCCAATCGGCCTCTTACACAAGCAGGAATGGACCTCTATCGGCAGCAGGTGCAGGTCTATAGCCAAACGTTGAACAACTATCAGACTGATTTTGACCGCTACCGCCCAAGTGCCAACCAAGAGATGGCCCAGACAAAGCATGCCCTCAAGGCATGTTAGAGATTCATGGAGCAAAAACCTCAATCAATGCCGGTGACATTCGATGCTGCACAGGTTGGCTCTAGCCACGATAAAGGCAAACAAGCAGTGGGGGCCACAAGTCCAAATCACGGCTCAAGTGCGCAAGATCAAGGACACCAATACACATTTCGAGCCGATACTCAAGGGCAGAACATGGGCCCCGATCAGACACAACAAGCATATCCGAGCCAAGAACAAGCTTTCTCATCCCAAGGTTTGAGATCGATCTCCACCAGTCGTGCCTTTGGAAATCCCACAACTGTAGAGGATGAAATCAACACATACCTTGCGCAATTTCCACACGAAAGCTCATGCGGCAGCCAACAATTATCTGTCACCATCAAAGAGATCAAGAGAAATGAGCTGGCCTACATTCCAACTCTAGGCACTTGACCAGAATGGCAGAAAAGACTATTTGAATGAAACCCTACGACCATCAGGGCGTACGTCACCAATCCCAGGCAAGTACGGGTAAATGCCCACTACCTTCCTTACCCACGCAGATCTAAATGGGTGGAGTGTGGCATCCCACTGGAGAAGATTACGCTGAACACAAAGAATTGGCCGAGGATTGACTCAGAGTACGGGTGGACGTAGATGCCAGGAGGGCTCTTGTTCAGTTCTCACAATAGTATCTAACATGCCCCGACTCAACAGTTCGCGCAGCAGCAACCTACGTCCGAAACCTAGAATTTTTGATGGGAGTCCCCACCAAATGGGACAATGTTTTGCTAGCAATATGTTTTGATCCCAACACCGCCCTGGTTTCAAAAAAAGTTGAAGACCAACTACCAGTGGTGCACGTGTATTATAGAGCGGCCTTACTTGGCGATCCATGGCCAAGCAGATTCCAACAATGCATCGACCAAGCATGGCTCACCGGTGTACATAAGTCCTATACTCCTAAGAAACAGAAAAACATACCAAAATTAGAATTCATGGAGGACATGACAGGCTACCTCATCCACCAAAGACGCACAAAGAAGAGCCTATACTAAGCACATTGGTGCCGAGGGACTGGCACTACTTCAGGCCATGGGCCCTGTTGGGGGTATTCCCACCACTCTGTAAATAAATAAAGTCGAAAAAATAACAATAGTTGCGAGGGTCGTGGCATTTTGTGTGCGTAAGTTCATGGCCCAATGAGCACTTGTAGATAAATAATTTTGGACATAAACTTGACTTTGGGCCATGTAATTAAAAATAATATTCAAAGGCCAAAGTTAAGCTTAAACTTAAGTTCCTAAGTTTGGTTCATTAGTCAAAGTCAATTGGTGGTAGGTGAAGTGTGTTTCTCTCTCCACCATTGATTAGTTTGTGTTTTTTATGAAGGGTGAGGATTTCAATCCCACCTTCCTTAGAATAGCCAATAGGAGAAAGGGGCAAGGGCCTTTCCCATCCATAAAAATGCACCATTTGTATCATATTTCCATGCTTAATGAGAAGGAGGGGACTCTACTATTTTGGAGAGACAAAGCATCCTCATTTGCTGATCCCTCATGCTAATGCTATTCTGGTGTTTTCTATTTGCTTTTCATTGTCATTAGGGGAAATATGGGCTCAAAATGGGACCTTTAAGAAATTTCACTTTAGAGAGAGGTTACGTGGAGAGAGAATGAAAGCCGATAACTTCTGGTCGCCATTTTTCGAGTTTCCGGCCTTGCCCAACGTTTAACTAGTATGGTTAACTTCAGACAATAGTTAGTTAAGCATGAGATGTAATAACTTCTCTTCATGCTCGTTCCAAAATTCGGGACTAAAGCTTTAAGACTGAAAATCTTGGTGTGCTCAATGCAAAAACTGAAGCGGGAGAGGCAGAACTTTTGAAATCACTGCATGCTTATAGTGAAATATGAGGCAGGACGATTTTTCAATGCGACATAAACATTACAAAAGTAAGGAATGCTAGATCTATTCATATTGATTTACTGTAGTTTGATTCATTTACATGATTGTAGCTTTAACAATGGCACTCCAATTATTAAGAAAAATGCATGTTGCATGTTGCTCTTCCGATGGAATGCACTCCAATTATTAAGAAAAATGCGAAAGTTGTAGAGAATGTTGCTGCAATAGTTAGAAAATTGAGAATGAATAATCATATGAATATAGATTTGTGGGTGGATGGATCAATTTATCATAATGATCCAGCTACCAATTTGAGTCCAGATTTTAAGTCCGTAACTCATCTTCTCAAATATGTATGTGAAGGAAATAGCGGATTACTTGGATATTGTCAAAGGTTACGTGATATTGGAATGCATAGCATATCTTGTCTTAATCAACAATTGCTTCATTATGTGCAACACACTAGTGCTGAAAACAATGCACTCAAGAATGCTATGTCAGAGTTGAATGCTACTGTCACTACTCTTCGGGGATCAAATCAAGAAATGTTAGAATCCATGGAAAAGTTGCGATTTGAGAGTTTAAAATCTGCTGTTGATATAAAAATTATCAATAAGGCAATGATGAAGAGAAAAAGAAAGAGAGTACCGATGACGAACATTGATGACTTATCTACACATAGCGGCAATCAGGAAAAAAGAATTCGAGCATTCAAGTATGCTGTCATATAAACTGTTTATTTGATTTGTATATGTTTAAGTTTGATTTGCACTTTGATAACATGGATTATTTATTTATTAAAGATAATTTGAGTTTCATATGTTTGTTGTAGATCATGTTTGGTGGCAAAGAACTATTTAACAGATCGTTCATGCATTGGAACATCTTTAAGTCATGTTTTACCAAGAAAGTCAACAAAGGAAATGATAAAAAATGCTCGGTTTGAAAAAATGAAAAATGAAATTGTAGAGACTATTTTGATTAAGGTTCAATCATACTTGGATGCGAATGTGATACAAGGTGCATGTGATGTATCTGGAATTAGCAGAAATACTTATTCTACTTTTTTTAGAATAGTTGAAGAAGCTTTTTCCCAAGTGATGGTGAAGAAAATTAATCTTCCGCGTCCATATCGGGTAAGATTAGCTAGAAATTATAATGACGGAATGTTCAAAGTAGTTGGCCAATGAATTATACAAATCAGAATATGGTGAGCTCAATTACAACGATTGGTGGATGTGGAAGAAGTTGGGGTAGGCAGGGGTGGTGCGGTACGACGACGGGTGCCGCTTGAAGGAGATTCGGCTGAGGATGAGGTAACGCCACGCATACGTTGACTAGATGGGGAACCAATTGGAAGGGTAGGAGGTCGACGCTGGTGGATGGAATGGCTGTGGTTAAGACTTGGGAATGGTGAAATTTTTGAATCTCCTGTTCAAGGACAAGAATGACAAGGGTCGGAGAGAAGTGGGCCCACAGTGAATTTCTCACGTGCGTTGGGCTTTATGGACCTCTTCAACTCAGAAATGACAAAGGTGTGTCAATCATAGGGCACAACCTTGTTGGCTAGGAAGTCATGGTGGGATTCTACAAGTTTGTAGAGAAGGAGGGACTGGATGCATTCCTTTCGCAAACTTCCTACAACTAGAAAGTTGCTCAGGAGATGGGCGGCGGCTCGGATGAATGGATCATTGATGGCTTCAAGCAAGTACCCATCATTTGGACACTGAGGAATCCAGAAAGGGGACGACGGCTTTAGGGGCACGTCGATGGGAAGGCTTTGCTCTATCACCGGAAACGATTCCGATGGTAGCCAGAGATTCTGGGTTCACACGCACGCACTGCATGGTCAAATGATGGTCAAAAATATCTAAAAATACTAAATTTTGATATAAAGTCAAACCAACCTTCGCAGAGGTTACAATCACTTCTAAAATTGCATGTTTTACGTACACATGCATTATGATAGTCAACATGCAACCAATGGACAAACTGCCAAAGAGATAACTTAGAATCGAATGAAGAGATTTTGTTTGACAAATCCATGAATTTTTGGATATAAGAAGCCAACCCCTTATTTTTCCATTTTGTAGTTGATAAATCCAGCACTAAACCATAGAATGATTTCTTAATTTTTTTTTGTAGGAGAGTATCTCTATCTGCCATTGAAAAGAAAAGTGCTCCAACTTTGCTTTTCACAGTACTTCGATAGCTTGTTCTGTGTTCTTTCTTAAGTGACAAAGCACACCTGGGCACTGTGGCTAAAGTGTTTCTCTCTCGTATGAATGCCGATCATGGAGTTTTTCTGTTTGAAATGTTGCCAGAACTCTATAGATTAGATTTGTATTGTTAGATTCCAGTTTCATAAATATTCTCCCCATCAAATTGATTCTCTGTTTTTACTTTTCCGCAATATTTCCACAAATTTGCAGGGATTTGAGTTGCTAGAAGCTCTACTGACAGCTCTCTTTGAGATCGCCCTCCAACAAGCCTTCACTCAGTTATTTTGTTGCAGGAACAAGAATTCTTCAACAATTTTCTAGAACACCCTTAGAATTTGCAAAACTGAGGAATCCTTGCTTTTTTTTTTTTTTTTTTTTTTTTTTCTATTTTTTCTTAGATTTGTTACTGTTTGAAGTTGCCCCTAAGGAAGCCATATTGATTCAGACCCATTGGCACCTTGAATGATTTCATTTGGCTGAGGAATGAGATTTTTACCTCGCTTTTGCTACAAGAACCGTCAAAAACTTGACAAGATGTTAGACTGCTCACAATTGAGCTATCTCTAACCAAATTCGTCTCTGTAAAATCTTGTCCATCACTTTCTAAGCTACCAAAACCTCTACCTAGAATTTTACAATGCTCAAATCCAATGAGAAATGGCTGAAAACAGAGTATGATCAGATTTTGACACATTCTTTGTTTTTCTCATAAAACTGTCAGATTTTTGAACGCCGAGTGCTCCAAATCGGTTTCACCAACTGCCCTAAAATTTTGTATGCGCTTTCTAGACCTACGAAGGACAGTGTTGAGGACAAATCTCAAGTGAAACAGTGAGAAAATCACCAGTTTCAAACTACTTGAGGTTCAGCTCCACGTGCAAGCAAAATGGCATTAGAAATTTACTGGTTATGGCTCTCCTCTCTAAATCTCTCCAAAGCTGGCTCTGATACCAATATGTTGGTAGAATGAGAGACTACTGTCTTATCATCTTTAGCATTAACCATCACTCACACAATCAGTCACTCCAGTGAAAGCAAGCACCATAGCCATAACCAGATACAGTAGAGGGAGAGTAAGAGAGGGTAGTAGGAGCACACACAAACCCACCAAAAGATAAAGATGGCTTCTACAACTGTACTCTCATCAATCATTGAAAACCAGGATACAGTGCAGGGAAAGTAAGAGAAGAGTAAGAGCACACGCATACCTGTAACCCACCAAAGATTTCTTTTTGTGCAATTATACACTCATAATTGTGACTATGGAAAGTGGTTCAGGAATTAGCAGCTGTCAAGAAGCTCCTACTTGTATAAACTATAACTCAAGCTCCATATAAAAATTACTCGAGAATCTTAAACAATGGAATAATCTAATCATTACACCACTTTTGATAAAGACATCTCTTAGTAGTCAACTCCTTGAATTTGACTCGGACCTTTGTCATCTCATCTTGCTTTCCATATTTGACTATATAGCATCAACTTTGAATTTTGTCTTTAGAAATTAGAACCCACTTATAGACTATAGTCAATAATTCTCCTACCTCTTTGGAGATTCTTTAGGGATCCAAGTCTGATTCTTATTCAATGAAATGACTTCATTTGTTCATATCTTGTCTCATTTTGTTAGCATTGTCACTAGTTGCCATAGCTTCTTGAGTTGCTTGAGGTTTTTCTAAGGCTGTTAGAAATGCACAATTGATGACCTTATAGACACGTATACTCTTGTAGAATTTCTCAGTGTTGACTTCTCAGGATCGATCTTAACTTGAGTCTTTTGAGTAGTTTAAACTTTTTCTCTTGATGTGCAAAAGGCTCAATATCTAAAGTTCTCAAGTAGGATCCTCTAAGATTTGTGGAGCGCCTAGAGTTTGCTCCTTGCATTCGGGATATTGAAAAATCTTCTGTGAAGACAACATATTGTGTTGATTATGATTTTCCTTTGAGTTGAATTATATAATGGTCTTGATACTAGATTGATCTAGCTTTTTTTTTAGTTTAGTTGGCATTTGAGCAAAAGCAGTACAACCAAAAAATTCAAAATGTTTAACTGAAGGCTTATTTCGATCCACACTTCTTTAGGCATTTTGCCTTCTACTTCTAGCATTGAATATGAATGTTATTGGTTGTCATTATAAGCTCTGCCCAAAAAGTGTTTGTGAGCTTTCAATGTGCAAACATACTCTTGCCATTGTTGATTAGAGTTCAATTTTTTCTCTCAACCTTCTCATTTTGTTGGGAGATTATTGAACTACATATTGTCGAGTAATCCCTTGATCTTGACACCTTGGATTCATTTTTGTGGATATATTCTCTATCTCCATCACTCATGAGTTGATTTTCTTGTTAGTTTGTCTTTTAGCCCATTCTATATATCGTTTTAAGCTTTCAAATGATTCAAATATCTTCCTCATGAACAAAATGGCTGACATTCTTGAATAGTCACCGATGAAAATAATAATTAATTTGGTCCACCTAAATACTAGGTCCGCAAATATTTGAATGAACCGGCTGCTAGCCTTGTGTATTGATCTTGATTCGTGCATGCTTGGCAAGAACATGTTTTTCAAAGATTTTTCCATTGTATCGACTTGCATGTTGAGTCATTCAACTAGTTATTTGTAGTAGACACTCTTCATATTGAGATGAAGAAGTCTTTTATGCCATAAAATGTCCTTGTCAAATTGACTAGTCTCATACTTGCAATAATTGCAATAATTGTGGCTTAATTTGTACAAGTAAGTAGCTACCTATGATTCCTTTTGTGAGGAATTCTTTCTTTATTCACAAGTATATATTGGTTGGCATCGAATTCAATCTTCAATTCTATAGTAGGCATTAATTTTTGGTCGAATCAAGAACCTGTAACACATTGTTGATTACGCTAGTTGAAATTTTTTTTTGACTTGATTTGAATACTTCACTTTGATGGGATTTAATGTTGTCCCTCAGGTGAATCTTCTTGTTAGTGTTGGATTTTTATGTAGTTTTTGAACCACTTGATTTTGTTGGTCATGTCACAGGTAGCATCGAAATCTAAACACCAATAGTCTTTATCATCAAGCTCTTCCAAATTTGGCCATGAATACTTCATTTTCTTGGTCTTTTGAGTTGTCTACAACTATATGTGCTTTTGATTTTCTTTTTATTTTCATTGTAGATTCTCTTTCTACATTGTTTTTCATTTTATTTTCATGTGTTTACATTTTGCAATATCTATAAAAATAAATTGTCTTGGGTCTTTATTTTGGTTGGGCCACAAAGAAAATTGATATTATTTCAAATAATGACATGTTTTCTTGGAATATACAGCCAAGGATTTCTCAAATCCTGGCTTATTGTCTTTCTCCTAACCTCTTCTTAAAGCAACATAGAGGAGACTATGAATGGTCAATTATGTTTGTGCAAACATCATCATGACAAGATTCTCAAAAGAATTAGGGAGACTACCTGGCAGAGTAATGGCATTATATGCCTCATCAAGACAAGAACCTACTACAACTAACTAGTCAAGTAGTGTCATGAGTCAACTCATATGATCATTAATTAACTCCACTTTAGACATCTTTCACTAAAAGAATTTCTTTATCAAAAAAAAGCCTTGTGGTGACATCTTACATTTTGAACATGCTAGCCAAAATTCTCAAGCTTCTTTGGTTGTTTGAGCTCTACTCATGTGAGAGATCTAGAAATCATTTCGATTTAATGTAATGAGAGTGAGTACTATATCTTTGTTTCCACCTATAGTATAGGAGTGTGAATATGCTTCTGAATGTATCTTTGATCCATCAAATATATCCGATAGATCATTTTCTAGTAGTACCACCTCGATTCTAAGTGTCTACATGTGGAAACCTTTCCCAGTGGATTTATTATTGATTTTGACATTAGAAGTTAACTTTCCCTTCAAATTGTAGTGAAAGGATATGAATTATTGTATTATGATCTATTGATCTTTTAAGTTAGATCATGCTCTAATACCACCATAGAGCAATAAATATGAACTGTATCAGATCTTTCAATGTTAGGTCATGATCTAATACCAACATGAAAGGACAAACATATTTTTGAACGGGAAAAAAAATCTTCAAATCTACTCTATCCAAAATCTTAAAAGTTTGACAATAAAAAAAAAAGCAAGGATCAATTACATGATGTAATTAGGACTCGCATAGTTACGAATGTTACATATTGTAAACAATAGTCAAGATATACAACATGGCAAGGTGAAACATGAGAGAGAGAGAGAGAGAGAGAGAGAGAGAGAGAGAGAGAGAGAGAGAGAGAGAGAGAGAGAGAGAGAACATAAAATAGACTTTGTAAAAAATAATCTCACTTTGGGTTGAGCTAACTCTCTTAGATTCACAGCTCTTTCTTTTTTGACGTAGTGTAATAGTGCTTTTCTAGTGCTAGATTCTAAGTAATGAGATGTCATGGCCTTATCGCTTTATTAGCTAATTTCCTTGTAACTTATGTAACTAATCATGCGATGTTGAAGACTATTGATTCTTCCTCTTATTTGACTTGATTCGATAGTTGAGGATACTCGAGGGTCGTCTACGATAGTTGAAGATGCTTGTTGATCTTTTAATGACGACTTTGACTACAGATTTGGAATGACGTTGATCTTTGCTAGGCTGCATGTTCGAGGACTTGGATTATACTCCTTGTTCCCAAGGGATGATCACATATGTATACCAGTTTTGCAAATCAATTATTGTGATTATGGGATTAAAAAAACTGTCTGCTATGTGGAGCACTTTTACACATTTTGCAAAGCAATTGCTTGACTATGGGATTAAGAAGAATGTTTGCCATGTAGTGCTCTACTAGATCTCCACGTGGTGAGTCATACATGCGTGAGCCCGCCGCGTCTCAAAGATATGAGAGCTTGTGATCGCCTCTATCATTAGCTAGATCACCATGGCACTTTTGATGCATACATTTTCAGCCAAAGTCGGGGCCAAAAAATAGAAAGAAAAGAAACATAATAAAATAAAAGATAGACCTTTATAAACGAATTCTGAAAAATTTAACCTAGACGTCCGGTGGTCTTGGACTTGCGATGGATTGTCCAACTAAACCACCTGCTATTCCCCGCGGATCAGGCCTTAACGGGGTCTACCGGTCATCTAGCATCACGCTGGCGAGAAACTCACCTCTATGTGTTCAATATTTCCTGTTGCAATCCTAAAATTTTGGAGTTAAAAGGTTGCATTTTGATGATTGCCCATTTGCTTTTGGATCGTCTGCAGTCTACATGCATTTGGGTTTGTCCTCACGTCTCTGCATTGATCCGGATTGTGGTTTTGCAACTCACTTCGTTCTTTGTAGCATAGCTTGCCTTATATTAGGACTCCATTGTCTTTGATTTACGTTTCGATCCCATTTGGGTTTTGTTTTTTCATGAAGCATTGGTGATTGCACAAATCAAGTTGGGCTTCTAGCTTTTGATCAGCTTCGTATCCCCACCATTGATCAGTTTCTAGAAGGACTTCGCTAATAGTGCAGCAGCCAACTCCCACTTTGCTTGATTTATTGTTCTATTCATCCATCCTGTGCAAGCACAATGAATGATCTTTTCACAAAAAGTTTCACAGAGGTGAAAGCCAGAAGATATGTGGACCTCAAGAGAGGTAATTTGCCAGATCTGGAAGCAGGGGAGGGGACAGAGATGACCTGGGTTGGTGGAATGGAGCATAATCTAGCTGGGTTTAATGAGGAAGTGGATGGAATGAAAAAGGGCATGGAAAAGATTAAGCAGCTCCTTGGGAAGCTCCAAGCTGCAAATGAGGACAGCAAGACTGTAACCAAGGCTCAAGCTATGAAAGCTTTAAGGACCAGGATGCAGACTGATGTAGAGGAGGTCCTAAAGCTGGCCAAATCCACCAAGGTCAAGCTAGAGGGGCTTGACAGATCCAACAAGGCTAATAGAAAACTGCCTGGGTGTGAAGAGGGGACCCCTACTGACGTAACAAGGATTTCCATCACCAACACTCTGAGGAAAATGCTGAAGGATCTGATGGGTGATTTTCAGATTCTCAGGCAAAATATGATGGGAGAGTATAGAGAGACCATTAAGAGGAGATACTTTACAATAACTGGACAGCATCCGGATGAAAATACAATTGAGCAAATCATTGAGACCGGAGAGAGTGAGAATTTTTTGCAGAAAGCCATTCAAGAGCAAGGGAAGGGGCAGATCATCGACATTATAGCAGAGATTCAGGAAAGGCATGACGCAGTAATGGAGATAGAAAAGAACTTGCTGGAGCTACATAAGATTCTTCTGGACATGGCTGTGCTTGTTGAGGACCAAGGGGAGCACCTGGATGAAATTGAGCAGCAGGTTTACAAAGCTTCAGCTAATGTGGAGATGGGAGCCAACCATCTCCACGATGCAAAGAAGAATCGAAAGAGCTTAAGAAAATGTTTGTGTATGGGAATCATGTTGCTATTTATCCTCATCATTTTGATCATTATTCCAGTTGTTGCTGCCAGATTGAAAAAACCGTAGCCAGAATACTCCGCACATGTTACAACAAGAAGATATAGCTAAGATGTTTTATCCATTTCTAAGTTATGCATTTCCCTTTCCTGCTTTCGCCAACACAGCTATTTTATGAGTTTCTGCCTGATCTGATAAAAGATCAGGTCTGGAATTGAAGGGAATCTCTCTCTGACACCTATGGGTCCTAACCAGAAGACTCCAATTATTTTTTGAGTTATATGTAGTGTTGAGAGACGAGCAAGTTTTTCTTGCTTAACCATTAATATCTATTTACTGCTGCGCTCTGTTTACTTTATTACAAGCTCTCCAAATGACCATTGCTCTTTGTTACTTCACATACAATTTCTTCACTGCAATCTGTTCATATTGACCGTGATTTGTCTTTGTTTCAACTAATGAATGATAGTGAGTGGGTTATGCTTGAGTGCCAAAGTAGTGAAGGTATTTTAACTCAAAGAGATATAGTCCTACTCCAAAGCCACCATCAAGTCCCTCACATAATTGTGCATGCCAGTATCCTTCCAAGTGAACAAGCCACCATCAAGTCCCTCACATAATTGTGCATGCCAATATCCTTCCAAGTGAACAAGCCACCATCAAGTCCCTCACATAATTGTGCATGCCAATATCCTTCCAAGTGAACGTGTGAGATCTTCCATGGCCCAAGTAAAGTCTAATTATGTTAAGGGACCCTATCTTAACTTTTGGGAGTGCCCTATAATTAGTAGTGGGGTAGTGCGGTTTATCTTCTATGCTGCTTTGGTCTTAACTTTGTATGAGTAGAGTAAGACTGATTCTTGTGATGTGAGCTGAATTGTGATCAGTAGCTGAACTAATCCTTGTATCTGCAACAGGCAATCTGCATTTGAATGTTATGCTTCGTTGCATACAGTAAAGGGGCACAAAATTTCAATTTTTGGGTATATGAAAATCAGAACAGGATTTGCATTGATGCAATGCAATTTATTGAAAGGGTGCTATTTTCTCACAAGAGCAGTCAATAGATCTATGAAGACCAAAATGTACAACTTCTTTTCCTTGTTGCTAGCTTCAAGATACCTTTGATTAGTTGAGATTTCTCAAAGGGGCCTCTCTCATGCCTTTCCCCTGAGGTGGCACTTATCCCTAGGTGACATCCTTTGGGGCATGAATGGTTGAGAGTAACTCCACTTACCAAAGGAGGCCCCCCTTGTATATCACTTATGGAACTCACACAATGAAGGGCCCATATCCAATGATTGGCATAGCTTTATTATCCAAATTCAAAATTTGGTGCTCACTTAGCTCCAAACATCCATTCTTATTGCCATAGCGTATTATGGAAGGAGCCGGGCACTGGCCATTCTGCCCGGTAAGGATTTCCAAAAAAATTTGGGCAAGGCCCGGAGGGGCCCAGCCTAGGTTTTTTTGGAAAGCCGAACCAGGCAGAATGGCTTGTGCCCCAACGCCTTCCATTGCAAAATGGATACCTAGGATGTTTTCACATGCCCATTATGAAGCATAATAGGCAGTTTGACTTTGACTGACCATTGAAAATGCACCACGTGGTAGCTGTACGGACACCGTACGGACGGGGACAGACAGGCAGAAAAAAAAAAACAGAATCTGCCTTTGAAGAAAAGGCATACATTTTCTGCTTTTTAATTTGTCTGAAACTGGGCATAATATTCAGCAGGTATCCATTACATGCCATGGGATTGGCATTCAGATGGCAATGAAAAACATTTTGTAGGTATTAAAAAAGCTCTTTATGATTATTCATCTTATTGATTGATAACTACATTATTTGGATGAGCGGCTTGGCTTCCCAATTTAATAGACCACCTTGTTGAAGACATGATGATTTGAAAAATTCCTTTTCTAAAACTTTGAGAATTGGACATTTTAAATAAGTTTAATCTCAAGGGTTAGAGGGGAAGACGTGAATACTCGACAAGAGTCCATTCTTCATATGCCCTGCATTTCCTTTTTTTTTTTTTTTTTTTTTGTCTCGGTGTAAGTTATAAATATGCCTAATCAATTTTGACCTTGGCTCAAAGACTCAGAGTAATACTTTTCGAATAATCATGTCTTCATCAAGTTGGTCTAGTAAACTGGGATGATGCTCCTAAATTATGCAGTGATTTTGCATAGCTTCATGTGCTAATGGAAAGTGCATTGCAAGTCAACAAAAAGCCCCTGCCCTTGGCTAGAGGGAATTCCAAACCAATTAAGGGTACTTTGTATGTTCTTGTTGCCTCTTCTTTTATATGGTGAAGTTGGGATCCACTTAGTTCTCCTAAAATGCAAAAAGGTGATGCAAAAAAGAGTAGAGCTCGAAAGGGAATATATTCTTTTGCCAAAAAGGTTGTGCTTATAGAAGGTCAAGGACTAAGTGCTTCATAGTTTCCATATCACTTGCTTTACAAAGAAGCATATAGCCACCTTAAACTCCATGGTATGGGTGTTAGAGGTTGAAATTCTAGACATTTTGGTCCATTGGAGCTGGTTTTTTTTAGCATAAATATAGTCTACTCATTGGGCCCTTTCTTCCTTGGGAAGAGTCCATAATTGGCCATTATACCACAAATTCAAATGTATGTCGCTCGTTGCCAACCCTCTCAACATGATAATGATGTCCATATGCCCACATGGCAGTGTGTGATTTATACTGAAATGCAATAAAATAAAAAAAATTGTGCAAAGTTAAAAACAAAACTTCACAAAGACAATATTACACTAACCTTCCATGCACATCCACAAGCATATTTCACAAAAAGTAATTAATCTAAAAAGCTTAACAAAACCTAAAACGTTAAAATAATTACTCAAAACCTACTGCTTGATGTAAGTCACTGACTAGAATAGTAGTATTAATAGTTAATGCATGAAGCTTTGAAGTAGTCACTCCTTCAAATCTTGTCGAAGAATTGAACTCATAGGTGACAAGCCTGAGAAGGCCTCGCTAAGTGTTACCTTAAATAAATGTTAATCCTTTCATTTTCCTGCTCCCAAGAAATCTGAAAAAGAAAAACTGCTAATTGTTAAATGTTAAAACATTTTAGCTTCAATTTCAAAGTCAAAAAATTGTGGCAAATCTAAGAGCATAGGAATATGAAGCAAACCAAGCTTGCCTAAAATGGTGAACACATGCATGAAAGTTTAATAGTTAACACTATTCTCAATCATATTTGGCCCTTACCGCTCCAATTTTGACACTTATGTAGCAAGTCTCTCACATTTTTCTATTGATAATGTTAAACAACATTATCTTTAATTAGTTTTATCCCCCATTAGCCATTTAATCACTTATAGCATAATTATACACACACACACACACACACACACACATATGCCCCATGTATTCAATAATACTCTAAGTAGGAACATTGTCAAGCGTAACCTTACATGTGATGTCTTTACCACAATCCATCAATCAACTAGGTTGGGATTTTTATTGATCTAATATTGTATCATATGCTAATTCAAAGAAATCTTATCCTAAAAGCTTTTCCTATGACCTTGTCAATGGTCTCACGAAGATGTTCTATTAGACAACCACAAATGCACATTGGAAACATATATTCAAGCATCTTCATCCAGTCATGAGATTTTTAGACCATGAGGGTTTTCATCTGCTGTGAGTGATATTTGCAATGAATGAGCATGTATAGCTAGAACTTGCTTGCAATACAAAGTATACTGCAAGATAGAATGTATTGTAATTATTCTTTATCCAAATAAGGATGTGACACTTGTGTTACTCCATTTGTATTTTTCTTGGAGGTTTAATAAAGGCAATAATGTAGCCAAACAAGAAGTCTTTGCTCCAGGTTATAGAGGTGTGTTCATTTATTCTCTTAACATATTCTTGTCGACACTCACAAAAGTTTCTTCAATGTGTGATCCTTACACATCATGATGTTTGTAAACGTCATTTATTAAATTATCCATAATTTCATTTACATCATGCATAGACGCATCCGATTTATTTTCACCACTTCAACTTTGATGTTGAAGAGCTACGATGACATTGAGGTCGATCTACATATTCATGATCTTTCCTTTCATCAATCTTCATCATTTGTCTTAATCCTTCGTGTTTATTAGACGATTGATTTATATGTGGACCATTGTATGTCATCCTATTTTGGATTAAACTTGCAGCCTACTATGATTGGTGTGCTAGAGCTAGATGATAAGTCGAAATCCTTCAATAAAAAAACAAAAAAAAAATGCTTAAATATATGTCAATATTTAGTGAAATCATCCAAGAAATTTGAAATTTTAATACAAACTAGCAATACTTAACAATGGAGTTACACCAACATAAAATGTAAAATAATTATTCATTGATCAACATATATCATTATATCATACATAAAACATAAGAATTTGAAACATATATAAGGAGATAGAATAAATTCATAAAGAATTTCAAGAATTTATATCTGTGGTTCATCAAGTACAAGGAAAATGCCAATATGGTGCCACTTGAGCATATGCAAAATGTTGGGCAAATGAATGTTGCCCAGATAAGCAGGACAATATTTTTTGGGATTCCTCGTAAAAAAATATTCTCATTTTGCTCATTTTGATGTAGAAGAAGACAAAGCTCCAACAGGAGCTGTTGGATCTTCCAAAAGAACAACAAACATCACACACATGTTGCAAATCGATAACAATAACATGTCGACCTACAACTATAAATTGGACAATTCAACTAGCAACTTTTTATGAGAGTTTATTTCCTTTTAACATATGTCTAAGGGACACTTGTACTTTTCATTGGTCGCTATATGCACTAGAAAGGTACAAGTGTCTCTTAGACTTATGCTCAGAGGAAGAGAACTCTCATAAAAAGTTGCCACTTCAATTTTTAAATTCATAGATGTGGTCCAGCTTGCTATTGTGGTTCAACTGGCTACTATAGTTCGACTTACTAATGACTTGCTACATGCGTGCGACATTTCTTGTTTCATTTCGAAGATCCAACAACTTCTACTGGAGCTTCATCTTGTCCTACATCAAAATGAACAAAAATAAAGAGCTCTTTAAACAATAAACCCAAAAAATCTTGTCCAACTTATCTAGGCAGCATCCACCTACCCACCATTGAAATGGTGATGTGATTGCGATTATATTATTTGAATGATCAACATTGATGACATGGTTTAGAGATTCTATTATCCATCACTTTCAATGTTTCATTGTTAAGCCTCAAGTTCTACTTGATAAGAGTCTAGGCAATACAGAAGATCCTAGCTATGAAGAATATATCTTCTTGGTCTACCAATTATTGCATGAGCATAGCTATTCATTCACGCTTATGTGATTCCCTACCTTTCATTTGTACCAATCTCTCGTGTTCAGGATAGTATCACTCAATAATTTGAAGAGAGTGATTCCATGTGAAATTGCATGCACTATGTAGAGCATCAATGAGGGCAATATTGGCATGATCACCAAAGAATAGGTTTGTTTTGGTTGTGGAGAGCAAACTACAGTTGGGGTAGTAATCAAGGCATGGCTTAAATTTCAAATAAGAGACATGAAGGACAATGGAGGGGTCTTGAAGAATTAGCCTTCCAGTTTGAATGGAACTCAACAGATATATCAATAGAGATGACTAGTTTTGTCATTGTAGAGGAATTCTTTAAAGAGTTTGGAGATAAGCTAGTACCACAATAATTTGGTGAAGGTCTTTTAATTTATCTAATTTCTTGATTTCTTGCTTTCACCATGTAATTTGACGTTAAAAATGGATTAGATGTTTGGATGCTAATATTGGCACATGACAATTTTGGTTTCCCGATTTCCTATTTTTCATCATTAGCCATTTCTTTAGCTTTTGGGAGGAACTGATTTTTTCTAATTTGGAGCTATAATGAAAAAATTAGGGTGCTTTTAGTGAAACTAGTCCAAATTTAGTTAGCTATAGCTTCTACTCTCCAGTTTGGTTGTACTTTTGGCTGAATTTCCCAACTATACCTTTATAGGTTAGTGTATCTCTAGCTTAAATAGATCTGAGTCAATTTCCAACTAAGTTGGTGAAGAATTGAAAAAGTTATGCAAGTTTTTGTGAAGAGAGTGAAAAATGCAAATAATAATTGGATTATTCATGTAACTATATACATAATTTGATTCCACATGTGTGAGAGCATGTTTCTGTTATGGCCATATCTAGCTGAGGACATGGAATAGTCCTAATATGGTAGACTGGCCCTCCGGTATTCGAGATTGTTGGTCACACCGTGATTTAATTCCATGTCAAGGCCATTTTGTGACTAATAACCTTGAGAGGACCCAGACACTCTAATTGAGACATATGGACTATTGCATGTATGTGTGATGGATATAGGCAGGAGGACTACATGAAGAGATGTGACCTATTTATAGTTGACCTGCATGGGGATTGCATGGGTTCATGCACATGACTCTACTCTCTATATAATGAGGTAGGGATTCTCCCGTCGACATATTGGGTTTGGTTACCAGTTCACATGGCATGGCTTGGGGGCTAGATCCAGGTTCTAGGATTGGTTGGGAGGTTTGGCTCCATAATCTCTCTTATTGTGTTTTGAACCCACAAGACTCTACTCTCTATATAATGAGGTAGGGATTCTCCCGTCGACATATTGGGTTTAGGTTACCAGTTTCTCTCTTCTTCTCTAGATTTCACGTGGCAGGGCTTGGGGTCTAGATCCAAGTTTGATCTAGGATTGATTGGGCGATTTGGCTCCATAATCTCTCCTATTGTGTTTCTCCTATCCTCATCTTAGGGGTTTTTCCTAGTGGTCTTTACATTGGTATCAGAGCCCGGCTAAAATATGGTCTTGGATAGGATGGAGACAAGCCTACATCGATTTGGAAGTTTGAAGCGCTTGGATTTGCATCCCCGATGGAGTGCTGTTTTTCTCAAGGGAATTATGGAGTTGGATTCACAAATTTCGGATAACTAGCATACTTTTCGAAACTATGGTAGAGTGGACTTCTACATGGATTTTTTTGGTAAAAGATGCTGCAAATAGGATGGTGAAGATCATGCTCCAAAGATACCTTGGACATTCACTAAGGAGGAGCTTAACCATGTGCGCTCCATTATTCATGACATTAGAACACCAACTGGTTTTGCCCATTCTCTACGGCATCTAAGACCAAAGTACTATCTTTTATTGAAATTTTTTATTTTTAGTTCTACTTAATGTTCATGAATCTATATGCAATTTCATAAGTTCTTACATTATGGTGGAATTGCAATTTGCTAATACTTGGTTCTGAGAGGGAAATGAAGCTATGAAAGTAAGTTTAGATCAATCATCGTCTTGAAGCTACTATTCCCTACAGATTTTTGTTGAGCTTATGTTTACTTGCAAGTTTTGAGACATGCTTGAGTGTTAGAAGAGTTGTAACCCTGTTTTTATGGAACTAAGCATACAATTAACATGTCGAAGGAACAACCTTGCTTGCTGGTCATCAGTGTTGGAGTTTAATCTAACTCCTACTCATCCCAACAGCCCTCCTTCCTTCTCTAAAATTTACTCTCTCAAATGTAACCTGTAGAAAATCAACTATTTTAAAACAGTCTGCATTTTTATCGCTATAGTCTAGTTTTTACTCGCAAATTTTCCACAGCCGAAAAATGCGAAAAACCCGACACTATGTTTTTACACGGAGTTTTCTGACAGGTGGCACTATAAGTTTTACACGGGTTTCTACGTAGGTGAAAATTGCAAAAAAAAAAAAAAAAAAACCCCGACACTGCATATTTGCATGCAGTTTTCACTAGGCGAAAAAGGCGACAATTGCCCTACAATAGGCGAAAGTTGTCCTACATACAAAGGCGATGTCCTACAAATACCGAAGATGTCTTCCAAACGACGAAGGTGTCCTACAAATCCCAAAGGCCGCCCTCAGGTAAAGGCAATGGTCAAAAGGCCAAGGAGTGTCACATTTGCAGTCTATAGAAATATACGAATTTTTGCTATCAGACCAAAAAGCCTTCACGCACCATCAACGAACTAATACACTGATCAGATTAACAGTTATTATCAATCTTGTAATTGTAAAGTTAAGTTAGTGCAATATTTTTCAGCTGATATGTATATATACATGTAATTGAGCGATTGTATTAAAAAAAAGATGATCATGATACGTCAGCTAAGATAGCGGAGAATGTCTTTTATCAGTAGCTGACTCCTCAGAGTTAGTGATTAAAGAGAGAGAGAGAGAGAGAGAGAGAGAGAGAGAGAGAGAGAGAGAGAGAGAGAGAGAGAGAGAGAGAGAGAGAGAGAGAGAGAGAGAGAGAGAGAGAGAGAGAGAGAGAGAGAGAGAGAGAGAGAGAGAGAGAGAGAGAGAGAGAGAGAGAGAGAGAGAGAGAGAACTATTTTAGAACCTTAGCAATTGTCTTGAATCTGTTAGTAGGATCACGCGCTTATCAGTGCAATTGTATTGTGGTCTTATCGTTGTACTTACAACTTCAATATACAGATTCACTATTGTTCTACACCTTTGCATTCTTGTTGAATTATAACTCTCGCTCTTCTCACACAAACGCTATTAAGAAGAGAATTGTATGGCTGTCTCTAACGCTTGAATTAATTCTACATTATCTTCATATCAAGTTATTAGTATTAGAGGATTGCATGGCTGTCTCAGATGCCTAATTCCTTTTGCAATCTCTCTTTTAGGGCAGACTATGACTCCTACATTGATAACCTGATTCCACACACAAAGAACTGTTCTCTAAGTAATCCATAGTCTTGGTTATAGCAATTTTCTTCCAATAGAAGTGGTATCAGAGCTGATATCTAATTCCGCCCATAGAGTGATATGAGTGTCTGCACCCACAGAAGTGTTATCAGAGCCTAGGTTCATTGGATTACTAGACTCTAGGATTTATTCTAACTCTATAGAGTTGTTCTTTTTGTTTTTGTTTCATCTTTGCTACTCAATCGCTATCGAAGGTTCAACCTCAGAGATCCGCTTGATCAACAAATTCAACGGAGATGACTTCCACATGTGGAAGTTCAAGATGAGGATGATCCTGATTGAGAAAACATTGTGGGGGTACGTAAATGGTTCAATATCCAAACTAGTAGAACTTGAATTGCTTCCAGCATGGGAGGCAAAGGATGGAAAAGCACTTTCCATTGTATCCTTGAATCTGAAGGACACTAAGATTGCTCACATGTCAAGCAGCACCATCTCCAAAGAAGTGTGGGATGTCCTTACAAGCATCTACGAGGCCTCAGATATGTCCACTCATCTCTTCTTGAGGAAGAAGATGCTGACACTCAGAATGAGTGAAGGCAGTTCAGTAAACGACCATCTGAACGAGTTCAAATAGTTGCTAAACCAACTAGCTGGAATAGGATCACCTATATCAGAAGAAGACTCTACCATGTCTCTTCTTGCCAGTCTTCCATCCTCCTCTGACAATTTAGTGCTGCTTCTTAGCAACACTCCTATGTTGTCTCTACAAAAATTGACAACAAGTCTGTTGCAGGAAGAAGTAAGGAGGAAAAGCTTGTCCACATCAACAAGTACCAAATCCATGGCACTCTACTCAACCAAGCAGCAGTACAAGAATAATAAAGGCTTCAAGGACAAGAAGACAAAGGCAGAACAGCCAGCAGCATCGCAACCACAACAACAACAACACAACCAATCATCATCCAAGACCAAACTATTTTGCAGGTATTGCAAAAGAACCAACCATGATATCAAGGACTGTCGCATCCTCAAGCATAATAAAGCCAGAAAGAAGATGCAGTAGCAGCAACAAGGCAACTCTGACACAGTCATAGATTCGCAAGAAGATGAGAGAGCGCTGATGGTACAAGATCAACCCAGTAGAGATGCCCATCAATGGTATCTCGATTCAGGTGCCTCTCAGCACATGATGCCATGCAAAGATCTCTTATCTACACTCAAAACTATAGAGTCAAAGTACATCTTCTTTGGTGACTCTAGTTCACATCAAGTTGAAGGCCAAGGCTCTATTCGACTACAATTCTCTGATGGCATCACTAGGTAGCTTAATGGAGTACTTTATGTACCCAAATTAACAAAGAACTTGTTGTCTATTAGCAAAATCACTGATCAAGGCTATAGAGCTTTGTTTACTGCTTGGCGATGTACTATTTTAGATGAGAGTTCAAAGAAAATCCTCTCTGCTTACAGAGAAGGAAATTTGTACATACTGAGTCACGATGTTGCACTTTCTGTGAGTTGCTTAGATGCTAATTTATGGCATCAGAGATTAGGACATCTAAACATGCGTTCAACCTTGTCTATGCATCATAACAAAATGGTCAAGGACATGAATATAAATGCTGTTACTATAGCTAATCAATCTGTCTGTGAAAGTTGCTTACTAGGCAAACAACCTAGAACCAGATTCCCAAGAGGACAGGCTAGAAGAGCCAAGCCCATCCTGTCACTGATACATAGTGACTTATGTGGTCCTATGAGCGTGCCTTCCTTGGGTTAGGCTCTATATTTTATTACATTCATTAATGACTACTCCCGTTTTACTAGAGTAATGTTCATTAATAACAAGTCAGAGGCATTCAATTGCTTCAAAGAATTCAAGCAATATGCTAAGAATCAGACTGGTCAGAGAATCAAGGCCCTACAGTCTGATTCAGGGAGAGAGTACTTATCAAATGAGATGAAGGACTATCTGTCTTCATGTGGCGTGCACCATTAGTTTACTACAAGCTACACTCCTCAACAGTTCGGAGTAGCTAAGCAGAAGAACCGCACACTGTTGGAAGCTGCATGATCCATGATAGCCAACATCCATTTACCTCAAACATTCTGGGCAGAAGCAATCTCTACGACCTGCTATCTGCAGAACTACTCCAACACTAAAGCAGTTGATTCCAAGACACCGTTTGAAACCTACTACGACTACAAACCTAGCTTGAAACACCTACGTGTTTTCGGATGTCTCTGCTATGCACAAGTGCCATCTGATCTGAGGAAGAAGCTAGACCCAATAAGCTATAAGAACATCTTCATCGGCTACTCAACATCGCATAAAGCATATCGCGTCTATGATATTGATTCAGGTCAGATCTCAGTCAGCCGTGATGTTGTCTTTCTTGAAGACAAGTATCACGATTTCAAGCAGAAGCAGCCAATGCAAGAATATGCCATAGCAGCTCCATCATCCATCATTAGGAAACGGCCTATGACTGTTCAGACAAAGGAGTTTGTCCCAACAGCTCCACTTACCATTGATGGACACAGACCCACGATTGTTCAACCACATCAGACTACATTTGTTTCCTTGCAGGAGGACCCATCTCATGGAACAACAGAAAGCGAAAATGCATTTCTCTGTCCTCTATAGAATCAGAATATGTTGCAGCTACATCAACAGTAAAGGAAATAATCTAGCTAACAAGGCTGTTGCAGGATCTGCAATTCCCACAGATCAGTCCAATAATATTTCAGTGCAACAATCAGAGCTGCATAGCTCTTTCTCTGAATCCATAAACTCATAATAGAACTAAGCATATAGAAGTTCAATTCCATTTTCTTAGAGAGAAAGTTCAAATTCAAGATGTTGTACTAAGTTACTGTCATATAGATAGTATGTTGGCTGATATTTTGACAAAGCCATTGTCTAGAGATAAACATTCTACTTTAGTAGGTATGTTGAATCTCAATTGTAGATCAGATTCATAGCAGTTAGCTTAAGGGAAAATGTTGGAGTTTAATCTAACTCCTACTCATCCCAACAGCCCTCTTTCCTTCTCTTAATTTTACTCTCTCAAATGTAACTTGCAAAAAATGAACTGTTTTGAAACAGTCTGCATTTTAATTGCTACAGTCTGGTTTCTACTCGCAAATTTCCCACAGTCAAAAAATGCGAAAAACTTGACAGTGTGTTTTTACACGGAGTTTTTTGACAGGCGACGTTGCAAGTTTTACACGGGTTTCTACGCAAGCCAAAATTGCGGGAACAAAAACCCGACACTGCATATTTGCATGCAGTTTTCAACAGGCGAAAATGACTTCACTTGCCCTACAATAGGCCAAAGCTGTCCTACAGACGAAGGCAATGTCCTACAAATACCGAAGGTGTCCTACGAATCCCAAAGGCTGTCCTCAGGTAAAGGCAACGACCAAAAGGCCAAGGAGTGTCGCATTTCCAGTCTACAAAAATATATGGATTTTTGCTATCAGACCAAAAAGCCTTCACTCTCCATCAACGAACTGATCCACAGATCAGATTAACAGTTGTTATCAATCTTGTAATTGTAAAGTTAAGTTAGTACAAGATTTTTCAGCTGATATGTATATATACATGTAATTGAGAGATTGTATTAAAAAAAGATGATCATGATACGTAAGGTCAGATAACGGAGAACGTCTTTTATCAGTAGCTGACTCCTCAGAGTTAGTGATTATATATATATATATATATATATATATATATATATATATATATATATATATATAGAGAGAGAGAGAGAGAGAGAGAGAGAGAGAGAGAGAGAGAGAGAGAGAGAGAGAGAGAGAGAGAGAGGGAGAGGGAGAGGGAGAGAAGAGAGGGAGAGGGAGAGGGAGAGGGAGAGGGAGAGGGAGAGGGAGAGGGAGAGGGAGAGGGAGAGGGAGAGGGAGAGGAGAGAGAGAGAGAGAGAGAGAGAGAGAGAGAGAGAGAGAGAGAGAGAGAGAGAGAGAGAGAGAGAGAGAGAGAGAGAGAGAGAGAGAGAGAGAGAGAGAGAGAGAGAGAGAGAGAGAGAGAGAGAGAGAGAGAGAGAGAGAGAGAGAGAACTATTTTAGAATCTTAGCAATTTTCTTGAATCTGTTAGTAGGATCACGCGCTTATCAACGCAATTGTATTGTGGTCTGATTGCTGTATTTACAACTTCAATATACAGATTCGCTATTGTTCTACACCTTTGCATTCTTGTTGAATGATAACTCTCGCTCCTCTCACACAAACGCTATTAATAAGAGAATTGTATAACTGTCTCTGACGTCTGAATTAATTCTACATTCTTTTCATATCAGGTTAACAATATTAGAGGATTGCATGGCTATCTCAGACGCCTAATTCCTTTTGCAATCTCTCTTTTACGGCAGTCTATGACTCCTACACTGATAATCTAATTACACACAAAGAACTGCTCATAATTCCATTCTCTAAGTAATCCACGGTTCTGGTTATAACAATTTTCTTCCAATAGAAGTGGTATCAGAGCTGATATCTAATTCCGCCCATAGAGTGATATCAGTGCCTGCTCCGACAATCAGTGACCTGGACATTCATCTGTGAAACATCCATTTGTGGAACGAGATTGGATGTTGTCTCTGGTTTTTGAAGCCCGAAATTATAGGTCCTGCAGTGATTCACTAACCTACCGTTTTCCGCCCTACAGAGAAATCATCAGAGATGGATTTGTCAATGATCTAGGGCCAAAGGAGGATAACGATTGAGGCAAGGATTGTTTTGCATGAAGAAGGCATATCCTTCTAGAAGTCCAAATATGTGTACAGCCTTTGAACAAAGGTTCTATATTGAAAGTAGATGAGGATCTGTAGCAACATAGACTGTAAGTTGTTTCAATGAGTTATCATGTGGCTAAAGGAATACCTTTCTGAATGCTGAAGATGTGGGTCAATCGCTCTTGCTTGAACTTCTGTTCATCGCCTCTCTTGCATGATCCTCCAAAAGCTCATGTTCTAGATTATGTGCATCTGGAAGTAGAAACCAGCAGAGAAATGCATTCATAATCCTGGGGGCGCATGAAAGCTCAATGGAAGTGAGCTGTGAGGGTCATGATGGAACAACTAGTGAAGCAATAAAGTTGTTGCACTCTTCCAACGATGGTAGCTTGAAAGGAAAGAACAAACAGTTGTTGCGGCTAGCGGTCGTAGAGGAACGAGCCTCACCTTCCTTTTTTTTCCTTGCTATAAAAGTCACTTTAATTGGAACTTTAGTACTATTGGATCTTTGGTCAAGCTGTAATAATCAATTTTTGGAATGAATTTTTTTAAGCTGATTTTGACGGAAAGGGGAAAATGGTATGAGGTTTAATCTAGATCTTAATGTGGTATCTCACTATTTACAAAATCAGAGGCCCTCAAATCTATTTTTTGCTTTCTTAATTAATCCTTTACTTCTTACTGATTTCTTGAATATAAGACCTCAAACTGGTTTATATGATTCTTTCCAACATGAAGGTATTCTTCACATCCTTGCTGACATGTCCCTTACATGTTCTTGGATCTGAACACATGTATCCCTTGGTCTTCTCATCATATCCAACAAAAACAAGTTGATCTCTCTCTTTCTTTGGCTCATGTACGTAAGTTTTACATCCAAAGATGCAAAATTTTTCTACTTTGGGCATCATGCTTGTGAAAGTCTCTTCAAGAGTCATCTTAGAAGCCACACTAGTGGGACTCCTAGTATGAAAGAGTGTGGTAATGTTGCACGCCTCCCACCAATAGAGTTTTCCTAGTTCATCTGCTCATCATAGATCAAGTACTCTCGACAATTGTGTGATTTTTCCTTTCCACAACTCCATTGCTATATGGGATGTGTGCTTGAGTAAATTGCCTCTTAGTCCTGTGCTCTTTAAGGAACTCTTTGAACTTAGTTGATTTATAATCAGTACCTTAATGTGTGCATCCATTTAGTTCTTCATTAATGCAAACAAATGCGTCAATTTTTTTTTTTAAGAAGTAAAGCCATGCCCTCTTGGAGTGTTCATCTATGAATGTCATAAAATAGTAGTCTCCTCCTAGTGACATGGTCTTCATTGGACCACACAAGTCACTGTGGACGAGTTCGAGTATCTTCTTGGCTTGAGTCACTCCACCCTTCTCGAATTTTCTCCTATGGTGTTTGTCCATCACACAACCTTCACAAATTGTGTGTTCAATATCTTGCAGTTTCGGCGAACTGTACAATTTGTTTATCAACTACAAAATGCCATAATTGCTATGATGATCACCCAAGGGAGTTGGCTCAATTGGTTAACGCTTGACATCCAAAGTTTCTTTGGTCTCAAGTTCGAGCCTTCCATTGGAAACCAAGAAGCATAATTGCTATGATGCCATAACTTCAATTAAGATGCAATTGATAATGCCAATCCATATCATTCAAGTTTGGTTGCTAGTCTGTTAGATCTAGCAATCTATAAAGATAATCAATGGTAATTTGTAAGTGTTATATAAAAGGAATGAGAGAGAGAAAAAGGAATGTGTGTGTGTGTGTGTGTGTGTGAGAGAGAGAGAGAGAGAGAGAGAGAGAGAGAGAGAGAGAGAGGAGTGTGTGTGTCTCTAAGAGAAGGTATGTAGGATGTAATTAGGGTTAGGGAGTAAGGTTGAGGAAGAAGCGAAAAGAGAGGTGTGTGGATTAATTCGCGAATATCACGTGGTCGTCTTGCCAAATGTTATTAGTAATTCCTTCCTTCGATCCATTCAATGCGGCTTGAAGTTGTTGTAGCTTGAAGCAATCGCCTTCGTTGAATATTATTCGTTTGCTTGAAGCCATTATAGCTCTGATTCAAGCTTGCTTCTCTCAATTGTAAGCACAATGGTGATCGCAATTTGCTTTTGAAAACTGGGTTTCGGATTTCAGTTGGATCTCTTATCACTCAAAACGCGATTCATTGCAATAGGACCTTCAATCAGCCAGATCATTGTATTTACAGTGCCATCCTAGAGCTGGATTTTGTTTAGAGTGTTGAGATGAATGCAAGCCTAAGATTTTAATGCAGCGCAAGACGGATGCTCTACTGTAGCAAAGTGCTAAGATCGTAGAGGACTAGGAGTGTTTGCCAGATAGGCGGAGCTGTATAGTCGGCTTGGATTTTGAAGTGTTTTTGTTGGGATTGTTTTAAGGTAGCTGCTGTGAGGGTTAGGTTTCAGGATAGAATAACAGCCATACGTTGAATTGAGAGAGAGAGAGAGAGAGAGAGAGAGAGAGAGAGAGAGAGAGAGAGCATGGCATCTCTAAGATACATAGTGCAGCTTCACACGGACGTCCCCAGAGCTGCTCGCTTCTATGCTCACGGCCTTGGCCTTGCCGTCACAGTCTGCACTCTCAGATGGGCGGAGCTTGCCTCCGGCCCCTCCAAGATTGCCCTCATGGAGGCTCCCAGGTCAGGGTTTGGTTAGGGTTTTGATCATATTCATTCTCGCAGCCCAGAAATCAATTTTTTTCCGTTGATATCACATTGAGAAATTGGATGAAACTTTTGGCTAATGCAGTGATTTCAAGGCGGAAAGCAATAATTCATCATTCCTATCCTTCAGTGTGGCAGACATGGATGGCACTATCAGCAGGCTCCTTTCAATGGGGGCTGAACTGGATGGCCAAATCAGATATGAAACACATGGAAAGGTACGCCTCTCTTGCATTAGTATGTGTGTTAAAAGTTTGATTTGAATGCAACAATTGATCCTTGCTCTGTCAGATTAGGATTTACAGTTTAGCTGTTAGCAGTTGATACCGATTAGTGTTTCAACCCAGTTCAGAATTGGATGAATCGTGGTTCTGAACCGGTCCCTTCCAAAAGAATCAGCAATTTTTTTTTTTCAGATATAATGCTAAAAAATATGTAATGTGACTTGTATAATGTCTACAATGTGTCTGAAATCTTATAGATGTTAGATTGCTATTGAAAACATATATTTCAAAGTTCACTGTCAGCTGGTAGAAAGCTGAAGCCTGAAACTATATTACAATTCAACGTTCACAAAATCACAAGTGCACATGACAATGATGAATGGATACATTTCAAACTAGATTGCATGTTCCAACATCCACTTAACATTGTATATTATTCTTTCTTCATGATCCATCATCAAACATCCATCCTATGTTGCACGTTCTGTTCCGGAACGCGATGTGTTCCGGAATGCGATCCAGAACGTGATCCGGGAATGCAAATAAGCACGAATACGTCAAATACATGACCAGGCTTGCGCAAACTGTGGTATCATGTTGTACCAGCACTTGTCACCTGTAGATCTGCTGCTACACCACTGGTCTCCAAATTAGGTCCTAAACCATGGCCCGCACTGCAAAATTAGAACATTGAAAAGCCAAGACAAAGAATCGTTGATGTTATTATCAAAGAACTGGTTTATTTTTATTATTTTTTTGGGTCCGATTCTTTCCAATTCAAATCAGACCCAATCAATTTATTGACGAATCGTGGTTTGTTCACCAACGAATCGCCGTTTGTGGAAACACTAATATCGATCCATAGTTTCCAGTCGATTCGTATTGATTCCAAATTGACAAATGGCAAAACGGTTTGAAAAAGATCTAGTTTTAATTTCAAAACAAATGGAAATAATGAAAAGTTAGAAAAAGAAATGTCTTGAAAAAATATAATGGCATATAGACGTTAAAGTGTTTGGATTGAGATTCTTTGGAATTGAATATGCTCTAGTGAGTAAATCAACGACAACATAGGTCCATGCTATGCATCACCTCTAGCGAAAAATTATCCCAAGGAGCTTTTATTAAATGTCTCTGTAGCCAAGATATTTTAGATAGTTCATCTCAATGAGACTTGGTTAGTTGTGGCTTTCATTTGGCATCTACTTTTGGTTTATGGTCCCATGGCATTATTTTGCAATATCAATAGTATATAAGGTCGTTTTGCAATATCAATTGGGCATGTGGTCCTGTCTCAATCCATTAAGGATAAGCCTATGACTCAGGCCCTAAGGACCAAAATATTCCAATTAGCATCAATTAGTGCATTACTGCTCGGTCCTTGGTAGTAGCTAGTTGCCTATAAATTGTATTTGCCCCGTTGGCTCAACTTGTGACGTGATTATTGAAAGACCTAGGCTACTTCTCAAACAATAATGTAGTTCAATGTTTTAGCTAACCCTTTTAGTGAGTATTAGGTTAATTTCATTGGTTTTCTTGATTTTACGTTACTTTGCCATTGTTATCTTTTGATTATATCAACATATTCACATTCTTTTACAATCATATGAGTGTTCTTGCACTACTTTGTTGATAACCTTGAGTCATAGTGCTTTCTTGGCAAATGGGGCTTTATCGGTCAAATCTTGTCTTACCATTGGGTGCCATCTTACTGTTGTTTCAAACCATTTTTTTTAAGAAAAAATCCTGATTTTTAATCTTTTTTTTCGCTTTCTCTTGACTTATTAGATTTTGATTTTGTCAATTATTGAAATGTTGTAGTAGAAGTGTGTTTTTTGTGCAAATCATTCTTCGAAAGAGTTGAAGCCATTATGCACAATACCTTGGGTTTTGAATCCTTGGCGTATTATATGACGTTAAACCTTATGCTTGGGCACTTTGGTCCCTATTGGCATTTGGTCACATTGTAGCATTGTTATTGGGCCTCCCGCTAACTTACACTGGGCCTCAAATAATATAATCAGGCCTTTTACGTCTCATTATTAATAGTGATTAGCCTTTTAGGGTAGCCTAAGTTAGCTTTGGAGAGTAGCCTTTGAGCATTAGAGTAGCTTAAGTTAGCTTTAGCTCACCTTGAATTTACAATTATTATGTATTCTTTTAGTTTGCACACCAATGATTGTCATTTTTACACATTTTGCTTTGTTCTCTTTCTAGTCTTTGTTTTTTGTGGATGTTCTCTAGGTAACTTGGTATCAGAGTGCTTCTTTTTTGTTGATGGGTTGGGATCCATGATAAATTGCAAGATCTAGCTATGGAGAATCTTAAGTACAATACTAGATCAACCATGAAAGCTTGAGAAATCTAGCTATGAAGAACATCAAATATAAGGGAAATTGCTTAAGCACCTCACAACAAAACTTAGAAGAGAGGATGAATTGTAGAGAGAGCAAGAGGAGGGCGTGGGTCCTCCAAGTCTATAAGGCAAGGTCCTCATGTACATGCATGGAATGTATAAGTGGCAACCGTATGATTGAGCTACTTGGCCAAGTGGGCCACTTGCACTCAAGTTACAAATAGGGGGTTCCATGTATTTACAAATAACATGACCCATGAGTAATGTACAACTTACAATAACATTAATGCTTAGCCACATGGGTAAAATCGACATTACTCTTCAACAATCCGCATTCTTTAATTTTTTTGATGTTTGTGTTGAAGTTGGGTGCTTGAAGTTTTCTGTGCACATTTGAGTTTTGGGAAGAAAATTCTAATTTTTGAGTTTTGTTTCAAGTTTGTCTACAATGCTCCAATTTTTCATATGATTAGATCATTAAATTCCATCTTTATGGGTGCCAAAGGATATCTGAAGCTCTTTCTTTTCTGAGTTGCTAGAATGTAGGATGCTAGAAATCTCAGTTTTGCTAGGTTTTGTCAATATTGTCACTTAACGTTTTGAGGATTTTTATGGAACTTGAGGCCCTCAAATTAGGGTTGCAATTTGGGGTGATTGGCATGGTTCTCACAACTTCTTGTAAGTTTCTAGAATAGGGCCCAATTTGCTGCATAAGTTTCTAGTAAATGGTTGTAGTAATTAGTGGTCTGTAGGGCCCAACCTACAAGTTCTATTTGTATCGATCAGCAAAATAGCAAGGCAGTCTAATATTGATAACATGGTTGTCGTAAATCTCGATTCTCGGGCTATAGCGATTTGCAAATCTTGTAGCTAAGGTTGTGATTTGCACTTATCTATGCTAAGTAGTGTAAGTCTTCAAACAATCAACCAACTAAAGGAGGCTCAATGAACATCAATTTAGACTATTGGAGTCACAAATCAGTGTAAGCTCTGTGATCTACATTAGTTGGGCCCCCACAGGCCAAGTCATAAGCTCTCAATGTCAATTGATTTCAAATAACATGGGGCCAAATACTAGTTTGAGGCCCGAATATCAATGACTATTGGCACATAATAACATGAGATTGATGTTGGTATCTATGGTATGCAAGATAAGAGTAACTGAGATCATGAAAAGAGTATTGGGCACCTTGAATGTGTGATTTGTATGATGTTCCTGTTGTTTAGAAATTGATGTCAAGTTAAAATATATGATCACAATATAGCGAATTCCCTTCAATTGTCTAACTCCTCAATTAGCAATTACTCATTCAAGTCTTTCTTACTTTTTTTGCTTATCAAAGAAGCAACTTATTTGGGAAATATTCAAATACTGAGATATGCTTATTTACAAACTTTTGATGAGCAGAGAACAATGTTAGCATGTCTCGAGAGCCTAAATTAGACTTATTCTCATTATCTTTGTTGCACTCATGGTAGGTTGCAGCTGTGCGTTGTCTAGATGGGCACCTTCTTGGGTTGTATGAGCCAGGGAATGTTTAGTTGTTGTCCTTCACACTACGTCTAAATAGGATAGTTTGTTTCAAGCATAAAAATGGTTTCATTGTGGAATGAAGAGAGCTTATTTCGGATTTTTGAAACTTAGTCGAGAGAAGTCCTTTGTACGAGGAACAGAAGGTTGGCAAGGAGGTAGAGATTCTTGCAAGTTTGTTTTGAGAGAGAGAGAGAGAGAGAGAGAGAGAGAGAGAGGCATTTTTTAAATTGTTTGTACTAGTATTTGTCATTGAATATCATTTTGTCTTATATTAGAAGTGTATGTGCACACAAAAAGCTTCGCCACATTGCTACTTTTTATTGCAAGAACTTGGTCCTTTAGATGCACCGCTATATGCAAGTTGAGTAAATATTCCAAGTTTTTCTTCTTGCATGCATGGACACATTTTAGATGCACATTTGTATGCAAATCATAAATAGTAGAAACTTTTCTTTTTTTCTTGCATGACGCACCAACATCATCACCAACAACAATAATCTAACAAAAGTTATATATCTGCATTCGCATAATCATTTCACATATGTTTTATATTCTCATATCTCTATTCATGCACACACTTTGAATCAGAGTTCAATTTTTGAGGTAAGAAAATAAAATGCTAACCATTATGCCATGGTATCAAGACAACTGGAATTTAAGAATAACTAATTTACCTTGCATCCAATTGTAAACAATCACATTTTTTATTCAAAAAATTTGTGGCAATGCCTTTGTGGTATATTACGATGTTCTTAGTTAAATTTGAGGTCATCCTTCTTATACTTGGAGTGTTTGACTTTAAAATGTGTGCATTGCAATTTCAGTTGTCTTTTGAAGCTTTCAATTTATCTTTAAATAAAACTTGCAAGATATATTATGTGTATTTGTCATTTACATGTGACGGTTTTTTGTCTATCTTTTCTATTCAAGGTGTAAGAAAGAGAAGTTAGGACATGAAGAAGCCATCTTTTTGTTGCTTGTGACTTTTTACTGTACTTTTCCTATCGTTTTCCAAGACTAGCGAAGACTGGGGCTATTCCCAATTAACTATAGTAGTCAAATCCTTGTGATTGGGATTGAGCTCCTTAGAAATCAGTTAGTTAGTATAATAAGAAGACTTGGATAAAAAAACGAATGAATAGTAATTGAGGGCAATATAAAAACAAAGAAATACTTCAAAATAATAGGACCTAGAAATTGAAGATGGGCAATGGAAGTTTATTTCAGTCATAGAAAGAGGTATCGTCATAGAGTAAAATGAGCAATGCAGAATACGTAATTGTGATACACCTCTAGAGCCTTTTTTGGACCAAAAAGTTGCTCTCGTTTACTAACCATGATTTGTGCTAATTACAAAAAGTTTCCAATAAAATCTTTGTAGCTTGGATTTTGAAGTCCATATGTCATTGAATCTCCAAAGTTCAAGATATAATCTAATTGTGGATTCACAAACACCTCCTTTTAGCTCTTATTAGTCACAATCATACCCAACATGATCATAACTAACATGAACAATAATTGATTGTTGCAATTAAAATCTGTTACAGGACAAAAACAATGCTAGATTTGATTTTTGTTATTGTTTTGACAAGGAAATGAGACATGAATGTAATAACACAAGCCCCCCAAAGCATAATAGATGATAGGCTAGTTATATTATTAAATGATTGCCAATAAGTTTATCTATAGTAATTTTGCTTTTCAAAATACTATACTAACAATTACACATCAAATAACTCTTCAAAAAGAGTAGAGACTTCAGATGCTTTCAAAAGCACGTCAACAATCAACAAAACTTAAACCCATATTAATATCTATAGTAAACTCACTTGCAAATTTGGTAATGCATGTTTTGATAACATAATTCATCACCACATTTGAATATTAGATACATAATGAATATGTATAAGTTGTATCAATTACACTTGCACATTTTATTCAATGTTCACAATCTTGATGCGTTTTGTATTGTGCAGATCATTCTATCTTCTTCTTTAGTGCTCTCTAACATGTGTGGATTTGCCTTTCCTTTTCCATGATTGATTGAAGCCTTGTCTTTTGCTACCATGTCACAAATTCATTTCCTACTAAATCTAAAACATAAATTTACAAATCCAAATAAACTAAATGAAAGCCTTGTTACAACTACCCGTTTTTGGGCATAAACAACTACTCACAATGAACAATATTTGTTTGCAAATAGATAGCTTTTCGAATTTATACAAGTATGTGTAACATAAGTTAGGAGTTAGACATTTATATTAAAGGATTAATGCTATCGATTGGAAATTTCAATCAAGTGGGGGTAGAGGCATTTATGCCACCCATGTATCTTATCCCTAGTTTTATTATAACATGTCTCATGTAGAGTCTATGTTAGTTAAGACTCAATAGATCCAAGATAAATTACCACATAACACTAACTATTGAGTTAATCAAGTGCAATTAGCAAATATGACCAATTGAAAAGAGGCTTTTTTTTTAGTCAAAGGAAGAATCTAATAGGGAAAAATAAAAAAGATGGGCCAATCATTTCACAATGAACCAATCAAAAGAGGAAATGACATGTGAATTTTAGACATCAATGATTGATCAAACAAGGAGTGAGATAGATACTAGATACAACATCCCTAATTGACTGACAAGTAGGAAGCTTAAATAAAGTAGAAGAGGGTTGGGAGTAAGGTATAATGGAAGAAAGTATTAATTGTAGTAGTGATGTAAAACATTCATTAAAGATAAGTATAGATTAGAAAACAATTCAATTGAGTTGGTTTATTGTTGTAAATGTATTTGTGGGATTCTTTTCAAATGTTGATGTACATAGAAATTCCATTCAGTGTGTCTTTAAAAATTTATTGAATGATTTATTATCTAAGTTTATAGAAAAATGTTGGAATTACAAATCAAGCAGAAATATGGAATGCATGATGTAAATGCCATTAAAATGCTTTTGTTATCAGCTAGAAAAAAAGTGAATAGTCTTTGTTTTCATTACCAAAGATGAAAGAGGTAAAAGATAATGGGTGTTCTTGATCAAAATTTCGAGAAAAATGGACATTTCAAGCAAAAACGTAAATATCATCTACAATGATGGATTTTTTATTTGTATTGAGGTGGAAGAAGATTGGAGCCTAAACTACATAAGACAAGAGTTATTACTTTACAATATGATATATCTCAATACTTTAGGTTCATTATTAATATAATTCTTATTTTATTACTTAACCAATGTTATTGACAAACGTGTGATATCAAATGTAAAGATATTGGCAAAGCTATCCAAATAATAGAGAACATTGAAGTCAAACATTAGAACAAGTTTATGATCAATATTCAAATATTATAAAAGCAAAAACATATACTTGTCAAAAGATCAAGTTTGAATGTAACAATCTATATTTATGAAAATTTAAAACCATGAATTTTGTGTACATGTTTGATTGTATCAGTCTTGTGATCAAATATATACATATAAATATATAATTATTGAGGATAATTTTTGTGCATAAATAAATTGGGTGCAAGGGCCGTGACGTGTGCACAAGCCCATTGCCCAATGAGCACTTGTAAAATATTGTATTTTAAATAAACTAGATTTGAGCCATGTAAATGAAATAATGTAAAAAGGCCCAAAGTCTAGGTTGATTAAATTTTGTTTAAGTTCAAATTAGAAGTCACAGTCAAAATGGAGTGTGCTTCTTTGTGCACCTTAGATTTGGATGTGTTTCTTTTGAAGGGTTAGGATTTCAATCATTTCTTTCACTACAACACTCGCCGCGATTTGCGACGTGAATCGCGAGTTTAATTTTTTTTAATTTGTTGAGGACGTCGAAAAAAACACGTCGCTATAAGGTCGTTGGAATCCGACGTCCATAAAACATGTCACAATACGACAATCATAAGTTGCCGGAATTCGAAAATACAAATCTCGGTCGATGAAGAGCAATCCGACATGGACGTCGCAATCCGACGTCGCTTGTTATCCAACGTGGACGTCGCATTGCGACGTCCAAAAAATTTGTCGAATTTTGACGTTTGTAAATCTAGAATGATCCATAAAATTGTCCGACGGATGTCCGACGTCCATCCGACGTCTACTTGAATGTTGGATTTCGACATCTCAAAAACGCGTTGGAATCCGACGTCTGTTAACATAATGATAAAAAAAAAGGTTCAACGTTCGTCCGACGCGTTTGGATGTTGGATTTCGATGTCCCAAATTAGGTAAAAAAAATTAAAAAATGCGTAAAAAATAACGCGCGCATTTTTATCGGGCTGTTCTTGGAGTTGAGTTCTTGGAGAAGCGATGTTCATAAATTGTTTTTGAAACAATATTTTTGAGTTGCATTCAACATTTGGATCAATCAACAAGCTAAGCATGGGGTACTATTTCTTATATTACTTTTCATTCTATATTCTATATATGATATTGATTGTTGTTTTGAAATCTGACATTGCACATGGTTTTAAATTCTTAGTTGGTTATTACGTCAATCCACATCTCGAAATTCGACATTGCAATTTTTGAAAAAAGAACATTGCACATATAAAAGCAATGGCAATATAGCGCGATCATTTGCAATAATAATATTTTCATAATATCAATCAATGTATTACAAAGTTGGTACTTTAATGTCGCATGAGTCTTTCTAAATCTAACATCAACTAAAATTTATAAGCCTAATCTATTCGTTGTCGTCGTGATGTCCAGTTTGCATGACGCAAGCAAACAAATTACATTAATATTTAATACTTGATCGTATGAAATTAAATAAAATTAACGTTGGAATACAAACCACATTAGTATGAATAAAAAAATTAGTACTTACATTTGGAGGATGACCCTCGCTCTTTAGTTTGTAGACTAATGCGTCGTATGATTCTCTGAAGGCAAATTCGTATTCCTCCTTAGTTGGCAGACGTCCATAGTCCGCCAACTATCCATGCATTCAATTTAAGTTGAAATCAATTGAGGGCTACGTTGGAGCAGCTAGTCATACTGCATATTAAAAAATAAAAGCATATAAAATGAAAGATAAACTATAAGAGTATTGTAAGTTCACTTACTATGCTTGCTTGCAATTCCATCTTTCTGTTCGAGCCCAATCTAGGATTGTCTATCCCATGCATCCTAGTGGCCGCAACATCTTTCTAGATCTTGTATTTATCTGGTGTTCGTTCATCCGCTTTTACACGGTTCCAATCATTTCTTGAACACCAGGAGGGCTTGGATTGCGCGTCCCTATAAGCTCGTCGTGTCATATCACAACGATGCCTAATCCATAAGCTCATATGCTTATGAATTTCCTTCTTCTCGAATTTCTCTTGTTGGAATTAGCCACGAAGGGTATCACCCTTCTTTTTCTGTTGGCAATTATATTACCTTGAGGATTCATGTCATAATAAGGATTTGTGGATGACTCTTCGGTGGGGGTGGGAGCCGCGGCCGCTTTTGAGGGACCACCCTCATCTCGGCTAAGCATACTTTGCAGTTCTGCTTTTTGCTCAGGAGTTAATGATTCATATAAATTTTTAACATAGTCTCCCGAGCTTTTACCACTGCCTAACTCCGACATGATTATTACATTCATAAGCATACAATACATTACAATAAACTCTAATATATTGACATGAAATAGAAAAGAAAATCGACTACAGAACTTTAATGCACATTGGAGTGGGACTTTCATACCTGTGATAACAAAATATATGCGTTTAGAGCTTGCACCAATGCAAAAGAATCATATAAGCGACAACATATAAGAATAGTACTATCTAAGAATCATACAATAATTTTATGTTATTTGTGTTTTGTACTTGTGCATATATGCAGTTTATTACAACGAGATGAATTAAATTCAGATCAGTCTAGCGATGAAAACACTACTCAAGTTAACAGGGTAAGTAATAAATATGCACATTTTCTTGTTCATAAAGACTTTGTTATTATAAGTTAAAGTATTGTGCTAAAGTGACATGTACTTGATTTTTGTTTCTCGTAGAAAAATTATTTTCAAAATAAAATATGGTGCACATGCCTCAAGTGTGATGGACAAAAGATGTGTGAAAGACGCATTGTTGAAAATCATTTGTGGAAGTTTGGACAAAAAGAAGAAGGTCAACCATCGAATTTGGAAGACGTTGAGGTTTGTTAACTTTATATGATTGTTTTTTATTATAATCTTTGTCAATCTATATATGTCGCTTATGGAATTTGTTTCATGTGTGTAGCTAATACATCGAATGCCATTCCACGGAGTTGATCCATCCGTGTTTAGTTACAATCAACGTCAAGTTTTGACAGACATGAGAAAACAAAGAATGAAACAAATTGAAGAGGCAAACACAATTGAAAAAAAGAGTAATCAACTTGATTCTAGTAATTATGATGATCAGGTGCAACATGATGAAGCAATGCAAAACATGTTGGAGTCTTACTTTGAAACAAATGAGAATGATGATATGCATGCATCTTCTAATGAAAACGGAGATCACGAACAATTTGAGATGGATGAAGACGAGATTCTATTGCGCAAAGAGACAGACACTCTATATCCTGGAGCATCCATTTCGAGACTAACTACATCAATTCTTATTCTAAACCTTCAAGCAACATACAAATGGAGTGATCGTAGTGTGACATCTTTATTCGGGTGCTTAACGCATAACACAACTATTATACTTTATAGCGTATTAAGTTAATTTTTTTTTCTTTTCTAACAATTCACATTGCTCTTTTTTTAGGTTGTTACATCGAATACTTCCGAAAGAAAATGTGATACCTAAAACATGAAAAGAAGCACGAAAGATGATGACCATGCTTGGAATGGATTATGACACAATACATGCATGTCCAGAAGACCATGTTCTATATAGAGGTGAGCATTCAGAAAAACTTCAATGTCCAATGTGTAATGCTTCACGTTTTCGAGATGACGTACAAGAGGATAAAGTGCCACAAAAACTGTTAGGACATTTTTCGTTTATTTTGATGTAAATCTTTGGCACAACTAATGGATCGGCATGTCAAAAATCGATCTATGGATGATGTGATGCGAGTACCAAGTGATTCACCTGCATGGAAACATATTGAAGACCAATGGCCCAAGTTTAAAAACGAATATCGTAATTTGAGATTGGCCTTGCTATGGATGGCGTAATTTTTTTAGCGTTCAAGTGTCAACTTGGTCTACATGGCCAGTTGTGCTCGCTAATTATAACATACCTCCATGGTTGAGTATTAAAACGAGACACTTGTTATTGGCTTTATTGATTCCAGAAAAGTACAAGGCCAAGAACATGGATGTGTATCTTGCACCTTTGGTCGATGAATTGTGTATTCTTTGAAATGGTATTCACACTTACGACATTTCGAGACCTTTACAACAAAGGAACTTCGTTGTTCATGAAATTCTAATGTGGACGATGCATGACTATCCCGGTTTAAGCGAATGTTCAGGTATCTATATAATGAATCTAATCTGTTTTAGGGTTTAACGTTTGAGGATATTTAACTAGGTTTATGTTTAATTTGGTTTATGAACTATGCAGGTTTAACCACATTGGGTTACAACGCATATTATATTTGTGGACCACTTTTGGAGGGTCAACATAGCACAGATATATTAAAAAAATTGGTGTACGAAAATTATCGCAAATACTTGCCGCCTGATCATCATTTTTGAAGATTGAATATGCGATTTTTTGGAGGGCGAGGAGATAATCCTCTAACTACACCACCACCCCCACGCATGGGAGTAGCGGAATGGCATGGTGAAGGCTTATACATCATGACGTTAATTCTTCATGTAATGAATCCATTGATGGTATGAAACGGTTGTCTATTTTTCATAAATTATTCTATTGGAGGAATTTATTGATAAAACATCTATTGGATCCTATGCACTATTAAAAAACGTCGGTGAATCCTTATGGAACCACATCATTGGCATAAAAGACAACTTTGCAGTTCGTAAAGATCTACAAGCGGCTGATGTGAAAAGACCCTATTACATTCAATTCTACCTAGTGTGTTGTGTATTCTTACAAAAGAGCAGCTCTCATGTGTTAAACATGTCATAAAACAAATGAGAACTCCAACAAGCTATGCACATTTTTTATGCAAATCATTTACCAAAGATGATAAATTAAGTGGATTGAAATCGCATGATTGGCATAAGATGTTGCAATTCATACTTCCACTTTCTATTCGAGGTCTTTTCAACGATGACGTACGAAATACGCTTTACGATTTGTCATTGATAATTATGTTTGTATATTTTTTTAAACACTTGTATAAATATGTGTTATTTCAATATTTTTATGTGTTAAACAACCTAATGCACTATCAATCTTGCAGGTGGATTTCCTCAAAAGAAATAAAAACTAGTGAATTGGATTCCATGAAAATCCAAATGATCGAAATGATATGTTTGTTGGAAAGAAATTTTCCAACTTCTTTTTTGGATATACAAGTTCATCTTCTAATGCATTTGGTCGAAGAAGTATCAATTGCAGGACCTGTGCACACGAGATGGATGTTTTACCTTGAACGCTTTATGAAAGTTTTGAAGGGCTTTGTGAGACAAAAGACAAGGCCAGAAAGTAGCATTGTAGAAAGTTGGCTTGTACATGAATCTTTGTTTTATATCACCAAAATCTCACATTGCATCCTGCAAGTCCAAAAATGTGGTGTGAAGAAGAAGATGAACGTGTTAAGGGTGAAGTACCACAAGGAAATGGTGTACAAAAGAGACTTTCATCTCAATTAAAAGATAAAATTGACACATTCATATTATATAATTGTGGATGAATGAAAAAGTGAATTTCAAGATATGAAGAAGCCAAAAAGAAAAGAAATATAACATTGAAACGAAGAAGAAATATCAATCGAAGAAGAAGAAGGACGTTGGAGAACGAAGAACCTTTGGAGCCTTTACCTTCAAAATGCTCTCGTGAATGATTTTTGATACAATGCTAAAAGCATCCAAAAACAGAGAAGAAGTGACCGAATTAGAATGGAAATTTGTTCGTGGATGTGGACGGAAGGTTAGTGTAATATTATTTCTGTGAAGTTTTGTTTTTGTACTACTCAATAAATGAATAGTATTTCTAATTACACACATTTGTTTTTTTTTTTCTTTTGTGTGTTTTAGTATACATCATACACTGCCATGTGGGCATATGGACACCATTACCGTGTTGAAAGAGTTGACAACAAGCGACGTACATATGATTGTGGTATAATGGCCAACTTTCAACAAGAGAGTCGTTCTAGTGCGAGGGACCCTAATGTCATTTCGGGTGACCTAGACTATGTCGACACATTTGCAACATATTTATGAAGTTGATTACGAGACTAACGACAAATATTTTATTTTTGACGTAAAATGGTTTATATATATTGATGGACTCTCATGACACTTTAGTATTGCCATGACATTGCGAACAAGTGAGACTCTAAAATTCCAATGTCATTAATATTCGCAATCCAATTATTTATGTATCAATCTTATAAGACTAACTTAATTTTTTTAAATTCTTTGGTAGATTATATTCCATCCAGATCAAATAGACCCAAGATGGTTGTATGTGATCCAACTTAATGTAAGAAAACGACGTGTGTTTGAAGGAAAAGATATTGTTGAATTGGATACACACAACGAACCACCACCCAATTTTGGCGACATTTTGGAAGAACCTGAATCACTCATCCAAACTACAAATGATGTCGAAATGATGGGATAAGAAGGTACAAATGGAAATGATGAGATTCCTACGATCGTACAAGACCAAATTGGGGGTAATTTGAGGCCCCCACATTTGGATGAGATAGAATTAGAAAAAGAGGAGATTGAATATGAGGGTAACTCACATCATCAAAGAGACACGATAAAAAATTTACGATTATATCTAGACCTAGATTCAGATGAGTGTCAAGACTTGTGTGATGACAAAAATGATGTAAATGATGAGAATGATTTATGATTATTAATACTTAAATTCACTTGCACTCATTTTTTTTTATATATTCATCGCAATACTTTTTAAGTATACTTTTATAGATAGAGTTGAATGTGATAATTATAATACCCGAACCTTGCGGTTATGTCCTATTTCAGAATGTCACCACATATTACCTCCCTATGACGTGTAGGTTTTTCCATGCAAGCTGGAAAGATTAGAACCTCGCCTTTAACGGGAGAAAAGTAAGGGCTACACACCTTCCTAGGATTGGGAATTTTATTTATCTACATTTCACCTTTGCATATTAACTAATTGCTAGTGTATGCGGTAAAATACGGTATTGCTTTGAACAAAATGAAGATTATGAATTACATTTAATTTCTTACTATGTTAGATAGCGTATTTCAATAATAAAACAAATTGAATCAACACAAATTTATCGGTAAACTCACTCGAAGCTTAAGTGCAAACGTGCAATTGCTCGCTCTTTAAACGCTTGCTCTATTTTTTTTGAATATTTTTGTCACATGCATAAGCAGTTAAAAAAACACTATATTACACAATTGAACCATTATTATAAACAAATTCAAACATAAAATTACCATCAAACACTATCCAATCATCTACTACTCTAAATATTAATCAACACACACACACACACACACACACACACTCTCTCTCTCTCTCTCTCTCTCTCTCTCTCACACACACACACACACACACACACACACACACACACATTATAAATCTAATATAAATTTTTTTATCAAACACTATTTATTTATCTATCATTCTTAAATACCCTAAACTAATGCATAATACAAAACACACACACACACACACACACACACACACACACACACACATTCTCTCTCTCTCTCTCTCTCTCTCTCTCTCTCTCTCTCTCTCTCTCTCTCTCTCTCTCTCTCTCTCTCTCTCATTATTAGTCCTAAATAAATATAAATCTAACAATCTATTACTACCATAGACTATGTATTTATCTATAATCTTAAATTCTAAATCAATGCAAAATGTTAAACACACACACACACACACATCTTCTCTTTCTTTTTTTTTTCTCTCTCTCACACACACACACACATTATAAATTTAACAATCTATTACTACCCAACACTATCTATATCTATTTGTCTATTAACATAAATTATAGATCAATGCAAAATTCAAAACACATACACATCCTCTCAAACACACATATACAGTCTTAAATAATTCTAACAATCTATTATAAACACTATAAAAAATCAATCTATTATAAACACTATATATATTATAACTCTCTCTCTCTCTCTCTCTCTCTCTCTCTCTCTCTCTCTCTCTCTCTCTCTCTCTCTCTCTCTCTCTCTCTCTCTCTCTCTCTCTTAAAAATTTATTTTTAAAAAAAAGAACAAAACATAAACTCCAAAATCTTTCAATATCTTCAAGCATACATCTACACTCCACCTCTTCTCTCTCTTTCTCTCTCACAAATTACAAATCTAATAATATATTATTACCAAACTATCTTAAATAATACTAATAATCTATTACAAGACCATTCAAAACCATATTCATACTAACAATATTCAAAACCATTTTAATTCAATGCAAAATTTAAAAACACACACATATAATACACACATAGTCTCTCTATCTCTTTCTAACTTTCACACTCTCTATCTCTTCTCAAAACAAACAAACAAACAGCAACCTCAAACAAACAAACAAAAAGCAAAACAAACAAAAATCAAGCACCAACCTCAAACACTGATCTTCAATCGTCCTTAATCACCCTCAATCACTTCAAAGACGCTTCAATTTGCAAAAAATCAGAGTGAGAGAGAAGGCGCTGGATCGCGCGAATATGAAAAACCAAACAGACGTTAAAATTCGACGATTTTAAAACACGTCGAAATCTGACGTCCGTGCCCATTCAGGCCCGAATGACAGGTCTCAGATGCCGTGGACAGGCTTTCGGACTGCCGACGTGGACGTCGGGTTCCGACGTCCACGTTGGATTACACATAACTTTTCTTGGAAAAACCATGTCAGGTCATATCCACGTTTGAATGTCAGAATCCGACATGTCAGATTCGGACGTGTCTTTCAAAAACTGGTTGCCGCCCATATTTCTCGATCGCCGGACTCTGATTTTTGGATTCTTTATTGGGATGTCGTATTTCAACATGTCGAAATACGACGAATTATGAAGTTTTTGAACATACGTCGGATGCCCACGTCGAAATCTGCGTGATATGTTATTGTGTTTCTTGAAGTAACCAATAGAAGCAAAGGGGCAATCAGTCTCTCCAGGAATAAAAAGACATGGAATGAACAAAACATCCTTCAAATTCATATTCCTATTAGTAGAGAGAGAAATAAGAATTGTTCAAATTTCTTTGATTTCACAATCACCATCATTGTCCGTGTAGATCACCTTCTTGTCACTTTCAGATGCCATCAATGATGAGTCACTAATGCATGCTAGTTCATCACTCAAAGCTTTAACTCTCAAAACAAAAGCATGAGCTCCTTCATCTTTCTTTTGAGAACTTTGAAAAATTTGCCTCCTTAGGGTTAGAATCCTAGATGTAGACTTGGACTCATAAACTTTCTTCAAAAATTCCCAAGCTTCACTAGATGTAGTGCACTTACCAACTTCCTTTGAGAAGTTCATTGATCATATGTAAAACTTTATTTGCCCTCTTGTCATACCTCAATTGTTCTTGAGGTGACAAAGGTCTCTCCTCCACACCTACAACAATATCCATGAAATCATTCATCTCTAGCAAAGATTTCATCCTCACCTTCCAAGTTGAAATAATTCACTGAGGTAAGCCTATCATTGCTTTCCAACATGAAGCCACTTGAGGTTGTCATGTTGCAATGATCTGATATTCTCTTTGAACCTGTTCGAATGCACTTAGCACTCTCTTGAAAATCAACAAATGAAACTCAAGAAGAAATCACAAAGATTTGGAAACAATCTAGCCTCTCATTTTCTCTCTTCTAGCAAATCCTAACACATAGAATGTTTTTTATACACAATAGATCTAGACACAACTTGATGAACTTTTGACAACACCTAAGATTGAGACACACTCTTGAAAAACTCCAGAAACTTAAAATCAAGATATCCTATCAAATTTAGGGTTCTTCCAAAAGTGCAATATATTGAATCAAGCAAAAACTATATGCAAAAGCTAGAATCTTGATATATCATCTAGAAGAATATAACATCCACAATCATGAGAAATTTTTGTCTCCATATTTCAGTAATTGGTTTCAAAAATTGGCCTACTCCAAGCGATTTGACCTAAAATGATGCTTGGATCACAAAGATCCACTTTCTATACTTGAAAAATGCAAGGTTTGAGCTAGAAACATCTCCAAATGCATATAGAATTTATGGCGCCCTCAAATCCACCTCTAGATTTGGCATAACCACCAACTTTGGCCTGCAACCTACTCTAATACCATGTGAAAAATCAGATCCGGAACATACTTAATGGATCTCTAATATTTTGACCAAATTTGGATGCACATCTAGATTTAGCTACAAGATAGAAATCATCAATTTTGGCATGCTAGAATTGCATAAATTACTTTTTAAGCAAAAAAATATAGTAAGGTATGTTTCATGTCCATACAACAACAGCACCCTACTGTCCTTCACACGTGTGGATACAAGATCAATCACAAAATTGACATTCTACACACTAGAAAATATGATAACTTGAGAAATATGCAAGAGGTAGACATAGAAACACAAGAGATGAATTCTCAACAAAGAAAGAAACTCTGATAATTATATCTCCACATTGGTACAACTATTTATAGCTTCCAAAATGTCATTTGGTCAGTTGCCCTAAACTTGCCCTAAATGGTAACTTCTTGGTACTTCATAAAAGAATCTAGAAATTCCAATCTAGATGCAATGTATGGAATCTAGCCAGTTAGAATGGGTCCAAATTTGACCTCATCCATTTATCTACTTGCCAAAAATAGTAAAAACACTATTTAGGCCTTTATTGACAGATATCTATCTCTATCTTGAAAGAGTCATGTTGGCATCAAAATTGCCAAAATAGATCAACTAAAGTAGTTGAATTTTTCATAGAAATTTATTGGAGGAGAGATTATCTTGGAGCATATTGGATCATCATCATGTGTTGCAGATCTTCTCCCATAACCATTGCTCAATTTTTTTTTTTCTAATCTTGGCTTGATTTGAAGATATCTCTCTACTCAAGAGCAAGCCAATTTTATACTTAGTTTTTTCATCAAAAGTCACCATACTATGTGAATGATGAATGGTGAATGATAGATGCATGTTTGTGCCCTCTTGCCTTGAGATTGTCAAGCTAGATTGTTTGCATCAATCAAGAGATAGATTTACGTGCAATCACACACACCTTAGAAGATCAATCATATTGACTTGTCTGTCCTCACATGTGTGAAAATTTTACAGTTGAATGAGTCAATATTGCTGCCAAAACATACATACAATGGTGGGGTCACCTCTTATAACTTCCAATTCTCAGACAAGTCTTTTCATCTTTTCTCGAACACATAAATTCTTCACATTTTGGAGCTCACAATTGTTGTCTTTTTTATACTTATTGTCTTTTCTTGAACCCTCACATGATAGAGTTGGTAATAATCAAGATCAATGTACAATGGAATCGGATGGGTGAGCTAATTCTGGCCAAATTCTCCACCCAAGAATCGAATAGCCTTGGACAAGCTAGTTTACTAGTGTGTAGTTCCTCTATTCTTTTCCTACACCTTATCCTTGTCATGGAGACTCCTATGTATGTCACCCAAGCTCCAAGCCCTACTAGGATTGATATGGAGGAAATGGCACGTGCGATAAATCTATTGCAGCAACAAATTGTCTACATGCGCTCTAAGCATGAATGTGCGAAGACCGACTTGAGGGCTATCAATCTCGGCAGGCACTCCTTAACCCAATGTTCACCCTAGAATTCTTTATGGGGAAGAAGTAGGGCAGGCACCAAGACATGGTCTTGGCTTGGCTTGATTGATGGTCATCACATTTTTCCATGCACGACCTACAAGATAGCTCCCGGAGTGCGACTGCCATTATGTTTTTACAAGGCCAAGCACACTCATGGTGGCAAGATCTTAAGGAGCGTGCTACAATCCTAACAACTTGGGATGATTTCCAGGTAGCCTTTAAGGCCTCCTTTATGCCAGTCCTCAACGATTTTGAATATTATCGTTGATTTGTTACATTGCAAATGGGGACAAAATCTTTGGACGTCTATTTGCAAGACTTTCAGGAAGTTGTTTCACGGTTTGTTAACCGCATTGAAGATGTTCTCCTTAAGCTACATTCTATTTTGGGCTTGTCCGCCGCAATCAGCCACAATCCCTTGAGGATGTCATGCGTTTATCTCGAATTTTCGATGATACGCACACAGTAACCCGCAAAGAGCAACAAAAGCATGAATCCAAGGACAAACCCTCTTCGGGCCCTTCCTTTAAAAAGGGCAAAGAGAGAGTTGAGAGTTGTTGATGAAGCCCCTTCGGAAAAGAAAAAGAAACGCCCTCAGTTGGAGAGAGCTGACTTTGACAAGGCCCAATGTGGCAGGTTGTGTTTCTCCTACATGAAGAAGCGACACCTTTCGAAGAACTTCCCGAAGAAACAAGAGAAGGGAGGCCACTCTTACAAGGCTCCAGATAATTCTTCTATTTCTTGTATTGATGTATCCTTTATCGATGAAATTTTATGTAATAATTGTTGTTTAAATACTGCGATGTTTGGACCTACTTCAAGTCTGTATCAGATCTTTCCATTATCACTACTCATTATGTAGATGATGTTTTATTACTCAATAACAATCTGAACTTAATGAAAGAACTGAAATGCATGTTAGCACTGAAGTACATTTTTCGCGTCGGACCCAGCAGACTGATTTCCATCAGTCAACAAAAATTTGACCCATCAGCCAATATTCTCAAAGGCTACACAAATGCAGAGTGGGCAGAAGACTTCAACACCAGAATATCGACTTCTGGATCTGTATTTTCATACAATCAAGGCCCAATCTCTCACAGCCAAAAACAGTCCTCAATAGCATCATCCTCCATAGAATCAGATTTTATAGCTGTCACAAATGCTACCAAGGAGGCAATTTGGCTGAGGAACCTGCTTGCAGATAGCGATTTTATTCAGTCACATCCGACGTTCATCTATTATGACAACCAAAGCACAAAGATAATTCCTTTGTTTTACTATAGGAGAGAGTTACAAGCAACAGATTACTTCACCAAGGAGCACTATCTCAGATTCAACAATTTGTTAAATATGAAGATTGAAATTTTTTAGAATCCACATTAAGGAGGAATTTCATGCTCAAGCCCAATTCCATTAGGTAATGAGCATCTTGAAAAATCTTGTTTATATATATTCTTGAAAAACTACAAAAAACGAAGGAAGGAAGAAGGCTCAAATTTTTCTACAGAAGATCAAAAAATTTAGGATCAAAATTTTCTGACCCAAGCCTATTTTTTGACCCAATGTTAATCCCATCAAAGAAAAATATTCCGACCCCGGATCGAATCGGATCGAGACGAAAAATATTTGGGCGTCTTCGACCTTGGATCTCAGATCGGATCAAATCAAATTTATTTGGGCATCTTCGACCTTGGATCGGATCAAATAAATTCGACCCTTTGTATAAATCCGACCCAGTGTATAAATTCGGACCCTTTGTAAAATCTCGACCCTTAGTTAATTTTTCGATATCCAAAAGTTAAATTTTTTCGATACGAGATCGACTTGAAAAATCCATAATTTTTCGAGTCATTGTAATTTTTGAGTCGGTGTATATTTTTTGAGTCTTTGTTAGTTTTTGAGTCTTTGTAAATTTTCGATGTTGTCAGAAATCCGACCCATGTCGCGACATTGACAGTCAGCCTACTAATGTACACAACTCTCTGGCAAAAACGACGACTATCTACTGCAGGACAATGTAGTTAATTAAGTAAATCAATGTAAGCTTTCAATGTACTAATCATCTAACTTCCCATCATCAAGTAAGATCTATTGAAATCAGCATTCTGATCAGATTATCACCTTGCAGACATTATGTTGCAAATAGTCAAGTTCAAGTTTTCAAGTTTTTGAATCTATCAGTTAGACATCAACGAACTCCGCTGAAGACTGATTAGCACCCACTGATTTGCGCCAACTTTAAGCTCTTGTACTCAGTTTTGATTATTATCATAGTGCATTTTTGTGTCTACATTACTATTTTTGTTCTATTGTAGCTATTCGATCCATCTTGAACTTGCATTGCTGGTAACCGCCGCACTTCCGATCTATCTCCATCTGCTCACCACGTTTCCGTTGATTCCTGACATGGTATTTGAGCATCTGTTTCTATCAAAGCTCTACTAATCCGATATCAGTCAATTTCTCTGATTTCCAGGCAATCGGAGATTCATGGGAGTTGTAACAGTTCTTGTCTTCCACTCCACCTCTATGGATCGGTTCCAGAGGTTCATGCTCAGGGTGGCAAGTAGAAATTGAGAGTAAGTTCATCCCTTTTGAAATCTCAACCCATCTTTTCATATCATTCCAAAAATTCTGGATGCTACACAACATTGTTCCTAGAGGTATACATATCTTGGAGGACAGAAGATCTTGCAATTCTACCTTTCCTCTTGCTCCTAGGTCAGGGGTAATACGTACCTGAGGTTCGTTTGGTTGCTGCCTAGGGATCTCTGGAATGGCTAATTTTTTCTATCTTGGTCACCCTAGGGTGGGTTCTAGATCAAGGTTCTAAGCTAACTTTAGATTAGAAGGGTTCAGTCACTACAACTCTTCTAATTATGGTAAGCTTAAAGCTTGACCATTGGACAAAAATTAGTAAAAGCCAAACTAGAAACTTCAGATAATTCCAAGGAAGCTCAACTTCACTTAGTAATTGCTAAGGTCTGATCAAAAAATGGGTAAGTGTTCCTACTCAGTATGAGCCATCAAAATGCTCTTAAACTAACTTCATAGGCAACAAACCATAGTAAAAACATTTGTCGAGTAAACAATATTCAAGCTACTCACACTAGATAAATTTAAGAACATTAGATTGATTTAGTACTTTCATGATTGTTTTCTAGAAATTTCAAAAAACTTTTCGCAAGACAACTTTGACAATCAAATGGATGGTTTGGATGGTGGCCTATGGTTTAGGAGGAAAGTCCAATGTATGTGTGTGTATGTACGTGAGTGCATGTGTTTTTGTATGTGTGTGTATTCGTGAGAGTGCGTATATCTGTGCATGTGTGTATGTGTGTGTGTGTGTGTGTTAGGGAATGTAGGTTTGTGTGCACATATGCATGTATGAATGGATGTAGATAGTGTATGAATGGATGTAGATAGTGAATGTTTGAGGTAAGTGATCAACCGAATGTCTGTGGTAAGTGATTAGCCGGATATTTGTGGTAAGTGATCAATTGAATGTCCGTGGTAAGTGATCAGCCAGATATCTGTGGTAAGTGATCAGCCGAACGTTTGAGGTAAGTGATCAGCCGAATGTTTGAGGTAAGTGATCAACCAACTGTTTGTGGTAAGTGATGATTTGTCGGATGTAGCTTTATTTACAGTGTCGGATCTAGATTCAATAACTCGTTCAATGTTGAGGTTACAGTAAAACTCAAAATGAGATTTCACTTGCAAACCATTCCTCAAATTTCAACACTAGTTTGAGTATGCAAAATGGATGGATGAGCATCTCAATGGTGTCAATCTCACCAATGGGTTAGAGATGACAAATAGCTCATGTCACATGTAGTTCCCAGACCCATTATAGGGTGAAAAGCCATGATCAAGAAAGTCGACAAAGTGTAGTAATGAAAAAAATCGAACATCACAAAAATTTTGACGATTTTTTACACAGGGATAGTAGTTTTTACAGATCAGGAAGCTTAAAAAATTGCAGGGTTTTTTGAGGATAAACCAAAAAAGTTTTCCAAACACTGAAAATTGAGATTGAATGGAAAACTCTCGAAACTTCTAAATGGCATTTCCAAGGAAGGGGACTGGGGAGGGAGGTTTTAATGTTGTCCAACTTGTTGAAACTTGGAAGAGATATGAAATAGACACGTGCTGGCGGCCTGGGCAGTCATAGAGGGCCCTTAGTGACAGTGGATAGTTTACGTCACTTGGATATCTGCCATGTGGCATATCTGCCACTTGGAATCTTTTCAACGGTAGATCGTAAAAAGGTGATAAAATGATGACAGAATCCGACGGTGGCGGCTTCAAACCATAGCGTGCCATTTATATACACTCCCTTCTTATATTCCTCGTATTTCTTCTCCTCTTCTTTCTTGTGTTTGCTTACACCGAGAGAGAGAGAGAGAGAGAGAGAGAGAGCGAGCGATCGATCGATCGAGGAGAGCGAGCGATGGATTTAAGGCAGTTTGATGCGAGGACGCTGACGCTGCTGGGGGCAGGGGCCTGCACGCTGCTCACCACGCACTTCACCTTGCAGCTCGTGTCGCAGCACCTCTACTTCTGGAAGAATCCCAAGGAGCAGAAAGCGATCATCATTATTGTCCTCATGGCTCCCTTATACGCCATCGATTCCTTCTTTGGCCTCGTGCAGATCCAGGGCAGCGAGCCGCTCTTCACGTTTCTGGATGCCATCAAGGAGTGCTACGAGGCTCTTGTTCGTGGGTTTACACGTTTCCCTGCTCCTTTTTCTGTTGCCCACGTTCCGTACACAATATTTGAGAATAAATACGATAAGTCTCCACGTTTCATTGCTCTCCTTTCAGTTCCGCACAGGAAAGTTCATAAGTTTTGGCGTTTCCGTAAATTTTCTTTGTTCCGTGCGTCATGTTTGGAATATGACGAGCTTTTATATTTCAATATTCTTATTTCTCCCCTGTTCCTGATTATTATTGGAACAATGAAAAGCTTTCACGTTTCTGTACCCAATGTTCAGTTGTGTAGATCACGTTTGGAACAATGACCAGCTTGCACGTCTCCTACTCTCTTTTCCATTCCGTACTCTGGAATAGTGATAACTTTCATGTTTCCATAAGTTTTTTTTTTTGTCTTGGTCTTTATGCATCATCTTTCGATAATGGCTCAATGATCTAATGATTGTAGAAGAATAGGCGGCAGCTTTTCTGGCCACCCTTTACATTGGAGGAGATGTAACTCCAACAAGAGCTGTGTTAGGGCATATTGTTTTGTTAGTTAGAAATGAGATGTTGTAGGGCAAGTTTTATAAAGTTAGTGACTCCGTATTGATTGTAGATTTCTCAATCGAAAGTAATGGGAATGGTGGTTTTTGTAACAGGTGATTGCAAAATTCTTAAGCTTGATGTATAGCTATGTGGGAATTTCGATAAGCAAAAATATCATACCGGACAATATCAAAGGTCGCAAAATTCACCATTCTTTTCCTTTGACATTTTTTGTGGTAAGCAATCTATGATTTGGGCATCCTTTGTTCCTGTTTTGAACTTTTTTATGTGATTCCTTTTCACCTACTTTTTCCTTGTTCCATTTGGCAGTTTTGGGCATATTCACACTCAATTGTGTTAAGTTTGATTTATTATTCATGCATAGTGTTATCAAGCATTGCTATTGAGTGGGCGCTATCATTTGATAGATCCTTTGCATAGTGCTATTAATAAGTGTGGCTAATTTAGGGTCTTCATTTTTGTTGTGATCCTTCTTCCGACTTATTGTTTGGAATGTTTGTTACTTGCAGCCACATGAAGTTCCCTTGAACCAACAATCATTGAAACTTTTGAAGTGGTGGACTTGGCAATTTGTGATTATAAGGCCGGTCTTATCGTTCTTGATGATAGCACTTCAACTACTTGGCTTGTATAAAGGCGCAATCACATGGATTGTCACTTTCATATTAAATGCCTCTGTATCTTTGGCCATGTATTCTTTGCTCAATTTCTATCATCTATTTGGAAAGGAGCTAGCTCCTCACAAACCTCTTCCAAAGTTCCTTTGTATCAAAGGTGTTGTGTTTTTCTCATTTTGGCAGGTATGTCATGTTGAAGGCTTATTAGAGACTCTCTACTTGTTTCATTTTTCGTGCGACGTATACAATCACTAACACTCACCTATTCCATTTTTTTTTTCAAAAATTTATTTGTTCTTTTGAGTAGCTTTTCTATTGAAGTTTTTGTTTTTGTTTTTGTTTTCCATTAAAGGCAACATGAATAGTGAAGCTTGATGATGGAAGCGTTTTTGAGATTCTTTGCTCTCTAATATATTTGATTATGCACCTTAAATCTTTGTTGGATATAATTAATGAAACTCTGCTTGCCATTGCATTGATCTTTCATGTTAGATTCAATTGCAACACATAAATTGATATATAGTGTTGCAAGCTTTAGAAATAGTAAGAAGCTTTGCATAAAATCATTTTTAGTAGTCCAATAATGAGCAAGTTGAATATTTTTTAACTTCGTTTGTACTTATTATTTGTTGAGTCATGGATTACTTCAATAAGGATGCTTTTTAACAAGTTTGATGGAATACAAAGTTGGAGTGGCTGTTCATTTTGTTAAGAACTATTTAGCATCTATTGTGAAGTTGATACATGGCATCATCTAGAAGTCTTGGGTTTTGGTAACATTTCTCATTGAAACTTTACTATTTACTGCTAACCAAATTCATATTCGATTGACAAAAAAATCAAAATGAAACATTTTCTTAAGAAGGAAATGATGCTTTGGTAGTGCATTACTAGTAAGCTTGCTTGAATGAGATAATGTTTAGGTTCGTTTGTTAATGCTCCTTATTTTAAGAGCTCATATGGTATTCAACCAAGAGCAAGCTATTTATTTGCCAAGTATTGTTTCAGGTTATTAGTGTAAACATTTATCCTTATTGTTTGCACCTTGTCAAAAAAAAGAGTCTCAAGGTAAATTGGAAATTTTTTTGTAAACTCCTCGAAGTATTAATCAATTAGTAACTTGTGTTTTGGATCGAAGAACTTAGGCTTAGGATCTTGGAGCATTTTCCTTGTAATTACAATAAATATTATGTGGTGTTTGCTGAAATCTTCCCTCTTTATCTTCACAATAGATCCACTTGTTGGCACGTAAACACAGGGATGTGCGTCCGGGCCGGACGCAGGCAATCCGCGTCCGACGTCCGGACCCGGACGCGTCCGACCCCCGGACGCGTCCATATATATATATATATATATATTTTAAAAATTTTTAACTCTAAAAAATAAAAAAGTCGGACGCGTCTGGGGACCCGGACGCACCCCTGGCGCGTCCGTGTCCGAACGCGGACGCGAACGTGCGTCCGGGGTCTGCCACGTTAGCCTAAACACTTGATGATGGGTGCTAGAATATTATCGTAGCTAAGTGCAAGATCTTGTGCAAATTAGGCGTTAGAATGACTTCTTGAATTTAGGTTATCTAGTGTTTGAAGTTTCTTTCTCCTTCTAGGAATTGGTTTCACCTCTTTTGTGCGCATAGTTTTTCTCCTATTTGTCTCTATTTTGTAGATCTTGGACTTTTAACCTTAACTTCCTCCTTTGGCCTCTGCTATAGAGTAGATTTTTGCTATTCTTAGTAAGGTTTGTATAATGCTCCTTCCTCTTGAACGTTTATCCCCCCAAAAATAGAGCTAAGGTGGCGGACCCTGGACGCGGACGCGCGTTCGAATCCGTGTCCGGACGCGGACGTGCCAAGGGTGCGTCTGGGTCCTCGGACGTCCGTTTTTTTTTTTAATTTCTTTTGATTTTTTTAGTGCGAAAAAAATAAAAAAAATATGGATGCGTCAGACCCCGCGTTCGGGGGTCGGACTCGTCTGGGTTCGGACGCCGGACGCGGACGCGGACGCGGATTACCCGCGTCTGGCCCGGACGTGCATCTCTGAAATAGAGTTACGGCTTTTTTTTCTAGACTTTGATGCTCTCTCGAGAATCGCCGTCTCCTAATTGTCTTTTTTGCCCAATAGAGTATTACTCAATTGTCTTTTTCTTTTGTAGTACCATCTTAAGTTTATAAAGCACTTTGATAGAAAGTCCTCAATTCAACCTAATTCATTCTTCAAAGTCGGTCAATCCCTACATGTAGACCTATCTTATGTCTGCTTATGTCAAAGACTATACACACTTTGATCCTTTTTGGAAGTCCCAACTATAACATTCTTGTAAGTTCATAACTATAAAAGGGTACCCAATACTATGCACATATCTTGAAATGCTTTCTTGTCTGCGCAGTACCTTCCAAGTCTTCTGGGAATCTGAGATATACCACACACATATCGTGTAATGCTTTTTTATCTCGAGCGCTTGACATTTTCACATACAAGTTGTTTGGCCATTACGTGAGTGTAAAGACATAAGAGAAAAGATAGTAAGGTGTGTTTCAAGTCCTCCAAATTTACAATTAGGATGTTGAAGCCAATGAACAGAACACGAACGGATGGTGGAACAAACCTACTTAACCATTCTAGATCAAACGGATCTAGGCCTCACCAAAAACAATGATTGAAAAGATAGGAGACATGCCATTTAGAAGCATGTAGCACTCATCCTGGAGAGGCCTATGGGTATATTGATACCCGCCAAGGCTCTACCCAACAAGGAGTGATCTGGGACATGTCATTGAGAGACCAACAGCCAAACCGGGCCACATTTGCCATTGATCGATGAGTCACCACTAGTTCCATATAAATCCACCATCATGGAGTTTAGGCCTCGAACTATTAATTATGATATAATACCCTGATAACTTTAACCCCTCATAATCATAATCAATTCATGGGTCGAGCTGGGGCCATTTGACCTCCTTACATGGAGGTCAGTCCATTCATGGGCTTGAGATGCTTCCCCCCTTAAAACGAGTTTTTTTCTTATAACTTTAGATAAGTTTTTTCTAATGCTCTCTCCTTGTTAAGAGTCATCATCATCTAAATGACCGTTAGATTTGCAATAGTTTAGTTCTCGAATCCAATATCTTTCCAGGTCTGAAACGGTCTTATCCATCGACTTTTCCAACAGTTGGTCTCTAGAACCCAAATGGTCCCCTTCATATGATTTCGGGGGGGGGGGGGGGGGGGGGGGGGGGGGTTATATTTTTTCTTGTTCGTGAAAGTGTTCGGTTGGTACTCCAAGTTATTGGAATTTGAAATTAATAGATTGCAATCGATTAAAAGATGGACTAGTGATTTCAGCTTCCAGAGATGTGTTTCATTGGTCCTCCTATTTCTCAAAGGCGAGACTTCCTCTTAGTGGATGCTAAGGGGTAAAATAGGCATGTATTCAATTGAGGGACCTGTGACTTGGGTTGGATTCGGAGGAATTCCATAAGGCTTTTGTCATCGTGGACGACTAAGATATTTACATTTTATCAATTGCCGAATGGGCATTTGTGAATTGCAAACCTATGTCCAAGAATTCATGAATTATTTGACTAAGATGCTACTTTTTGATCGAAAATAGGCTCATTGCCAATTTATCTTTGGATTTCACCTGCCAATTATCAAAACGAATGTAAGCATAATGTGCTACATACCCTTGAGGATGCTATTTGCGTGGCAAAAGCCTATGATAATACCATGGTAGCTTCATGCAAAATCGCACATAATCAAATTGCCCTGAACTAGAAAAATGAAAAGCCTAACTAGGCCACATTTGCCACTGATCGATGAGTCACTGCTAGTTCCATTTAAATCCACCATAATGCATTTTAGGCCTCTAATCATTAATTATGACTTATTACCATGAAGGCCACAACCCCTCATATTCGTATGGCCAAATATGTTGAACTTTACCCATCACATTGTCATATTAATAGGTGGTCCTAGTGGTAACTTTCCTATGTATGCATAAAGGTTGTAATTGGTGACGTAATGCTCACAGTTGTTCTAAGCAAAGTTGAGTAGTGGAAGTTACTCCCTATGGGATACGTGTGCTCTTGCCTCTAAACATATCCTTCGTAGTTTTGGAGGTACTTTTTGTCCAAGTGTCATGTTTGAAGTGATCTGTTAAGTTGAAGCTAAAATCAATCTCTAGTTTTTGAAAAAATGAATTCCAAGAAGTGTATTTCTTCCTGTAGTAATATGGCATTCAGCTCATCGAAAGAAGGCCTTGTCTCCCGTAACGATAGCATCATTACAAAGTTCTGATAGACTATTAAGTACAATGGATACTATGACTGAATCTTGAACACTTTCTCTAACCGCAATAAGTTGCCCTCTCAGATCTTTTACCCGAGTAAAATAGTCCGTTATTGATTCACATGTACCCATCTTCAATGTGTGTAGCTTATTAATCAAGAACAAGATTCGTGATTGATTTACTGTCTCATACAAGTTCTTCAGTATATCCCAAGCCTCCTTGGGTCCAGCAGCATCTCTGATGTGAGGAATGATCATATCTCTAACTGACAAGTTGATGATATGATGAGCTTCTCTTCTACGTCTCTGATACTCCGGCAACTCCCTGTCAGTGTTAGGAGGTATCTCAACACCTGTGATGATCTCCCAATATTCTCGATCCTGGAGAATATTTTGCATCTTGAACTTCCATATACTGTAGTTTGTTCCGTCTAGCTTACTAGATTCCGACAACACAGCATCATTCAAGCCTGCCATTATACTGATCTTTAACAACTCTCAGCTGTCCGTTTTGCACTTGCCAAAAAAAAACACGCTTCCAAGTGCTCTGCATTTTTTCATGGAGGGACGTACTCTGATAATACCATTGTGAAGTCTGCTCAGATGTACCGTAAACGCAACTGAGAAGCACATGAAACATGAATCTGGACATTTGACTCACTACCGTAGTGGAAATCCATGCACGTGAGTGTACAGTGACGTCCACGATCAATCCACGACCCATCCAAATATACTAGCAAAGCACTGGAGAATAATTACACTCAGTGAGATGAATCACAGTGGTCTCAGAACAATAATCTTTTGATACACTATATGTATGAGATATTATTTGTATCTGCCTGTTGCTATTCATTGGTCGTTTGGATTGCAACTAGCTGTGGATCCCTCCACAACGAGAAAAAAATTTGCAAATTTTTTTGCGATCCGGGACAGTTTCTTGACCCGGATCGCCGGCGATCCGGATCGCACGATCTGGATCGTTTTTGCAGCGGATCGCGATCCGCTGCAACTAAGCACTAAACTGGCTTTCTCCACATTTGTGCAGTTTTACCCTTGCTTTCTTCTCTACGTTCCTCTGTACTGTTGGTTCAAACTGGATCTCATATTTTTTAATGAGAAGGATCTGAAGTAAAACATTCAAACAACAAGTGTGCTCTGTACAGGTGGTGGGGGCTTTCCCCACATTCCGTATTGAATGAGGTTGCTATGGATCTGTGTTATTTTATGTCATGATATTAAATAAGAAGACAACATGACTGACTTCCCCAAAAGTTTTTCATATAAAATCTTACACGTGCATAGTTCCCAGTTTATTCTTGGAGCATTAATATGTGTAGAGCATTATTGTTTCCAGGGAGTGGTTTTGCAACTTCTAGCTGCTGCTGGCATCATACGGACTGCGCATAAATGGCTGGAGATTGAGCAAATTGAGGAAGCATACCAAAATCTTTTAATCTGTGTGGAAATGGTAGTTTTTGCTGTTCTGCAGCAGTATGCTTTTCATGTTGCCGAGTATTCTGGCCAACGTCAAGCTGCCCTCAAGCGAGAAAGAGACAAAAAAGACGAATAGCAAGGTCCATTATGCAATCTTCAAGGTTATTAATTATATAATAGGTTATCTATCATGTTCATGGACGTAACTTGTACTTCATGGCATCTCTAATTTGGCCGAAGAGTCTATGATGGCAACTTTTTCCTTTTCTCAAGGCTGATGTGCCCAGTGGTGATCATCTTCTTTGAGTGAGGATAGTGAAAATCTGGGTATATGAGATCTGATTGTAGATCCATAGATGGGGTTGAAGTTAAAAAAGTAAATTGTTTGTTTTCTTGCTCTACTTGAATCATACGAAGTGACAGCATGAAGTTTTGCATTTTGCTGCAAATAATATTAAAGCTATCACTTGAAAGTGAGACCAGTGGTTTTTAGTTTATCAAAGCATTCGATACAAGAGTCCTTGAGTTCCCTTGCATTCAGTTGGATAGAACATAGTAGCTGAGCCGTGCGTGTGGACTTCTTAACATGAGCTTATCCTCAGGTCTGTATTATTCATCCTCAACCTACGAAAAAGGCATGATTGTGGTCTGAAAAATAGACGCTACTATTTCTCAAGATGTGAGAAATATTATTGTGAGAAAAAGGCATGATTGTGGTCTGAGAAATAGATGCTACTATTATTGTTGCTTTTCGTCAACAACAATAATAAAATAAAGATTATCTATTGGCATTCACAAAACTATTTTTGATATTATGTTATTGTTGTCATTTCTTTACTCATACACAGTTTGCATTAAAATTTAATCCTTGAGCTAAGAAAAGGAAATGCTAACCATTTTGACGCATTTACAACACAGCTAGGATTTGAAGGTGGCTATAAAAACAATCACTTTTTTTATTCATGAAATTTGTGGCGCTATGTGTATATTAAAATGTTCTTTTTTTTATGTGGAAGTGCGTTTAAAAAAAAAAACAAAATTTTTTGGGTCACGTTTAAAAAAGGTACGCGTTTGGAACGTCGTTTCAACAAGTGTTCCGTTTTGAAACAAGCATTTATGGTACATTCACATCACTCCAATAATGAGATATTCAAGCCCCTTGGAAACCAATATGCACTTCCATTATGTTGCCTATTTCTCACATGCTATCATCAACCAAGAAGTTATTTTAATCAAAGACTCAATCTACAATTCTTGTGACTTTCTAAAAACTTGAAAGTCACCAAGTAAAATATGTAGGACTACAAAATGCTTCTTTATAGGTATATGGTTCAAAAATTTTCCAGTACAAAAATGGTTGTGATCTATGCTAAAATTTGCAAAATTGACCATTGAACATTGCAAAATTAACTAGAGTGCTTCAAGTAAAACATAAATCTCTTATTTATTTTTTTGTTTAGCACGGCCAAGTAATTTTTGCATCATTATTAACTTAGCTAATCAAGTTATCCAAAGTCTTGAAGTGGCGCTTATTCAAAGAAATCGTCTACTTACAATATGAAAAAAGGTTGAAACACTTAGGATGACACATCTAAGATCTAATTTTGACATCAAATTTCTATCTAGCTTAGTATCATTCGATCTTAGGCAAATGGTATCATATTCTTAGGCAAATGGTATCATATTCGGGAGACTTGAAACAGTGCATATGGTCAAACATCTTACTTTGAAATTAGATTTATATTTATTTTAACACCATTTTATCTTAGTTGAATGGTACTAGATTGGGACGACTTGAACTAGTGCATATGGGTGACGGCCACTTTAAATTGGTCAAAATTGCAACAGTACTTCTTTTGATTTATTCTCTCGAAGCTGATTTGACTACTAATTTTGACAAATTTACATCAAAAATTGATTGCTATGATTCCCTCATCAATGTGGCTTGAAGTTTCTTGGCCTCTATTTAAGTAGAGATTGGCAAAAAGATTTTGGAATACACTCTTCGGCCTCAAAATTGTCAGCTATGGTATACATATACATATCTAGAGTTTCATGGGAGCCTCTACCAATGAGAAAGACAAACTTAACTAGATCTTGAGTAAATTTCATCGAAGCTAAATTCTCAAATTCTACTTCTTCTATGAGCTTTGTGAGTTGACTATTCATTCATTTATACCAATTTTGTATACTTCATTTTTATCTAGTTGATATCAACCTTGTAGTACTAGCTTATCCAAACTCTTCAGAGAATTCCTCTAGAACAACAAAACTAGCCATCTCTATTGAGACATCTCTTGAGTTTCATCCAAACTAGAAAGTCTAAGACTTCTAGACCCCTCCATTGTCTCCTTCATGTCTCTATTCAAAATTAAGCCATGCCCAAACCACTCCCCAACTCTAGCTTGCTCTCCAACTCCAAAACAAAGCTATTCTTTATGGTGATCATGCCAATATATATGTCGAGGCCTCTTATTGTTCGATTCCCTTGTATTTATGTAGATTGTGTGAAAGAATGAGAAAAATTACAGAGTTGGATAAATGAATGGATGTAGATTAACTATAGGATTATAGGAGAATAATCCAACATTCTCCCTTAATCTGAATCCATGAATGCCTTGACTTTCAAACTTAGTTCTGCACAAAACTTCTTGTGTGCATCCAAGCTTAGTACCTTACTAAAAATATCAACTGTCATGTCTTGCGTTCGACAACACTACAAATTTACCTCTTTATCGAGTGTTGGAAATCTAATTCCACTTCAATCATTTGATCAAGTTGCCACTGTATTAGCTACCTGCTAATCCTTATAGGTATCCACGACAGAGTTCCAGACTTCGTTATTTATTTGAAAACCTGCTATAGAGAAGAACCTGCAGATTTACACACAAGCTCAACAACAAGGTTTGCGACACTATTGGAAGGTCTACCAAATAAGCAAAGTCACTCAATAGTTCAACTATCAATCGATAGTTCATTAACTTTCCAGTCTCACAACTCGAACACTCCGAATTATCGAACACTCTCTAGAAGACGTTCGGACCTAACGTCAAAACTAACATCTTGAACTATCGTTACTGCTATCGGGTCTTCACGCCCACTTTACATTATTATCAACCCAAGGCTGATGCATGATAAAGTAACAACATTGTATATCTAGATAGTCAGAGAGAGCGAGAAATAGACAGAGCATCATTTGAATGTCTTTCTGTTATCGAACGATTTATCTGATCTGGACTATAGAGAGAGCCAGTGACATTCTTACTATCTTAGCCTAGCTTTATCGTTCAATTCTAAATTGATCCTCTAGGCTTGTGCATTGATAAGTAGATTTCTTTTACAACAATCTCATGTATATTTGCGCATTTTAATTATATACTGGGTTCTTCGAATCATCGTATAATGTGTGAGTGATAATTGTTGTTTCTACTTTTCTGATTGTGAATCGAGTGCTCTTTAATCTCCTTATGTGTCGATTCAAATGAGTCAAAGATCAGAATAACGAATATCCTTGACGCCTTTGAATTCTATATCTATGGTTGTCTTCGACACCTACTGACTTATTGATTAATCGATTGTATCTTGTGACAGATGATCTAAACACAGTGCTCTAATTTCACTAAGTTTTTTGCAAGTGCCTAACCGATTGGTAGTGTCTTTCGACACTCCAAACTGTCGACCCATTCCGCGCCTCATTTCCCAACAATGGTATCAGAGCTTGTGTTGATTGTCATAACCTTTCTAGTTATTCTTCTTTTCAGACACATGGAGAAATTGTCTTCAAGAATTCGACTCATCAAGCGATTCAATGGAGATGAATTTCACATGTGAAAGTTGACAAATTTTATAGCAAAATGAATCCCAATCAATCCTAAAAGTGATAAAGGATGCACAAATCAAAGATCTAGATCCAAACTATGAGCTAGAATCAAGACTAGTTACCAAAACTAGCAAATTTGGCATTTAACTCCACATTAGGCACATAGATTTGATCAAATGAACCAAAGTAGAGTACATCAAGCTTCTCAGACCTGTAAACAGGTTTAGTACCTTCGAAACCAAGCAATTAATGCATAAGAATACTCACATCCAATAGCTAGAACTTGCCACCAAAAGACAATGATGATAGAAGTGGAAAAACTCGATTTTTCTTGATGTTTGGATAGAAATCCCATCATACATTTATACTTTTCAAGCTCGGATCTGAGCATGTTAGGGCACCTATGAACTTATCATACCCTAACCCTAACATCTACCCTAATAGTGTAGAAAAATGATAACAATTCTTCCTCAGAGAACACGATGAAAGTTTGAATAAATCAAACTAATATCAGTGTCTTCAATCGGGTCTGTTTTTGATCTATGTACTAATAGAACAGTTTTTGCCTTGATTGAATAAATGTGTGGAACCAAGAGACAACTTTAGACAATTTTAGACAATAAGAAACTATTGATCAAAAACAAATTTTTATAATTGTGAATCTGAATCATCAATATACATCTCTTGTTGTCTTTTCTCATTGTTGGGTCTCTGATTGAGTTAGTCTAAGAACCTCTTCAGTTTGAGTGTCTGAGAGTTAGTTACAACGAGTAGTGCACATGTATTTATATTGCTACAGGATAGGTCTTTTGGCCTTTTATTTACAAGTATTTTGGCCTTGTATTTCTATAATAGTAGATATCTAACCGTTTACGACGATTGATATTCAAATAGACGTTTTGTTTTCAGGGTCGAATAATTTCTGTTCGCGAATTATTCGTGAGAGTCCATCTCTTCGTCACAGCTTCGTGTTTCGCAAATTATTTGCGACACTTGTCTCTTTGCTATATTTTTGTGTTTCGCAAATTGTTCGCGATAGATGACAACTTTGAGCTTGAAGAAGAAATTCAGAATATTTCGTGAACTGTTCGCGACAGTTTCGCGATAGGTGAGCTTGGAGAAGAATCCAGAAGATTTCACAAATTGTTTTTTGCTTTTTTGATAGCCAAGAAACCACACATTCTCCAATTAAAGTTGCAAAGGCACTTGTTGACTTTCTATCTTTCTTGTCCCCTACAAAATCTAAATCACTAAAAGCATGCAAGTTAATGGATTCACCTCTATAAAGGATCCCAAAATCTAGTGTGCCTGAGATATATCTCAATATTCTTTTGGCACATTTCCAATGGATAACTAATGGATCTTGTATGTTTTGACTAAGCTTGCAAACACTATAGCAAAGATTAGGCCTTGTTATGGTTATCCACATTAAGGAGCCAATAAGTTGCCTATAAAGAGTGATGTCCTTGAAGGATCTTTCATCCTCTTTATTGGATGAAAACATAATCTAAAGATCTAAATACTTACATACCCAAATGAAGTGCAAAAGCCCGAGATCTACCATCTTGAACTCTTTGGATAGATCTAGCCTAGTTTTCTCAACACCTTCTAAATCATCTCCACTAAGTATGATATCATCAACATAAAGTATTATAAGTACAATGCCTTTTGCACTAAATCTTATGTACAAAGTGGGATCATACTCACTAGGAGTAAATCCAATAGAGATAAGAAAAGTATTGAGCGTTGTGTTCCAAGTTCTAGAAGCTTGTTTCAAACCATACAAGCTCCTCTTGAGATGACACACCTTGTCTTCCATACCTTGCTTGATGAAGCCCTCAGGCTGCTCCATGAATATATCCTCTTCCAGATGACCATTTAAGAAATCATTTGACACATCCATTTGAAACAATAACCAATTAAAGTGAGAAGCAAGATAAATGATTAGTCTTATGGGTGACCATCTTTGCCACGGGTGCAAAGGTCTCATCATATATTGATTCAACTTGAGCTTAAAAACCCACTTACATCCAGTTACATTCCTATCCAAAGGTAGATCAACAAGCATCCAAGTATAATTCTCCATCAATGCATTGTACTCATCACACATAGCTTGAAACCACTCCTTTGATTCTAAAGCTTCACTAACATTTGAAGGCTCTTCAAAAGATGTGATGAAGGCATAAGAAGAAGTACTTCCCTCGGCTTGCTTATCCTTGTCCTTGTATGTGAGCCTTAATGGATCCATCCTTGACCTTGTGGATCTTCTTGGTGTGCTTGGTGTTCTTGGTTCTAGCTCCTCCTCATGATCAAGCTCCTCCTTGATCTTGGGTACCTCTCTTCCAATAGAGTGGTTAGATGAATCATCTTCAAGCTTATGCATTCTAGTATCATAAAAAATGATATCGCTAGAAATGACAACCTTTTGAGAAGAGGGAATGTAGATTTTGAAACCTTTGCTTGCATTGCCATAACCTACCATGATCCCTTTTACCCGACATGTGGAAGCTAGCCCCACTATCTATCAAGGATCTTCACCTTTGACATTTGATGATGAAAATATTGACATCATGAGTGAGTCCTCATCATAGCTCTCTTCCTCCTCTTGTCCAATGTTGGATTGGCTTTGATCTTGCTTCCTCTTGAAACATTCCGAGGCATAATGCCCCATCTTGCTACAATAGTAACACTTTATCTTAGATTTGTCCTTCTTGGGCTTGACTTGTGATGATGAGGATGTGGATCCTCCTTGATCTCCATCCTTTGCTTGCTCCCTTTTTAATGCTCCTCCCTTGGTCTTTGCTTTGCCTTTGCTCTTGAAAAATAAGGCTTTGTCATCACCATCATTGATGGAGAGCCTCTCCATCCTTGATTTGATATGAGCCTTCCTACTCTCCTCGGCCATCAACACACTTTGAAGGTCTTCAATTGTAGGCAAGTTTCTCATGATGGCATAGCTTTGGACAAGGTTAGTAAAATCACTACATAAGCCATTCAAAACTATTTGCACAAGTTCATTCTCTTTAATAGGTCCACCAACATAAGTAAGCTTTTTGTTCAAATCTTTACTCTCAAAACAAATTGATGTCCACTCTCACTCCTCCCTTGGAAGCATTGAAGAACTTGGTTCTTGAGGGAAAGTAACCTTGAGGTATTCTTGGACTCGTAGATCTTTTGAAGAGTCTCCCAAGCCTCTTGGGCTGAGGTACATGCTCCTACTTCTTTGAGCAAATCATTTGCAACATTCATCTTAATACAATGAAGTGCAATCTTGCACCTTCTCTTGTATTTAGTTGTTTCTTATGGATGGATTGGCTCATCTTCCTCTCCATTCATAATATCCATCAAATCTTGCATGATGAGGATGTCGTAAAATGTGGGGATGACCGGCAGCGGAAGCTCAAGGCTTTGAGCGTAGGCGTGTAGGAACGGAAACACAACAGTTAGCAGCAAAAATATTTAACACAAGTGATTCATACAAATTGAGCAAATGAACAACACAATAGTGAGACAAAAATTGCACTCCGATTAATATCAACAGTGAGTACAATGGCTTGAGAGTGATAACGCTGGCCATAGATAACTCTGATCTGAAAAAGAAAATTTGATTAACACTTACATAGCTTGATTCAGCTAGTATATATATTTACAAGTGTCGAGAGAAAAATATCTTATGCCTTAACTGCCATTCACTCCAGTTTTGCATATGTACAAGATTGGTAACTGCCCTTAGGATATTTGTTTCTCCAGTTGTTTTAGGGCTGTTGATAAGTTGGCGACGTCGGTCTGCCAATGTAGCAAAAACATGAAAAAGTAAAATCCTACGCAGAGCCTTACAAAATATGATAATTTTTTGTAGCTTGCTTTTCGTAGTGGCCAGATAATTTGTTTTGCTATGTTCGTCATGGAATGCTTTGGTCATAATATATATTGTAATCCTTTTAAGTTGTTTTTATCAAACTAAGATTTCGAACTCAATATTCCCTAAATTCCTTATCAAATAATTTTTTCTTTTCAATTTTAGGTGTGGGCCCTTGTTGATAAAATTTGTGATAAATGAGAAACTTTTCAAATAAGAGGCCAACCTGCTCAGGGTGTCTCAAAGTCAAAGAAAAAAGTTGTGAGCACTCAAACTTTGAAGCCAATCCCTATAGAAATGGGAATATCAGAGTGGAAGAATATGCAAGGGATTAGCTCTTCAGAGCTAATGATAGATGTTCTTTCTAGAGTTGCCGATGGTCAACTTTCTCTAACAGAAATGAGAAAAGAATTTCAAAGGTAATAGTCATAATCTAAATATTTATTTTCATGTTACCTTCTGTAATAAAGTGATTTTCATGATTTTGTTGGATTTTTAACAATTATACTTTTTAAATGCAGGCATAAATTATTTATGAAAGTTCAAGAAGCCCTTTTGACAGGGTTAAATTGTCAAGATTTTGAAGAGTGCCAGAGGCTTTATCCTCTGAGCAGCCGAAATGAAGCTTTGAGTCCATTTTTTATTTTGTTTAGAGACATGGTATTTATTTCACCCATGCTTAGGATAGATGCTTATTGTTTGTTTCTTTTTTATATTTTATGTCTCCTATGCCAAGCATAGCTTTTTCTTTATTTGATTATTATTTTCTGATACTTTGAGTCTTCTATTCTATTTTATATTTTGTGTCTCCCATGCTAAGCATAGCTTTTTCTTTTTCAGTCTCCCGAAGATAAGAAAAACAAAGTCCTTCTAAAGCAATTCAAGAGACATATTATGAAGGCAAAGGCAGAAAAAAGGGACATGGAGAGATTGGCACGGGGTGATACCATTGATCCATTAGAGACCTACCTTCCCAAAAGTGTCGATGATCAACCATGCTTTTACTCGGTTGAGGAGGGCGATTGCAGAGAAATTTCAAATTTTTTAAGAAAAAGGCCTTATACACTCTGCATTGCCAATATACCATATGGATTTCAGATGAAGTAATCATTAAATGATGATTTCTCTTTCAAATTCACTGAAATCCATAGTTTTATGCAGGGTTTTCTTGAAGTCACAACTTCTCCAATTTGGAGAGTTGTTATTTTTCATTCTTTCTTGGCAGTCAGCTTTAGTACAGAAAGCTCTACTAACTTTCTGTATTGCGGGAATAGAGAATGCTGTGTGGTAAGGTTTTAAGTTCCTGAATTATTGATTCGTATTTTAAATCATATTTTTATTTTAAAGTTGAAATTTTAAACTTATTTTACTTGTAATGTTCCATGTCAGGTACAAGTCCAATGTTAGAAACTCGGGAGGAGCTCGACTTTGCAATGAAATAGAAGACATAATCATCGGTTATTATTCTTTGGATGACAAACGTTCGATGCTTCATTACAACACTTCCGGACTAACAAGTTTTGGAAACTTGTTCCAGTATTCAGCCATGACGAAGAAATTAAAGAATCCAATGACGAGTTTCGTGGCTCGTCCCTACCAAAAGCCACAACAATTTATTAATCATTTAATTGATATTTTTTCTCACCCAGCTGATTGGGTTTTAGATGTAGCGACACTACGAGCGCATGTGCTGTTCAGAAAAGCAGACATGTTGTTGTAGTAGATTTAGATACTAATTTAGTTGATTTTGTAAAAATGAAAATGAAATCTCTTTCAGTTTTGTCAGATGAACTATCTGAGGTGAGAAAGAGTTTAGATAGCGAGGATTCAGTAATTCTCTTGTCCAAGGAACCTCAGCCTCTTGCTAGTGGAAAAGTAGACGACACAGGAGAATTTACTGATGTCTTGGTTCAAAATCACAATGTGGTTACGGTAGTCAAGAAAAGTGTAGAAGAGGTGCCACTTGAAAGTACAGTGGCTACTCAAGAAAAAGAAAAAGATGTAAATGACCTCAATGATTTTTTGGTATAAAAAATTCTCTTTTGTTTTAAAGAATAATTGCTTTTATATTTTTTGATGTATTGTGTTTTGAATTCTTTTTTATTGATTCAATGTTCTTAAATTTGTTTTTTAACGATTTAAAATTAAGAATTTGAAATATTTTAAAAATCTTAACATTGATAATCATTACCAAAAATTAAAATTGTAACGATTTGTCAAGTTTATAATATTTTAATTTTAGATGTATTTTTATAATATTTTTTGTAAAAAAAAATATTGCTAGAAATTTTAAAAAATGAAAAGATTTTTTAGACTTTTTTCAAGGCGATTTAAATATTTTCACAAGTCATTTAATCTCGATTATTGTAAAGTAATCTGATTTGCATTTATTTGATATCTAAATATTTAATAAACTTATTTAATTTTTTTTTTTGATACAAGAATTGTAATTTTAAATTTTTTTAGAATTTAAAAAAAAAACTATAACTTTTGTTTTAAGTAAGCAAAAAATATTTTTCAAATATTTTAGTGGTTGTGTATCTAGTAATTTTATTTTGAATAGTATTATTATTTAACATATGCTAGTTTTAAGTTATTTATGAAAATCTATTGACCAAATTTTTTTGGCTTGAATTATTTTCTTGCAAAATACAACATTGTTTTAACATTACAATATATTTATTTGAAGCATTTTAAATTTGGATACTTATGAAGAAAATTTAAAAAAAATGAGTCTCCATTTCATTTTTTTTTGGTCATCATGTTTCAATCAGAACTAATATTGTTCTAATAGTACATAGATCAGATACAATCCCGATTGAAGACACTAATATAAGTTTGATTTATTCGAACTTTAATTGTGTTCTATGTGGAAGAATAATTACTATTTTTTCCTATATCTTTCTGATGTTTTGTTGTTTAATATTTGACTACGCCTATCAGACACGAAGAGAACGCTAGTGATTGAAATCACATTTGATTTGATTACGTAGCCAAATATTAAGCAACGAAACATCAGAAAGATAATTTGTCGCAAACAGCTAGACAAATTATTAGTCGTGAATTATTCGCGAAGAGCTAGACTGAGCTCGATTGATAATCAGTCGCGAATTAGTCTCCAAAGGCAAGATTAAATATTAGTCACGAACAGCTAAACTAATAATAATTCGCTAAGAACAGACTACCGGATTGAGCAATAAGAGAGTAAGATAGCTCATTCCGGTGTGCACGAACACTTTTCGTTTGAGTTCATTTCTTTTTCAAGTTTTGAGTTTGCTTCTTTTTGTGTTCGTTTCTTTTTGAGTTATTTTCGTTTCTCACACTCACACACCCTCTTTCTCCAACAACAACGAAGAACCAACATGCTCACACTGCAGTCACTGATGCTTCAGAAGACAAATCCAACCAAAAGATGCTCACGACCGAATCAAATAATCATTCAGATTTTTTCTATTGATATCTCTACTCAGGTGCAACTCAACACATGACATCCCGAAAAGAGTGGGTTACAAGTTTTTCTTCGATACATCATGACAACAACATTCAACTTGGAGATTCTAGCTCTCTAAAGATCGAAGGCAAAGGAACAATTACCATCAGATTCATCTCGACCTATCAGAAATGTTTTGTTCCAACTCTGACCAAGAACCTACTATCAGTTTGTCGAATTGCTGATCGAGGCCACACTGTCACATTCAATGCAGATCAATGCCTCATTTGAGATAGCAACTCGAATATTTTGGTCAAAGGGTATAGAAATGGTCATCTCTATACATTAAGTCATGAATGTGCACTCGTCTCTAAAGAAAAATATGTGTCTACACCTTCATCTGACAAGAATGTTCTATGGCACGAATGCCTTGGACATTTGCGTATGAGAGCTACCACTTACATGTTTTGAAACAAACTTGTCAAAGGCTTAGACATTAAAAAGTCCTCATCGACACAGACTTGTAGACTTGCATTCTTGGCAAGCATGCAAGGTCAAGATCTCCCAAAGGCCAAGCTTGTAGAGCTAAAGACACTATTCACCATGATCTATGTGGCCCGATGCAAACCCTATCATGTGATGGATCGATGTATTTCATTACATTGGAAGATGATTATTCTCGAATGTTCATCAAGAATAAATCAGAAGCATGTATTTGTTTTCAACAATATGAACAATTATCAGAGAATCAAACAGGAAGAAAAATCACAGCTCTACGCACAAATGGAGGGGGAGAGTTCATTTCAAATGTAATGAATGACTTTCTAAGAGAATCTGGAATACAGAGACAATATCCTTTGAGCTACACTCCACGAATCGGATTGTTGTCGAGTCTGCTAGATCCATGGCAATTGCTGCTAATCTTCCAAACAAATTTTGGGTAGAAGCAATCACAATAGCCTGTTACATTCACAAATATTACAATACCAAGGCTATCAACAACAAATCTCTGAGGAGGTTTGGTCAAGTACACAGCCATCAATAGACCACCTACGAGTCTTCGGATGTGTCTGTATGCCCAAGTAACTTTAGATTTAAGGAAGAAATTCGATCGAATTAGTTCCAAGGCTATATTCCTAGATATCCATCAGATCATAAGGCCTACAAGGTCTTCGATCTTGAATCTGGTAAGGCACTTATTAGCAGAGATGTAGTCTTCCTAGAATGAATTTCATGATTTCAAAATGAAAAAACATGAATTCATTATTGGTTCAAATGATGAACTATCGAATGTCAGGGTCAAAGACAACTCTGGCTCAATACCTTCCACTTCTGCATCTTGTCGTTCCTCTTCTGAGTCAGATCATGATGAACATCTGAATGTTCGAAGATCTACTCAAATGATGCATCCACTAGAGAGGTATACACCTCAAGCTTTCTGGGCAGCAGTCGAAGAGCCACTCACTATTCATGATGCACTACCCAATGCGGAATCTGATTAAGTAAAAGGCAACAATGGATAGTGTATGATTCACTACACAAGAACTAGACTTGGACTCTTGTTGAACCACCAGTAAAAAAATAGATCATTGAATGTAAATGGATCTTCCAAAGAAAGTATACTATCTGATGGATTTGTTTTGAAATGGAAGGCAAGACTTGTAGCCAAAGGCTACTCACAAGTACCAGGTATCGACTATACAGAGACCTTTAGTCCTGTCATCAAACTTGCATCAATTTGAATTCGATTGGCAATTGTGACAACAGAAGACCTTGAGGTACATCAAATGGATCTACAAAATATGTTTCTAAATGGTTTTATCCACAAAAATATCTATATGCATCAACCCAAAGGTTACATTGTCGAAGGTCGGGAAGATTGAGTCTGCAAGATTCAAAAAGCTCTTTATGGGCTTAAGTAGGCACCTAGAGCCTGGTTCAAATGAATCAACGACTATCTATTGCAGAGTGACTTTCATTCGAATGTTGTTGACTTGAATGTCTATATCAAACGTGAAGGTCCATGGTACATAATCATCACACTTTATAGATGACTGTTTGCTCTTAAGCAATCCAATTCTCAAATAGAGAATACTAAGTTGAATCTTCCTAAAGAATTTGACATGACAAATCTAGGACCAGTTCACTATCTACTTGGTATTCAAATCTTTTGTGATTGTACCAAGAAGACATTCTTTCTAAGCTATCAACGGTATTTGCATGACATTCTTGAGAAATTCTAAGTTCTTGAATCGAAACCAATCAATTTGCCAATGAAACCAAGATTCAAGCTCAACAAGGATATGTGTCCTTCGATGTCTACTGAGGTCTCTGACATGAAAAATTATCCATATCAATCCTTAATTGGCTCATCCATGTATGCGATGGTATGCACCAGACTTGATCTTGTTGGAAATTAAGCTCATAGTTTCCTAAGTTGAACTTAGATGGTTGAACTATTGATTCCGTCAGATCTTCATCCATGGATCAAAGCATAAAGGGTAACCAATCCTATTCTTTTCACATATAAATGTCAAGTTTAAGCTAGTTGAATAGCATTGAAGGCCTGGCCATCTTCAACGTCTTCAACAAAATCAGTCTTTTCTACATAGTCTACAGAAATGAATTGTTTATGCGGATTTTGCACAAATACAATTGTTTATGCGGATTCTTATTCATTCAGATGTACATGCTTTTTCTCATGAAAGTAATGGAGGTGCCTTAATGTATGGACGTTCATAGATGATTGTACTAGATTCACTTGGATTGAATTATTGTCTAAGAGAAGCCTTGTGTATGATGCTTTTGTGAAGTTTAAGTCTCTAGTGGAAAAGCAACTTAGTTCTTGCATTAAAGTTCTAAGATGTGATAATGGAGGAGAATATATCTCCAACAAGATGAGAGACTTTTGTGAGATCAATGGTATGAAGAGAGCTTACTTGTTCCTACACCCCCCAACAAAATGAGGTGGCCGAGAGGAAAAATAGGAGCCTTTGTGAATGTGCAAAGTCTTTGAGACTTGACGCATCTCTACCCATCTCTTTTTGCCAGGGAGGCCATAACTTGTGCAAATTTTTTATGTAATAGGCTTCCTAATAGTGCTATTGGTGGGATCTCATCATTTCAAGCTTTGTTTGGCAATAAGCCCAATGTAAAAGACTGGCTAAGAAGACTTTTGGCAGAACTACAAGTGATAAAGGCCGAGGGGATCCCTTGCATCTATTGTGACAATCAAGCTTCTCAACAAATTGCTACCAATCCGATCTTCCATTCTAGAACAAAGCATATTGAGATAGCTCATCACTTTGTGAGGGAGAAGGTGCAATCCAAGGAGGTACAACTTCATCATGTGCCATCATCCATTCATAGATGATATCATAACAAAGCCATTGCCTAAAGATCCATTTTTTAATTTAATATGTGCTCTTGGAATTGTAGATAGATGTACATTAGACTTGCCAAGTTAGAAGTGAGGAGGAGTATTAAAAATGTCACTTCCAACTTGATGTACTTGGTTAATCTTGAGATATTTGATCATGATAAGATCTCACACGTGTGGAGCCTATTCCCACTTGTGAAATGATGTACATAAGTTACTTTTATAAAGTTAGATTGATTTTAGATGGATCTACACAAGTGTGAAATTGACTTTTGAGTAGAATCTACAAAAAAGTCATTTTGGTCAAACTTTTTGTAAATAGATTGCACTTCCATGTGAATAAGTAAATGATCCCACATGTCAAGATGCTATTCACACATGTGGATAATATTGTAGATGATAAGATAGAGATATTCCATTAGATCCTATTTTATAGGCAATATCCCTATAATTGTGGAAGACTAGCTTTTTTGTTTCTAGCTAATGAGAATAGTCAACTTTGGAAAATGATCATATATGGCTTCCATTGGTGGATCTGGATGACTAGGCACTCTTCACACCTGTGAAGGCTTGCTAGACAGTATTCAGCTCGTGGATGTACTTGATCTATAAAGGGATCAACCAAATCAATGAGAAGTTGATGTGACATCGGCAAATTCTAGCTTTGCTTGTAATTCTCACATTTGTCTTGAGTTTTTATGATTGGATGCTTTTGTATGCAAATGTACTTCACTCTCTGTTTAAAGTCCGTATTGGTACTATCCTCCACACATGTGAGGCCGCTCTTCATAGTTTTTAATCTTTTGATCCATTGCTCTTGCTAAAATCATAGTGTAATGCATCTAGATCAAGATCTAACACATAGAACTTGATAGATCATTGGATTTAGCAATCAATAACTCTTATGATTGTTTTGTACAATCATAATTGTCCTTTTTATGTGAAAATTGACAATAGAGGGTCATTTTCTATTTTTCTTGGAATTTTGGAAGAGAAGCACTTCAAAATTCAATTTTTGAACTCAACATTCCTATATTCCTTTCAGTATAATTATTCTAATGAATCAAAATCAAAAAAATTTGGAGGAATTCAGGACAACCAAGGGCTTTGGCATTTTGCGAGTTTTTTGCTTGCCATTATTTAATAAAAAGATAGGTGTGCTACCTTTTTTATACCACTAGTTGAATGTTTATCATTTAGAATTGTGGTTTGGTACATAATTAAGAATCCCACAATGGAATACCAAAGTAGAAAAAAATTTGAATTAAAATTGATTTTTAGTGTCCAATAGCCTGTTGGCGTGCCAAGGGATTTTGCCCAAAAAAAAATTTGGGGGGTGAAGGAATCTTATAACATGTTGGCGTGCTATCTGATTTTGTCATTTTTTCTTGTTTCATATAGCATGTCGACATGCTATCTTTGAAGGTTGCAAAAAAAGAAATACAGAAATTGATGGAGGCCAAAGTTGTTGTGGATAAAAATCTCAAATTTGGGCTTGAAAAACACTCTAATGGCGCATAAGCTAATCAAGGTGAATATCGGAGTTGGCCGTCTCCAATAGCATGAGCAAAAAGCTATGTTAGATTTGTAGACAACAAAAAAGCCCTCCAAGATTACATTGCTCAATTGTAGGAAAGCTTGCCAAATGTGCAAGAGAAAGTGGAGAAGACAATGCAAGAGGCCAAGCAACAAGTTCCCCTCCTTCAAGGACAATTAGACTTAGCATGACTGGAGAAGGAGTGTATGTTAAAGAGGACCATCTACAAAAGGAGTTTTAGCATCAAGGGATTTCAAGCGACCAGTGTCAGTCGATGAAGAGATTTCGTGATTTCTATCTCAAGATCCATATCACTCATCTTGTAGTGGCTAATTTCTAAAGTTAAAGACATCATAGCTCAAAAAAGGCAAAAAAGTGAAAAAGGTATCTACACTTGGTGAACAGCGCAAGTGGCACTTATCTATTTTTGAAAAGACTCATGAGGTGAAGATATGCAGCCAGGCCATGACAACTTAGGGTAGATCTGTATGACATTCTTATGCCAAGATGAAAAAAGTAGGTAGAGTGTGGCATCCCCTCATCTCAAGTAACAGTGCATACTCGCAATTGGCCAATTATTTTTCAACAGTATAATTGGGCCATTATTGTGGACTTCTACCATGTGCTACAAATTATGACAACTTGTACGTGACGTCACCAGATCCAATTGTGACAAAATCAGTCGTGTATGCACAGGACTTAGCCTTCTTGGAAGTTATAAAGACATGATGGGATGATTGTTTGCACGATCTGGCATTCGATCCAAATTTGCCATTGGCATCCTAATAAGTAAAGGATCAATCACCATTGGCAAGCCTTTAGTATCAATCGTCAATGATCAATGGATCGTGGAAAAGCAAGTTTGTGACATAAATAGTGTCCAATTGGATTGAAGGGACACATAGCTATTTTTTGCCACTTTCGTGGGACCAAAACATTGCACGAATAGAGTTTGTGGAGAAAGTCTCATACTATGTAATAAAGATCCAATGTGAAGCAAATAAGAGTCCTCAATAAAACAGTGTCCACATGTTCCATGGGACCATCACCAGTTTTGGTGAGAAACACTATTGGGGCCTGGTGAGGCATTACCATACCATGTATATATATCAGATTGATCTAGAGTAGGGCATGATTGTGAGGGATTTGGCACTCTACATGTTTAAGTCCAACTTAGTGATCACATTGTTATTTCATTAATAGATGGCAATAAATAAGACTTTTAGACTATTTGCAAATGTATATGTTTTAGAGGCCTAAAAGTTAAGTTACTGAATAAAGAGGTGTTTCCACCAACATTCAAATCCAAATAATAAGGGAGGTAGAGATTGGCCAAGAGCCATTGAGTCCAATCGAAGAGAAATATTGGTACATAGTATTTTCATTTTTCATGTTCAATCAGAGAAGGTGGAACCTCTACCAATTTGGCAATTGAATGTTCTCGCTTCTCCTCTTCCTCCATTTCTCATATGTTTTGGCTATTTTCATATTTGTTGGATTTACTAATTGTTAGAATTTGATTGTTGTTGCTATCTGAGAGAGAGAGAGAGAGAGAGAGAGAGAGAGAGAGAGAGAGAGAGAGAGAGAGAGAGAGAGAGAGAGAGAGAGAGAGAGAGAGAGAGAGAGAGAGAGAGAGAGAGAGAGAGAGAGAGAGAACTAAGGTTGAACATGGAGATTTAGGGTTAGTGGATTGCTTTGAATGTGATTTGGTTTGAAGGTGGACAAGGAAAGTCCCTACATGAACTTTCAAAATACAATGATCGTGATTCAACACACTAATGGTGGACCTCACTCTTCTATAGGGGAATAATCCAACGAAGCCGACACAAGAATCACATTTTGCTTTGGAGAAGATTAGTTCATAAGTGATATCATAAACAAGTGTTGTATTCAAATTCATATTGCTAGAATAACACTAGCTTTTTCTAATCCCATCAGAATTGCTCCTTATTGGCATGCATCTTTGGTACTACTCTAAAGAGTACCTACACATACCAAGTTCGTAGTAGCATAAGCAAATAAACAATATTTCTTCGGACATCATCAAGCAAAATAATATTGATAAATTCATAAAGAGTCATAAAATAATATCTTAAAGGATATTTTTCAAATGCATGGTATAAACAATCATGACTTAGAATCATAAAAATTTCTAATCATAAAGAGAATACTTTGAATTCATAAGGTAATGTATAATTTCTTCACATCCCTTTTGAGCTCTTTAACCTCATGTGTGCATATTTAATATCTATGTAATCTTTTCCCATCAATTTGATTAACTGCAATTGTAGTTTACAATTTGTATTGAAAAGAAAGATCTTCTGCCTCCATCTAGACTTTGTATCTATTTGAGGTCCCATCTTTGACCCCTCATAAATTCTCTTCATGTGAATGCTTGATGTGGGTGTTTCGTATAACAATTTTATTATCCATTTATGTATTTGATGCCAAGTTTATTTAGATTTCAATTGTTAATACTAAGAATTGAATTAAAGTCGAGGATCAAATTACATGCAAGTCAAGTTCATGCCTTATGGGTTTAAATCTAATAAGGTTACTTCCCTTGAAGTTTACACAAGCAAGGTACCTCCCATACTCATCCCCCTCTTTATGGTCACGTGTCATTGTTTAGTGTTATGGTTATATAGACATGCCTAGCTAACACGTAGTTTAAGAGAGACAAAACAAGAGCAAAACATAACAAAGCTTGTATCCTTTGATCACTAATACCATCAAGAAACCCATTCTCTAGGTCATGCTTGGCTCAATGCAATAGGTTCCATTATGCCGTAAGTGATGTCAATGTGAAACAAGAACACAAATGGCTTGGAATAGTGCAATTTTGATCAATTAATGCATAAATATTAAACATCTACTTTTAGTAGTAAAATGGAATGAAATTGTTAAATTAGTAAGTAGTGATGACAATTCTCACCTTCTCTATGTCCAGATTAATTGTTTGATCAATTATGGCTTCGATATAAGACAACTATTTTTCCTAGAAAAATGGAATGAAATAGTAGTGATGACAGTTCTCACCTTCTCTCTGTCCAGATTAATTGGAGGGAAACTTGAAAGTTTCAATGCCTTCACTAACACGGCAATTGGCACTAGCCCACGCGTCGTATTGGGTGTTACTTTGACTTTTGTAGAAGTGAGGTTGAACTTAAAAGGATCATATATCTGTGGAAAAGCTTCCGGTATCAAATTGTAAGGTTGAAGCATCTGGTGAGAAGCAGCTGGACTTCAACCTTATGGTAAGAAGTCTTTGGCTTTAAGCTCCTTGTATGAAATTGTTCGGTTTAATGCTGGATTTAAGCTTCTGGCTTGGAATATTTTGCTATATTTGAACTTCTGGTTTGAAATTGCTGGATTCTGGTATGAAGTTGCTAGATTGGAGCTTTTGGTATGAAATTGCTGTATCTAAGCTTCTGGCTTGAAATTGCTGTATTAAGCTTCTGGTAGGAAATTCATGGATTGAAGCTTTTGATATGAAATTGCTGTATTTAAGTTTCTGGTATGAATTTGCTAGATTGCAATTTCTGGTATGAAATTGCTGAATTGAAGAAGCCTCTGAGTATGAGATTACTGGATCTATGCTTTTAATTTAAGATTGCTGGGTGCAAGAAATTGTTTCATTGAGCTTTTGATATAATATCTCTGGACTGAGGCGTCTACTAGTATGGAATTGCTGGATTCAAGCTTCGAGTTTGAAATTGTTGGATCTAAGCTTCTAGTATGATATTGCTGGATCGTAGCTTCTAGTATGTTATTGCTGGATTTGTCATTTGTTACTTGATTCGTGGATGCTGCACGAAGTGTAAGATTGTATTGTTTCGTGTCAGCATGGCGAGTTTTCTCTTGTGGAGTTTGGTCAGCTTCCTCTACATCCATGTCCATCAGGCCTCATCGCAATGCCTGAACAAACAAACCCTTTACAGCGAAACCTTTCGCTCTGAAGCCTTCACTCTCGGACCCGGAGAGGTCCAGGACAAGTACTATTACATGGAATTCCCTACGGGCCACATTGCTCTGAGAGGCTTCTTCGCCGAAGTAGTAGACGAGCAAGGTGTCCCCGTGCCTTTGAGCGAAGTCTACCTCCATCACTGGGTTGTTCTCAACCGTTACGTGAAGCAAAATCACACACAAAAATTCCTCGCACAAGACTACAGTAAGTACAGATCGGTTCCTAGCAAATTAGGTGGCAACGACGGCGTCTGCCCAGATCACACACTCGATCAGTTCTTTGGCCTGGGATCTGAGACTCGCCACACCAACACATCAATCCCATACCCATATGGCATAGTAGTGGGCGATCCCAACAAAATACCAGATGGGTATGAGGAGCTGTGGGTGCTCAACATCCATGCAATTGATACAAGGGGAGTGGAGGATCGCCAGGGCTGCACAGAATGCAGATGTGATCTGTACAACGTGACTGCTACAAAGAATGGGAAGCCACTGAAAAATTACCAGGGAGGATTGAGATGCTGCACAGATGGGAGTCAATGCAGCCTGAGTCAGGGAATCCCTGCAGCAAGGAAGAAGCTTTTCTTGCAGTATACAGTGGAGTGGGTGGAGTGGGATGAGTCTGTGGTCCCACTGAAGGTCTACATCTTTGATGTTACTGATACTGGAGATGGGTGCAAGGTATGTATGCTATCCTCTCCTTGTCTTTGAGAAACTAGGTGCTCCTATTCCATCCTTAGAATTGTTTCACATGGAAGTGGCCAATGCACTTAAAGGGCTCTTTCCATGTTCACCCCCTCACTTGCACATGCATCACCCTAGGTCAACTTTCCGCCTCATAGAATGGGTCTAGAACTGATTTTTGAGAAAATTGCAAACCCTCTCATCCGTTCAGCATGTGGTGTTGTGAAAGTTGTTGTGAAACTTCATTGTGCCTCGATGAGCAGGTGAGCATGGAAAGGTGCTTTTAGAGCTATACCCTTTCTAAAAATATGCACTTATATATACCTGTCTTAATTGTTAACCCCTATCTCACTATAAATGTTATCCGTGCTATTTTAAATGGTGTGTTACATTTTAGGCACTCCCTTCTATATGTGATTCCCTTGGATAAATGTAATTGTCATCTTTATAAGGGTGACATGCATACCTTTGTACATATTTGTATTCATTCACATGTTTTTGATTAAGGTGTCCCTATCACCCTTGCCTGCCTCCCAACCAAGTCAAGCCCTAGGAAATGATACTACAAGCAAGACCCTCTAGAAGATATTGCCAACACGACCTTTTCCATAAGTCACATTTCTTTTATAAATGTTAGATATTTGATGTTTACCCTAGCTTACTATTATTACCTTTGTGAATGTTAATTTTTGATTTATTACCTTGGCTATATATTACAATGGTATACTTCCCCAAATGTTATCTTTTTCCTACTCTCGACCCATAACAATCAGGAAAATAGATTGTACGAGGACAAGAAGGAACGATGTTGGAACAAACCAACCCAGCCAAACCTAGATCAATTGAATCTAGGCCCCCAAGCTATGCACAATTGGCAATATCTCAACAACGGTAGGAGGTGCACGCCAGTAGCATCTAGCCAATCTCACAAAGTGAGAGGGGTGTGGGTATACTTATACACACCCAAGCTCCTCCCTAGGAGTGAACGAGGATCGTCACTAGGACACATTCACAACTTAACTAGCCACATCCACTATTACCCGATGAGTCACTGCCAATTCAATGCAAAATTTAAAACCATAGGTTTTAGGCCTCCAAGCCATTAATCATGATAATATGTTAGGAGGCCTCCAATTTTCACATCATCACAATCAAAAACTGGGTTGAGCTGGGCCTCACGACCACTAACGAGATTGGCTCCATGGCCAAGTCATTAGGGGAGTTTTGAGCTCTAAAAGGGCCTTATAAGAACTCGTGTAAGGATCCCTTTTGTATTATTAAAATATTATAACACTATTGTCAACTAATACCTTTGACTTGCCATAACTTATCATTGGAAAGTGCTCATCGGAGCACTTTCTATCGCACCAAACTCTGCTAAAATCAGACTTACCACTAAAAAGTTATGCCATTTTTAATGTGAACTCAAAAAGTTATCTTACGTAGAAGCCACTATGTCAAGAAACAATTGGGCCACATCTACATAAAAAGTGAAAGAAAAAGTAAAAAGGAATCTTGACAAAAGGCCCTTTTAACATTGGGACCTTCTCTAATGTTAACTAGCTACGGTTAGTTAAGGGCATGACAATATTCATAGTCTCAACAGGCCTTAATTAGATGAGCACCCTCCATACTAGCCATTGACCTTTGTTGCCAAATCATAACTATCGTATTTGGGTTCAATCTAATAGATAAGCTCTAAAATGTCAAACTTTATTTTTAACAACCTCTAAACTTGAGCTTATAAAAAGCTAATTTACTATGCTTCTTTGGCACAAAGGAAAATTTTACCTATTATTGGTGTTCAAAGTTATAAACTAATTTCAATTGGTCTATTAACAAGTGATGTTTTGATGGTGGTCAAGCTTATTTAGAGAGAAAAGTCTTCTAAAGAGGAGGGTAAGAAGTAGGCCATGGATTCCTAGGCCCCCAATCGAGATAGCATTTGTACAAAATTGACCAAGGGAGGAGGCCTTTATGATTGTTCCAAAGGAAGGACAATGAGTCTATGATTCTTAATGTTTATGATGCAAATGCCTTCCATGACAAATGTTCAATCTTCATGTATTGTGATTTCAATATCAGCATCCAAAACAAAGTTTTTTGAAGAGGCTTTTAGCTCATCTACCATATTATAGTGGCTATGTGGTGGAACCTCTATATTTTGCGATATTTCTTTTTCAATCATGTACCACCCTTTTATTTTAGTAGATTTTGCAAAAGCTTTTTCATTGGGCATACCCATTTCTAGTAATATAAGCAAATAATGTCATTTTGTCATCAAAAAAAAATTAGTAAGTTTTGGTCAAGCTCAAAATCATCAATATGAAACCATGGAAACAAAATTTATGACTTGTAGCTTTGTTTAATGCGCGTGCATTTTTGCCATTTTCTGACCTCAACAGATTGAGTATGATATTCCATCTTCCCTTGGGCTCCCAAGTGACTCCATAGACATTCGAGAGACTCGTGTAGTATCTCCGCCAAGTGGTCAAGTTATTTATGGTGTTGCACATCAACATTCCGGAGGAAAGGGTGCCACTTTGTATGGAGAGGTATATCATAGCTTCTTATATAGACAAAATCCATTTTTGCTTTGAAAGCTATATCATTATATTCATGCAATTGATTATTTGATTAGAATTAACTCTCGGCTTTTCCAAACACTACAATGTAGGATGGTCGAGAAATTTGCACTTCGCTACCCTTGTATGGATCTGGAGCAAACGCTGGTGATGAAGTTGGTTATATTGTAGGAATGACATCTTGTTATCCAAAGCCAGGCTCTGTAAATATAAATGATAAAGAATTATTAAGGCTTCAATCAAACTATAGCACACAACAAGGACACACAGGCGTGATGGGACTTTTTTACTTGCTTGTGGCTTCTCCTCAACATGGAGAATCAACTTCCAAAGATGGCAAATTTAGCTCTTCATCAAAATCAAACTCAACACTCTTTAAAATAGTAAGATTTCAAGTTGTTTTTTAAAGTTGTGATCTTACTTTCTCAACAAATTTCTTGAATATGCATTAGCTTGATATATGTGTGTCGAGAAACATTTGAAATGCTGATAGAAATTTAGTTCAATATTCATCATGGTTTTAATTATGGTGAAATTCCTAACTTCAAGTTTTATGCAGGTGACTGGAAGTAAACTTTCAACCAGTATTGTTTTTGGTATTGTGCTAGCTTCTATGGCAACATTTATTGTGGCTAAACACATGAGAAATAGAAGGGCTTTACAGTATGAAGCACTTACTGCTTAGTGATTTCTTGGTGGATTATTATCAAATGTTCATGTTTTCACAGAAAATCTCTACTTGCTAACAAGTGAGGCACTATGCATGGAAAATATGTCTATATGTTCTAGTTGCTTATTGATGAGTTTTGAAATGACTTATATTGACAAAGAGTGAGCCTCCTTGAGGTTTTTATCATGTATCATCAATGCAATATCTTAAATAAGATTCTAGAATAACAATAATTTATATAATCTTTTTCCATGTTGGGAATTTATTGAAAAATTAAATAAAGTCTCTCTCTCTCTCTCTCTCTCTCTCTCTCTCTCTCTCTCTCTCTCTCTCTCTCTCTCTCTCTCTCTCTCTCTCTCTCTCTCTCTCTCTCTCTCTCTCTCTCTCTCTCTCTCTCTCTCTCTCTCTCTCTCTCTCTCTCTCTCTCTCTCTCTCTCTCTCTCTCTCTCTCTCTCTCGGAAGGTCAATGATCTGGATGGAAGAAGAGATGTTGTGGCAGGCGATCTGAGAGCTGTCAATTTTGTTAGAAGGGCTTGAAGGGGAAGAGGTCATGACAATGGATGATGGAGAGAAATATGGTGGGTCAGGCGGTTATGATGGTAGGGAGGCTTTGGAAGGAAAACACTAGAAGAAAGGGTGAAATGGATGGAAGGGATGATTTCAGATGGATTTGAGTGAAATGGGAGGAAACAAAGTTGGATGCAAGGTGATTGAAGGCTAAAAAGAGTGTGTGTGAAGTTTGAGCACAATTTGATGCTGTATGAACCTTCACCTGTGAACTTCAATTTTGCATTGATCGTCTTGGTTTTGTACATGAGGACTAGATCTCCTGTCAAAGTTCCTTCTTGCGCAACTGATGATCATGGCATGCTTTACGACGTGCTTTTTCAACGACAATGCATGCACATCTAATAGGAGCGTCTCGCAAAGTTTATGTAGAGCCTTATGGTGTAATTGTAGAGATTTGGTATCATCAAGACGTTGTGTGATGGCAACCTGCATTGATGGTACCAAAAACTCTACTTGCATTACATCATTCTAACCATAAGCCAACTAGAATGGCATTAGATCAGTGCTGCCCTTGTATGTTGTCTTGAATGCCCACAAAGCAACATGTAACTTGTGCTCCCAATCAGATCTGCTAGTTTCGATTGTTTATGAGGACACTACACAGGATCTTGTTGGATGATTCTGCTTGCCCATTACAATGAGGATAATAGGGTGTACCAAACCCCGATGGTCCATGGATCACGAAAAACTCTTCCAACAAAATGTTGATGGTCTCACTGAAAAAGTGGCTCCCGCAATCACTGACTATTTCCATCGGGCATCCAAAGTGCACAATGATATTATCATACAAAAACTTGGCAGTAGTCCTGAAAGTAGCCACTCGTACGACCTTGGATTATACCCATTTGATAAGATAATATGTAGCCACGATGATGTATCGGGCTTGGGTACTCCTAGTTGCTGGGTGGATAGGTTCGATATAGTCCAATCCCCACTTCTCGAATGGTGTTTGGGCCATGACCGGATGTAACAAGTCAAAGTTGGTCTTGGTGGGTCTCCTGGATCTTTGACTAGGACGACTTATCGGGGAGTCCAACTTGTCGACTTAACTGACATATCGGGGAAACTCGACTTGTTCGACATATCGACATATCGACTACTCCAACAAGGCCACGACAACGACTAGCTCGACTCTGAATAGTCGAAGCCTTCTCATGCTCATTTCATGTACTGTGCAACGACTTGGACAATGACAACAGTAGTCATGATCTCCTCCAGGCGTCCACACCATTTTCTTTGTACACTAATCTGCATAAATGTAGATTGTATATAGATGACCATTGTAATCTAATTAAAAAAAGAAGAAGGAAGTAAGTGGATCTAAGTGGATCAAATATAATGATTTACAAAGAGACAGACACTGTAGATGCGTTCATGCATCGATTTTTTCTTCAAACTGATTGTCAATAATAAGCTCATAGCTTTTATGGAGCGGAGCTAGCAACCTGAGCACGCGGTTTTCATCCGCTATTGTCTTGTGCTCATATCATCAATCTGACTTGTATTTCTATACATAACTCTGAATCAATCACTATCTTTTTATTGCGTTCATAGTTCTTGTCAGAATTGTATGCTTCGCTACTACGTCTTCCTATCTGACTTTCTTATTGCTTTGTTTGATTGTATGCTCTTTCGCTTCCGCAAACAACCGCGCAATTAAGCTCTACTTTACGTTTGTGTTCGCCTACTATTGTTGTAGTGCATGCATCGAGGGAATTAGTTGACCACTACCTCCATGCAGTAGTAAGATCGTTCCGATCCGATAGTTCGACCAGTCCGAATCGTTAGACTATCCACTACCTTTTCCCCAGCATGGTATCAGAGTTCATCTGATTCCTTAATCTGATACTTACATTGTATTAGAAGCAGTTTTATCTTAGAGCTATTTTTATAGCTTGGTAAGCTTTCCACAGAACCTGATTCTATTAGCCAATAGAATAATTGCCTTTTGTTCTGTAAATAACATTAGATTTTCATTCTTAAGTCAATGATAGTTATTATTGTCACTTAGACTAACTTCCACATGGATTCCCAAGAGAAAGCCAGTCCCATCGTGGACAAGCTTGATGGAGCCAATTACCATCTATGGAAATTTGAGATGAAAGTTGTGCTAATGGCTAAGGAGTTGTATGATGTTGTCAAAGGTGCAGAGGTAAGACCCGAAGCCGACGACGCAGCAATCTCTTGATGGAAGCTGAAGGATGGCAAAGCTTTTGCACTGATCATCCTGAACATATCAAACATGCAAATCGGCCATGTGTTTGAAGCTCAGACCTCCAAAGAAGTTTGGGACATCTTGAGCACCCTGTACGAAGTGCGCGACGTAGCTTCCAAGCTACATCTAAGGAGAAAATTCTTCTCCTCAAGATGACAAATGGTGATTCCTTACAGAATCATGTCAACCAGTTCAAGAACCTGCTGAAACAAATGGTCGTTGTCGGATCAGTCATAGACGATCAAGATGTAGTAATGACGCTGCTTTCAGGCTTGCCAAGCTCATACAACAACTGGGTGATGATCATCACAACACACCCAGAAATGACTCTTTCAAGAGTCATTCCAATGTTGTTGCAAGAAGACACCGAAAGGAAAAAAACCCTCCAATTCCTCAACTATCGACTCTCACGCCTTATACATCAACAGTGGTTCGACTAAGCAGAAGAAGAAAGGCTCAAAGCAATCAAAGCAAAACCAATCTAGTTCCATTCATATCGCTACAGTTTTACATGCATTGTCGCATAGTCTGAAGATTGTCTGCTCTTCCGCTTCTGCAAACAACCACGCAATTAAGCTCTACTTTATGTTTGTGTTCACCTATTGTTGTTGTAGTGCACTCACCAAGGGAATTAGTCAACCACTGCCTCAACAGCGCAGTAGTAGGATCATTCTAATCAGATTTTTCAACTAGTCCAAATTGTTGGACTATTCACTACCTTTTTCCCAGCATTTGATTGAGGCTCTTTGACATGCCCTTAATGGTTCCAAATGTGTACATCCATCGTGGCTATGCCCACTTTTTGTAGGTCGCTCGCTCCACTTGATCACCTAATTGTATCTTTGTTTTTGTTGATTTTTCTTTGGTACATGTGCCTTCTATGGTGGCATCTTGGAGACTTTAGCACGTGGAGGCTTCTGAGGTGGTTGAGTTGGTATTTGTTGAAGTCCATAGCATATAGGATCTACTCATCTGTCAGCTCAGCTCCTTATCATACGATAATGCATGTTGCCAAGAAACTAGATCATCTTCAACAATTCCAAAATGGGTTCTGTTGACAACCATGCTAGATTTATTGTGTTCACCTCGTATGAGATAGGCATATCCAAGGAATCCTCATGGTGGTGATTCATTGGGTTTTGAGTCAAAATCTGGATCTAGATGACATATATGCCCAGCCATACAATCAACTGTTTCCAATGCATCTATCCACAAAATGGTATGTTTTTGTGAATCATAAGGAACACCCATAAGCAGTCTTTGTTGAAAAGAGGTGATAATGCAATGACGACAAATCGAAGCTTGTGAACGATTTATCGAGCGCAACGGAATGAGCTTGCTTTCTTAACGCATGACTATGCATATCAATATTGAATAAAACATAATGACAAGAGTCATGTTCAATCTTTTAACAACTAACTTTGAAATCATCAAAGCTAAAGTGATTACGTAGCCAAACAATGAATTACTTGAACTATCAGACAAAGCAATATGAGATCACAGAGATTTTGACATGATACTGAACGTAATAAATGATAGATTTATTTGGCAAAATGATGAGCACAAGACGATTGTAGATAGAAACCGCGTACTCTAAGTTATCTCTGAAAACTCTGTCTGATTTGCACTTCCGCTAAGTAGTAAGCTCTAATAGAAAAATTCTAAAATAACTCTAAAGAACTGAGCTAGAATGCTCAAGAGTGTTCAAGCTTGAAAGCTTGAGAGAGTTGCTACGTTATACAAACTAATAGATGTATGATCAGTCATTTACACTAAGCAAATGTAGCTAGTCTAGTAGGACAGTTGATTAGGTCGTAGATCTTAAAGACCAGTTGGCCATAGTGAGCTGGCATCGGTCCAGTTAGTACTTCTTGGAAATTCACTTGTGGAATCCACCTGTGAGTGATTTTTGTGTACTTCTGCAGACTGTGTAGAAACATGCATAAAACTATAGAGCTAGGTAATAAGTGGATGAAGATTAAAAGATCGATTAGTCGATAATTAGGAGAATAATCCAACACTCCCCCTTAATATGAATATATGAATGCTTTGACCTTCAAACTTAGTCACTACACAAAATTTCTTGTGTGCATCCAAGCTTAATGCTTTAGTAAAAATATCTGCTGTCATATCTTGTGTTCGGCAGTACTGCAAGTTACTGCAAGTCAACCTCTTTGTCGAGAGCTTTGCTTCTGACATAGTGATACTTAATTTCAATGTGCTTACTCCTAGAATGAAATCTGGGATTGGCTCATAAAACAATTGTCAGAGCATATTGATTCAGACTAATATCTGAAAATAAGTCTCTCAACCATAATGCTTCCTTTGTAGCTTAAGAGGCTGCGATATACTCTGATTCAGTGGAAGATAGAGCTATCGAAGTTTGCTTGCGACTGTTCCAAAATAGGACCATTGCTGAGAAAGAATGTAAATCTTGAAGTGGATTTACGAGTGTCTACATCTCTTGTCCAACTTGCATATGAAAAACCACTGAGAATATTGAGTTTGTCATTGTCAACTCCTCCATAACAAATGAAAAAGTCCATAATAGCTCAAAGATATCTCATGACTCTGATAAGAGCCTTCCAATGTGTTATACCAAGATTGGTCATAGTGCCAAGGATCTTGCAAGATTTGAGGAGGAGCCATCATATGATCAAGATCTTGAGGTCCACCTCAAGACCTAAGTGCTTCAAGAAGATCTTCAATAAGGACGGTCGAGCCATCAAGGCTCACATATGTGGACAAGGGTGAGAAAAGGGAAGGCACTCATTCTCTTACCTCTTATATTTTTCTCAGCTCAATGCTTGATGAACCAAGTTGCTTTGAAGATACTATAAAGTCACTTGAATGGAAGGATGTCATGCAAAGGGAGTATGACGCTCTTATGGAGAATCATACATGGATGCTTGTGGATCTTCCTTATGGAAGGAAACCACTTGAATGCAAATGGATCTTTAGATTGAAGTACAACCAAGATGGCATAAAGGAAGGCTAGTGGCAAAGGGCTTCTTACAAGCCAAGGGAGTAGACTTTGATGAAACATTTGCTCCTATTGCTAAACTAGTTATTATAAGGTTGATTATATCTCTTGCAACTACTTTCAATTGGACTCTTTTTCAGCTTGATGTGACTAATGCCTTCCTAAATGGCTATTTGAAGAGGAAATCTACATGAGACAGCCTGAGGGCTTCATCAAGGAGGATCTTGAAGACAAAGTATGTTTATTGCAAAGGACCCTCTATGGGCTCAAGCAAGCACCTAGAGCTCGGTACTCTAGGTTGAATACATTCTTAATCTCTATTCATTTTGTTGTTAGTTATTATGAACCTTCTTTGTACATTAGATTTAATGAAGGAAAGATCATTATTCTCATTTTGTATGTAGATGACATTATTCTTAGTGGTAATGATCAGAAGGCATAAGAGAAGTGAAAATAGCATTGTCTGGAGAGTTTAAGATAATAGATCTTGGTATTCTTCATTTCATACTAGGCATAGAAGTATCAAAAGGAAAAAGATTTCAGTTTTATTTGTCAATCCAAATATGCATCTTCTATCTTAGAGAAATTTGGAATGAAAGATTGCAAAGGAGTAGATACTCCTATTTATGGAGCAAAATGTAAAAGTCTTAATTAGTTTTTATGAAGCATTATAGTGTTGGCAAGCTAAGCCAATCTATGCAAAATCCACTAGTTTGTCATTGGAAAAATGCAAAAAGGGTGTTAAGGTACATCTCGGCCACCAAGAACTTTGGTATATTGTATCATGGAACTAATATTTCTTTGAGGGCCTATTCGGATGCTGATTTTGCAGGTGATAAGGTGGATATGAAGTCCACTAGTGCTTTTGCTACCTTTCTATGTGATGGCATAGTATCTTGGCTTTCCAAAAATCAAGATACAATCTCACTTTCATCAATCGAGTCGGTATTGACATCAACAACCAAGGAAGTCTTATGGATAAAGAGGCTCTTGGTGAAGCTACAAGTCATGAAGGCCGAGGAGGAGTCAATCATCTATTGTGACAACCAATCAAGCCAAGCACTAGCAACCAATCCCACATTCCATGCAAGGAGAAACACATAGAGATTGCTCACCATTTTGTGAGGGAAAAGGTTCAAGCAAAGGAGATCAAAATTCAACATGATTCTTCTTCAGATTGAGTTGCTGATATACTCACTAAAGCCTTTCCAAAGGCTTCATTTATCAAGTTAAGATCAGCCTTAGGTGTTGTAGATAGATGTACTATAGATGCATCAAGCTAAAAATTGAGGAGTGTTAGATTAGACAATTTTCATCTTGTATAAGTTAATTGTTCGATATCATACACTTCTTGCATTTCTGGTACTTCGTCCTCAGGTTCTTGATGAGCTTTTGATAGCATTATGACCACATCATTCAAAGTATAGCTTTTGAAGTGCTTCTACATATCATGCTATACTGCATCGGCTTTCTCCTGCTCAAAGGGATTAACTTTTGTTTTACTTTTGGATTTTTTTGGCTGATGACTTCCGAGAGAACTAGCTTGAAAATTAATATCAATATCAATCTTTCCTTTACATTTGTCCAATAAAGGTGGTGCTACTTAGCTTGCTTCTTGGTCATCAATCATGTAGAATTCTCTTCCTTCAAAATTACTTTGTTTGGTGATTTTGTCAGTAGTTCATTAGGAATGTGTCTGACACCAAATCTTGTAGGATCTATATGTCATATAATTTGTTCATCTATAAGTTCTGCATGCTCATCATTAGATAGAGCATGATTGAATTGGAATAAGTTCATTTTCAATTGGATCCATAATTGGATCGATTGAAATCCAACTACATTTTTTCATATTGATAGAATATGTGATGGCATTATCAAGAGTACGATTCTTCGTTGGTATTATGCTTACTTCTGATTTGGCATCATGTTGACACGTGTAACCCACTGTACAATAACAGTTGCTAATGCCAGTTTGAGAATCATAATGGATTTCCAATGCCTTTTTTGCTTGGTCACAAAGGATCCACACATGTGAGGACCTGTCCACACGTGTGAAATTGCATGTGAAAAGTTCAGATCCATTGTACATAGCTTCCATATGAGACAAATGCCAAATCTCCTATTTTATAGGATTTATCTCCTAGATTGTAGGAATCTAGAAGGTCAACTCTAGCCACCAATGATGATGTGGCAAATTAGTGGAATCTAAGCTAAATAGATTAGGGTAAGCTCAATGATCTGTCTCACACGTGCTGGAAGTGGCTTAGAGAGAGAAATTCAAAATTGTGTAATGATCCATGATGGATCCATTTTGAAGCTAATCTTGACGAGCATTGGTTGGGGAGCAAATCTTGATGTTATCACTCTTTATGCATGATCTTTTGATGTGAATGCTGAGGAAGTTGTTAGTAATAATTTTCTCTGTTAGCAGGCTGTACACTCATTGGTTTTCACATGTGTGAAGCCGTTGGATCATAAAACTTGATTGTTCTTGCTTGGAATTGTAGTAATTGACAATGAAAGCTAGTTTTAAGTGCTAGTCTTATCTAGATCAATCATCCAAGTTGCCAATCACTCTTATTAATCTAATATAGATCTAATTAAGATCCATATTTTGATTTTTATCAGACATTAGTCTTGTGATGAGATCTATGCAACAGATCAGGTAAATTCGTAGGTATCAAAGGTACAGAAGGAACTTTGGCTGCAGCTCTGGCATTCTCCAAGGGTTCTTCCTCTTGTAAGTCTTTGATACACTAACTCATATTGTGGTATTTCTTCTTCTTATAATTGAGATTTCGATAGACCCCATATACATTAGGTAAATCAGTGACAGGTACAGATTCTGCAGGTGGTGGTTCAACAACAAGTCCTTTCTGCTTTTGAGCTCTTGTGATGACCATAACTCATGCAAATAATTCAATGGATTTCTACGAAACAAGATGAATTGCTTGTCTTAATCTGATAGTAATCATATTCAATGGAGCAGTTACAAGTAGTGGCTTCGGTTTTGTTGGATAGTCTTTGTAGCAATGCATGTAACCGCATTCACAACGGAAAGGAGTGAATTGCCCTTGTTAGATCCAATTCCTTGTTTTGAAGCATAATTCCATTGGTCCTGACTTGATGAAGCTTCTAGCTCCACCATTTTTGCTTGTTGTCCCGATGGAGTAGGTAAAGCCAATGGTTCTAGGAATTAAGGCCATGTACTTTACCAGATGGTATTTTTCATCTTGGGCCTTCCTGGTAACCATACTTGTGATATTTCGGTTGAATAATTTGAGGACTACAACAAAGACTGGTTTTCTATATTTTTTCAATTTTAGGAGCTTTTTCACTATTTTTGACTATTTTTTTTCAGCTTTTGAAAAATGGCTAGGAAGTAACCTTTGTCTTTCAAACTGTAGCTTCATTGCATCAGGGCGGTCTTGCCTGCAAATGGGCGAAGGTTGGTTGCAAAGGAACAGAAAGTTATCAGCGTTTGATAAATATTTTGCCTCTTGTGTCACCGAATTGCAGAAAATGAATAATTTTTAGAAAGTTTCAAGGCTATAGCGCTTGCACAACACTCTAGGAACACAAATGGATGGGTAGCTCAGTGGTAGAGCACTCCACCGGAATGGGGGAGGTCCTAGGTTCAATCCCTAGCCCAACCACACACACCAAGTGTAAAAACTTGTCACATGGTATTAGAGCCATGGTTGTGGGTGTGGTCTAGGCGAGCGGTAGCTAAAAAAGGGCTATGCCTTGAGGGGGAGTGTTAGAAAGTGTCAAGGCTATAGCCCTACAGGGATTGAGTGATTTGTAGGATGACAAAGTTTTGGATAGGAGGAAAATCATCAAGAACAACTTCTTACAATGATAAACCAGAGATTTTTTTTTTTTTTTGCATTTGCGTTACCATAATAGGATGCTTGAAACCATTAATGTGAAGCAATTTTATGCTCGTATTTTATTACAATTTTTTTGGCATTATTTGTTAGTCCTTTAATGACATTGTTTTTGCTTGGTCATACATGCCTAATGTCAAAATAAATTCGTACTTTTCATATGAAGTCTTTTGCAATTTTGAAATTGAAAATTTACCAATATGTTCTTGTACTACTTTGAAACATTTTAAAGCCTTTGTTTCTAAGAAATTCGGTCATGTTTTAACCACAAATTGCAATATAATTACAAGTAAGTTTCTAAGACAATCTCTGGAAAAGGTCTGAATCATATTGTTTTACAACATACTAACATTTACAGTATAGCTTCTGAATTACATGATGGTTGGTTCAAACTTGTGAAACTTATACCTGTTGTAGCAGGTATTTCATATCCACCTTCAACCCTAGATCCAACTTACATCAAGCATCAAAGGAGATGAAGAGGATTAACTTGTTGTCACATGGAGATTCGTTCCCATGAGAGCGATAACATAGTTCATAATCAAGCACATGCTTATAATCCACATCTACCACTAACCATTAACACTACGATCCATTAACACTAGCAATTAACACTACTCAAGCAATGATAGATCTTACTCTCTCTCTCTCTCTCTCTCTCTCTCTCTCTCTCTCTCTCTCTCTCTCTCTCTCTCTCTCTCTCTCTCTCTCTCTCTCTCTCTCTCTCTCTCTCTCTCTCTCTCTCTCTCCAAAAAGTATATCAAAGATAAACTCCAACAAGCATCAAATCCAACAATTAGCAAATTCAAAAAAACATGAGAGATAGAGAAGGAAAGAAGAAGAGCAAGGACATTCCATATCCATTTGAAAGAGGATCCATTTGCTTTATTGAAATAAAAAGTGAATGTGCAAAATAATTCAAATTCTGAAGTTTTTCTTTGCCAAGTCCTTTGATAAAGATATCTACAACTTGCTCTTTAGTAGGGCACTACATAAGTTCCACTTCACCACTTTGAATGTTCTCTCCGATGAATAAATAGACCATGGGAATCAATGAGTATAGATTTCATCATCGCACTACCAAAGGTTTGAACATTTGATACAATCTATGTGGTATTTTTCAAAATAGGTACTTTTTGTGCAAACTAACATTCACCCAACTCAATATAGGCAGATCTGAACTAGATGTATCATATGGCAACTCGGCAAAGGTTTATATGATTGTATGTTCAAGATTTGACTAAAATAGTGATTTTTTAGCCATTTTCCATCAAAAATTGACTCTTGAAAATACTTTCCTTCCTCTTTTTCTGGTCTGATGACTTTCTTGACTTTTGCTCATCATTCTTATTCTTCTTCTTCTATTTTTTTTTTACATTGTCTTTTCCAAAAAAAAGAATCAACAAGTAATGAAAAACAACAAAAGTAAAAATGAGTTGATCTTCAATCACGCTAGTAGATCTGGCTGCCAAAACTTGCATAATCGGTTGTCATCACTGGGGTATTAACCATCGAGGTGTTCCAAGATAACTGCTCCATATGAAAATATATCTCTTTAACTCTGTATGGTCCTTCACTTGTAAATTTCAATTCTCCTTAATCAATTTTGTCTTGTACATCAAGCTAGATCTCCTTCCTTCAAATCTTTTTTATATAAATGATGATTATGCCATGCCTTGCGACGAGCTTTCTCTTCTGCTAGTGCTTGGACTGCCATCAATATGGTTTCACAAAGTTTATGCAAGGCTTCATGATGCAGTTGTAAAGATTTAGCATCATCCAACCGTTCAGTTGTTGTTATGCGTAAAGATGGTATTAAAAATTCGATCGGCATAACGACATCTTGACCATAAACAAGTTGAAATGGTATCTAGTTCGTACTAACTTTATAAGTTGTTTTGAATGCCCATAATGTTGCATGAAGTTTATGTTCCCAATCAGAACGACTTGCTTCCACTATCTTTGTCATAATACTGCAAAGAATCTTATTGGAAGATTTTGCTTGTCCATTACCTCTTGGATAATACAGAAAGAGTACTAAACCGATGAATAACAAAAAAAGTCCTCTAACAGACATTTTATTATTTCATTGACAAAATGCATTCCACGATCACTTGCGATCTCGACAGGACATCCAAATCTAACAATGATATTCTCGTATAAGAACTTGGTCGTAGTCTTTGCATCGGCAACACAAACTGCTCTTGCTTCGACCCACTTGGTCATACAATCTGTCGCTACGATAATGTATTTGGCTTGAGTACCTATTGCCGCAGGACGAATAGGACCAACATAGTCAAGTCCCCATTTTTCAAACGGTACTTGTGCCAAAATCGGATGTAAAGGCTCATAGTTCTTCTTCATAGGGGGACGTGCTCATTGACATACATCACATGACTGAATATATTTCTCTATATTTTTATGAAGTGTAGGCCATCAACATCCTGATTGCAAAATTTTTTGAATAGTAATATCGGATGAAAAATGTCCGCCTCCCATCCCATCATGTGACATAATTAGATCAGACACTTCATGTGGCAAAACACATCTTCTCAGAATATCATCAACTCCATGGCGATACAATTGACCTACAATCAATTGATAAGGTTGTGTCTTAACAATCAATCGCTTTTGTTGATCTTTGATCAGAGCTAAGTTAGGGTTTCCTACCATCAGATATACATAGTCTAAATGGCATGACCTTATAAGCATATGTTTTTCATTTTGTTGCAAAAGCTAATGTCGATCCACAAGTGTGATTTTTACTTGATTATAACCACTGAATCCATCCAAAAAACTATCGGCTTCCACTCTAGAAAAGTGATCCAATATGCTTTCTATAAAAGGTATTGGAAAGTGACCTTTGCGCAAATTGAAGGCCTTTAGGTTCACACAAATTCTCATTTTGTCATTTTTCTTAGGAACAACGACAATTGGTGAAACCCACAACATTTGAAATGATCTGAAATATCTTGATGTGCCATGCAAGAAGGCTGTCTTCTCATCCACAATTTGGATCTTGAGATCATAAGCTGATGCATATGCAAATAATAGACGTAGGGACGAATGTTTGATGACAGGAGAGAAGGTTTCAGAGTAGTCAATACCATATATCTGAGAAAATCTCTTCACTATCATTCTTGCCTTGTATTTCGTCACATTCCCATCTGGTTCGTATTTGAGCTTGAAAACCCATTTGCATTTGACAGTCTTGCGCTTATGTGGTAATGGCTCCAACGTCCATACCTGGTTCTTCCTCATGGACTCCATCTCTTCGTTCATGGCCTGGATCCATCTGTCCTTTTCTGGACTTTCAATCACTTCCTCAAAAGTCTGTGGTTCACCACTGAATCCGCAGAACTCTTCTAATACAGAAGTTGAGCTTTCTGACACATATCTTGTTGGCGCTCTTCGCGGTCTTGTCCACCTTCTAGGAGATTCTCCTGGGATAGCAATGCCTTTCCCTTTGTCTGCTCTGCTCGGTCCCAAACCATCTTGGTTTACAAGAATTGCGACAGCAGGCTACCTCTCAAATCTTTCTTCTTCAGATTCATCGCTCGAATGGGAGACGACTCAAAAATCTTTGTTTTTGTATTCGTCCTCTACTCCCTCTGTCATTGGCGACAGGTCATAGTACTGTCTCTCCAGATCTTTGTAGCTGACAGGATCGTCATTGGCCATTCTCCTGCTCTCGTCGAATCTGACATCTTTCACTGTTTTCATAGTGTTCGTGTCTGGCATATAGACTCTATAGTATGACGAGTTGTTGTTATAACCTACCAGAAAACCCTGCTCGGCTTTCTCATCAGGCTTCTTACAAAGCTTATCAAGAATATGTGCATAAGTTGTACAGCCAAAGATTTTGATGTGAGACAAGTTGGGCTTTCTACCCCACCATAGCTCATGTGGTGTCGTGTGTGGGACACTAGACTTGCCTATCCTGTTCTGGATGTATGCGGCTGTAGCTACTGCTTCAGCCCACAGTATCCTTGGAGCTTTTGAGTAGGCCATCATACATCTGGTTGCTTCCATCAGGGTTCTGTTCTTTCTTTCTGCAACACCATTGTGCTGCAGTGTGTAGGTTGCAGTCCTTCTGTGAATAATGCCACGATCATTGCAGAAGTTGGTGAAGCGATTCGAGATGTATTTGCCACCTCGATCTGTCCTGATCTGCTCAACCTTGTTATTTGTACATCTTTCAGCCCAATTCAGATATTCTGTGAGTTTATCAAGTGTTTCAGATTTATTCTGAATAAAATACACTCTGACAAATTTGCTATAGTCATCAATGAAGGTTATATAATATTCTGAACCTCCTATTAAGATCACACTGAATGGTCTGCAGATGTCAGAATGCACTAACTCCAGAATCTTAGTCGTTCTATAGGAGTCTTTGATGAATGGAGTGCGTGACATCTTGTCCTTCAAATATGCATCACAGGCGGTCGAATTGGTTGCATTCAAGATGTTGACCCCTGTTATTGCTCCATGATGGCTTGCTTGGTAAAGTGCCATTGTGTTCATGTGGCAGTCTTCTGTGCCACAAAGTTTCTGGCGAGTCATCATGAGTCTGATGCACCTGATCTGCAGGTAGGCGTACCTTCAGATGATATAGGTTTTCTTTCCTTCTGCCTTGAGTGATCAGAGTACTAGTACTAGCGTCAATCACATTGCATGCTTCATCTGAAAATGTCACACGCATCCCTGCATCTGCTATTCTTGCTACAGAGAGCAAGTCTTGCTGCAGAGTAGGCACGAACAGAACGTCTTCGAGTCGTCTGTCTCTGTTGTTGGTGTTGAGCCATAGTGAACCAATACCGTCACTTGATGCTTAGATCCATCTCCAAGAACTATGGATCTTGAAGGATCTGCACTTCTGAAATCAGACATTATTCATCTTGATGTCACGAAGTGTGAGGTGGCTCCTGGGTCTAGGATCACCTGATGTGTGTCAGACATTGATGCTGCACACACGTCTTCACAGATGTAGGCAGTCAAATAGTTTCTATTCGTTCTTTCTTCGCCCATCTTTGAGCTCTCGGGCTCCTCGACATAGGATGAAATGTTGTTGTTCTCTTGTATGTTTTGCGCTGATTTGTTCCTCGGTGTCTGGCGACAATCCACGACCGCATGACCCTTCTTGTGGCAATGGATACACTCAATCTTGGGATTGAGCCAACATGTATCTATTGTATGCCCGTCTCTTCTGCATCTCACGCAAGTCTTCTTGTCTGCACCTTGTTGTTTCGACCTCCCTTTGCTCTTCCAGTTGCCCTTGCTTGTTCCCTCTGCTTGCTAATCATGATCCTGCCTCTGATTCGGCTCCCTCTTAGGCTTAAATTGCTTCTTGTATTTTTCTTTGTTGTTGTAGAGGGCCTGGTCAGAACCATCTTTGTGATCAAGATGTTCTCTGGCCTCGACTTCCTCTCAAATCTCGACAATCGCCTTTTCGAGATTCATGGTAGGATCCTTTGCGAGCAGGGTTCTCGTTGTCTGGAATGATCTGAGTAAGGCTCTCAACAAGTACGTGAGCTACTTTTCAGTTGACACTACATTCTCTGTTTCAAAGTTGTGTAGTGATAGAAACAGATCCTTCATCTTTCTTACAAAAGAAGTGAGGTCTTTTCCATCCCACTATAGACTCGTCACCTGATCTTCCAGCATCATGATTTGACTTCTTGATTTTGTCTGAAATCTGGTGAGTAATGCATCCCACATCTCCTTAGCTTTGGAGAGTGTTGCCAGGTCAAGTGTGAGACTATCTTCGATGGAAGATTATAGCAAGGCTACTGCCTTGTCATTTTTCTCCCTCCATTCACGTGTTCCTTGTCTGATGTTGTAGGCATTTCTTATGTGTCATCCACCCAGGAGAATAAACCTTCACCCTTGAGTATCAGTAATGTACTTTCCAGGCTAGAAAGTTAGATCTTAAAGAATAAAAAATTGTGCAGATCTTGCTGTGCATGCTGTTGATTGAAGCCGTTGCTTCTTGGAGTCTGTTCCCTTGTTGATGGTTGTTTGTCTAAATGCTTGGCCTCCTGGATCTGATAGATTCTTGGCTACATCAAACTATAACAAGATAGGTCAGCTCTGATACCTGTTGCAAGAAATTTTTGCGGTCGCGAAATACTCGCGAAAGCGAAGCAATCGTGATTCAACGCAATTTGGATGGAGTTCAGATGTGGTCATTGGACACTGCCAGCTGAATCACTCCTATAGTCCTCCAGAATGTAGTCAGGCACTGTTGATCTACGATTATAAATTAATACAGCATTCAACAAATAAAACCAATGTGCGAAATTGAAATGAATGAGAGAATCAGACATACGAATAACAGCAGATACATTTGCATTCAAGATCATACAGCATAAATTGATATGTGCACAATGGCTACAAGATCATCTATTGATTTTCTCAGATTCTTCAAGCATTGCATGCAGATCCACGCAGTGCATTGGCGTGAGAGAAAATAAAGTCCTCTCACGAGTGGATGTCTCGCTTACTTGCGGACTCGCGAATCTCTATGGATCCTGATTACAGAACTCGTCTCGCACGTAGGCGGACTTCTTTCTTGTATTTTGTCTTGATTGCTTACTAGCATCAGACTACTTCATACGTATCTGTATGTGTGCTCTATCATTCGGTGTCAAGTATCATTCAACAAGTATATAGTCGTTCTACGTAACTTTTAAGATTAGAGTGACTAAACATCTACAACTAATCAAAAAATTACAAGAGTGGCAGATTAGCCACGACCTAGAGTGTATCTTCTGACGTCATGCCATCAGGTCAGATATCTGAACTTCTGGGTACTTGCATGATCTTTGTTGGTACTCTTTGGAGCGTGAGGGCAATGAAAGTTTTGCGACGTTTTGCACGAAAGATCACGAGAGACACATAGGTGAAGCATAAGAAGCGTTTGATAGTCATATAATTCTATTTGTAATAGATGTTTTGCTTGTGGGAGGATTGTTGGTGTCATGCAAAACAAGAGATGTGTTTGTTGACGTCAGCAATCTTCCTTCCCCACATTTCCTATGTGGCAATCCCAGGCAGTCATTTCTTGGCATGTAGGCGCTCCTCCTTTTCCTATAAAGGAGGAGGCACGTAGAGGACTACGGCAATCAATCCAAACAGTAGAACTAGCTTTGTATTCTCATCCGTTTTACATACTATGTGAGTCTTTGTTTCAGCAACGTTCTTGTTGTTCTATATCTTTGCAATTGGATGGATATAACATAGGAAGTCAGCAGTCCTTACTGTTCTATCTTTCTCTACCTGCGCTTCCTTGTTTCTAGCAGTTGATCTTCTCACATAATCCAACACTTTGACCATTAGCACGACTTTCATCTTGAATTTCCATAGATGGTAATTTGAACCATTGAGCTTGTCTACCATTAGACTAGACTTCGATTGATAATTCATTAGGAAATTCGAGAGATAAATATGCAGATTGTAGATTGTATGACTTCTAAACAATTTTGTGAATGTTTACTATGTATCAGAACAAGAAATGTTCTGATACTGTATGCTCTGACACGATGTGTAGGGATCAGATAATCAAACACTTAGACAAGCATCTAGTGCTCTGATACCATATTGGGAATAGGTTGACTCCACGGTGCATGAACTACATCTATCGGATTTGAGCTATCTTCGATAATTTGATGATAGCTCTGCTTGGTCCAAGCTTTGAAGTTGCAAAGATTGAAACAGTCAATTCCATAGAAACAAAAAAAAATTATTCAATTTCGGAAACATGTAAAATAGACTAGCAATAGAGCATTGCAATCGACATTCACTATCAGTCATAAAATGATTAAAACTATTGGAATGGCAAAGTGGAGCCATAGCCCACACTCAAAGAAATCCCATAAGTAGAAGTGGGACTTTGCTCAAAGTGGATATAAGTGGTAAATGTCTAAGTGTTTAATGTCCCATGGTACCAGCCCCTTTGCGGGTAAGGGGGAGCACTTGGATTCGTGGGTGGCTAGGCATCCGGGGACGGGATCTAGGAACACGACTCACGGAAGGGGCATAAGACTCCATGATTTTGGTACAACCTCTGAACTAGAAAGGTTAAGTTGCATCATGGTGCAATCTCTGAACCAAAAAGGTTAAGTTGTATCCATTGAAGGCCCACCAAAATGGTATCAAAGTAGGCAACGTGACTTGTGCCCCACTTTGAGGGGGAGTGTTGGAATGGCAAAGTGGAGCCACAGCCCACGCTCAAAGAAATCCCATAAGTTGAAGTGGGACTTTGTTCAAAGTGGATATAAGTGGTAAATGTCTAAGTGTTTAATGTCCCCTGGTACCAGCCCCTTTGCGGGTAAGAGGGAGTTCTTGGATTTGTGGACGATTAGGTGTCCGGGGACGGGATCCTGGAACGCGGCTCATGGAAGGGGCAAAAGGCTCCATGATTTTGGTGCAACCTCTGAACCAGAAAGGCTAAGTTGCATCATGGTGCAACCTTTGAACCAGAAAGGTTAAGTTGTATCCGTTGAAGGCCCACCGAAGAAAACAAAACATTTCTATTACCAAAGCTCTACTAGCTTTCAACTCTCAATTTGACAAAAAGACACGAAGCAAAAATGTTCGCGACACAAAATCCTTCGTGCTCCAAAGAAACCGAGAAGAACAACCAAGTACCATGAAGTACAAATCCTTGATATGATATGGTGACATCAGCAGAAGAACTTTAGGATGTGGCTAATCCACCACTCTGTAATCCATGATTAGTTATAGATGTTTAATCTGTCTAATGAGGGACGTTACTCAAAGTGGCACAAAAGTGCGCGAAATATATACTTTTTGCTTGATGCATAAAATATACACAGAGATAGACGAAAAATACAGAATACATGTCCGCTTATGTGCGAGACAATTTTGTAAGAGGATCAACAGATCCGAGAAGTCCGCTAGTAAGTGAGACACTATTTGTGAGAGAACATATTTCTCTCACGCCAATGTGTTGTGTGGGTCTGTCACACAGTGCTTGAAATCAAGAGGATCAATAGATGATATTGTAGCTATTATGCACATATTATTCTGTATTTTGTCTGATTTTGAATAAGTTGTTGTCTGCTATTATTCGTGTATCTCATTTACTTGTTTAATCAATTTCGCACACTGATTTAATCTTGTTGAATGCTGTATTAATTCATAACGTAGATCAACAGTGTCTGTCTACATTCTAGAGGATTGTAGGAATGATATAGTAAGTAGTGACCAGCAATCATATCTGACCTCCACACGAACTGATTTTGTTCGAGTTGCTTCATTTCGTTTCAAGATAGTTTTGCGACTATTCCGCGAATTGTTCGAGAGGCTCCCATATTGGAAATCATTCATGGTCGAAAATGGTCGAATCAAATCAAATCAAAATAGTTGAATCAATGTCGATAGCTGATGGTCGAATAGGCTTCGCCAATGATGATGGTTGATAGTCGTTGAGAGTTGTTTGACTTGGACTCAAATTTGGAGAGCTAGAGTCAAATAGTGTTGACCATTTTTCCATTGTGAAAGTTGAAGGCTATGATAGTTAGCTTCGACAGTTGTCTTCAACGATTGTCGATTTGATACTTTGTGGTTGTCGATTCGATGCTTTGTCGAGAGCAGACACCTGTTGGTGATTCCTGTGTATTTCTACAGATTGTTCAACAATCCCATATTTGCAGATATTGTGTGACTATACAAATAATTATATATAGCAAATGAATAGATCTAGATTAGCTATAGGATTAGGGAGAGAGAGAGAATTGAAATCTAACACATTTTTGGGTTTGCTCTTTTCTTCTCTTTCTCTCTTTTTATCTTTTGTTTTATCAAGGCATCTATGGCGCTAGATCTTCTCCTCTTGAGGTTGATTCTCCCAAGGGAGATTAACAATGTACTCAAAGGTCCTACCTATAGATCTTAAAAATTAGTTTTTGAAATATATGGATCTAGCACTTATTTTTCTTGAATGTAGAACTTATGGATATTAGTTTTGTAGACTAAATATGGAAAATGCTTGTGCTAATGGTTGAGTTTGAATGTGATATCATGATTAACAAAAACAAAAGAAGCATTCACATCCATAGATGATCACATAGAAGGAAAATAAAAATGTTTGCCAAAATGATGGAGGAATTCTCTCTCTCTCTCTCTCTCTCTCTCTCTCTCTCTCTCTCTCTCTCTCTCTCTCTCTCTCTCTCTCTCTCTCTCTCTCTCTCTCTCTCTCTCTCTCTCTCTCTCTCTCTCTCTCTCTCTCTCTCTCAAAATGATACAAAGGTCTCTATTACAACTTGAGTTGCACAAAAATCTTCTAGATTAAATTCATTTTTACTATTGGGGTCCCAGTTTACATTTGGGCCCATTGAGAGCTAGTCTACTATTATTTCTTGTGCTTTTGTACATTGCACCATTTATTGGTGTCTGACTTTATAACGTTGGTAGTCCTATTTGCACTTGCGTGCACTCTTCCAAATACAGCCATGCTGTTGTTCCAATTGTTGTGAAATCTGGTTTGAGGCACCTGACTTTTTATGCACTCCTTGGCCAATCCACTGCTTTTGTTGACTTTCTTATGATGGCTTACTCCCAGTAGATGTAAATTCTAGAACTGCCGCTATTATTCTTCTTCCATCGATGCTCTTAATGGATCTAGGGTTGCAATTCTACAATCGATTTGGATATTTCCGTACGATTGGTGAAAATTGAATAACCGTTAAAATATTGTTATAAGAATTTTAATACATGCCCCCTGTATGAATTTTGTGATAGTTCCTTGACACCTACGTAGCAGCAACTTAACATTGGTGAATGTTTGAATTTGTGGTGATGTGAACCGTTAGGTGTTGCTATCCGAGGAGGCAATTAGACAAAAGAGGGTACGAAAGACAGGGGAAAGAGATGACATTAAAAAAAATTGAAAAAAAGGACGACAAGTAATGCTCCAATTGGATGGGGGGGAGAAATGAAGGAATTATATATGACAAAAGATAGCTGTGAAGAAAATATAGAAAAAGAACAAAAAGTAAATAAATGGAAAAGATAAGAATGTTGGAAAACAAGAAAAAAAAACAATCAATTTCTTTCTTTTAAAAAAAATGGTTGTTGTTGTTGTTGAATGTAGACCAACTTCTATTGACAAGCACACTATTGAGAGATTTTGATGATCAATAGTAGCTAGCCCATTCCAAAAGATGGATATACCACTGGAATTTTGCTTCAAGAATTCTGCTCAATCTATTTGCCCTTTGCATCTTTAGCGTCGTGATTCACATTACATGAGTTCTCAAACTTAGAAGGGCCGTTTGTTATGAGTTTTTTTTTTTCCCTCTCTATTTATGTTCATGTGGCCCAATCAGTTCTTGACATAGTGGCTTCTATGTAACATAAGTCGCCTGACCCGGAAAACACAATTCATATTTGGGCAAATTTGAATTTCCAGTCCGGTAGATTGGAAGCATACTATTGGCTGGCGTGCGCGACGACTGGTTGACTAAACTGCTTGGGCTAACCTCAAGTTAAAATTATCTTGGGACTCACAAATAGGTTTGGCGCCTATTATACTCTTGACTCTCATATTGACGAGTTCAAACGTGAACTCTTCAAGCTATGGCGATGAGAAGGAGACCGAGATCCTTGACATGCTCTGCAATTTCTTATAATGAGAGGGAAGACGATGGCACATGGATTGCTTGTGAATATCATAAGGCTTCTTGGGTACTGATGCATCCATCGGCGAGAGGGGATTTTTGCCAAAAGAATAAGGCCAAGTATACATATAGATCTTATTGGAAAGGGCGGATTATTGATTTCAAAGTTTCTCTAGGAGGACAAACCATTTCAGAAGTGCTTATTCAACATGTTTATATGCATTCAAAACTTAATGTGGAGGCTATGATTTTCAAAAGTGTAATTGTAAGTATCTTAATTTTTTGGATTGCTTATCATTAAAACGTAATCGTATTTATGAATCGGAGCTTGTTATGATTTTGTATTCCAGATCTATATCCTTCAAATATACATGAATGGGAACCTGTGGCACCTCTTTCAGGTATTATAGATGTCATCCATTCAGAAATTGGCAAATTGCAATACAGAGGACAAACAACAAAAGAACTTTCTAGAATATTTTTTTATGATGCTATGTATATTCCAGACACAAATGGAGGAATGGGAAAACTAGAGTATATACCTCTACCTAATTTTCAAGATAACATGTGTTGGATTGCAGTCAACGACAATATAATAAAATGCTTTCGTTCCAAGCTATATAATGATGTACAAAAGTCACTCAAAACTAGTATTGGATCAAGAAATGTGCACTTAAGCTAGTTTGTTCCAATGTCATTGTTTGTCAGCTCTTTTTCAAACACGGAAGTGCATCGAACTCCCACATTGTTTGTTTGCAAAAATCTATCAGATGATTTTTTATTCAAATTCATGGACAAAGGTTGGGATATAAGATCCACTGCAAGTATTTCTTGTAGAATCAAACATTCATCTATATCATTTAGATACAGTATAGAAAAGCAAATGCTTAGTATGGTGTTTCATTATCAGAGATGGAAAGAACACAATGGTACTTGGGCCCCATTAGATCAAGATCTAGACAACATTGGACACACTGATCGTATATGCATTGATATCATGGAAAATGGGGATTTACTTACTACTATTGAGGTTGAGCAAGATTGGACCTTATTCTACGTTAGAACGGAACTGATACTTTTACAGCAAGATATCCCCGAATATTTCAACTTTATATTGGATGGAAAATTGGTATGTGAAATCCATGAATTTGTATATTAATTTGTATTCATTATCCGTTTTGTCCATATTTGGATCACTAACTGTAATCTGATTAATGTATGTTTGTGCAGATATGTAAAAGACATGAAGAGATAATCAAATGCAAAGATTTGGGCGGAATTGTTCAGATAATAGAGCAATCATGATACAAGATTTGTAAAAGCTCTCATAACTATCAATATATTTCTCATTTTCTGAGAATGTACATGTGTGTCTTGTATTTAACAATGGATGTTTTTTTCTCATTGTCTCTATCTTTCTATATGCCCATAATTATCATAGGGCATTACATCAAATATGTATATCTCTATTTAATCTATTATTTACAGCTCAAAGTAGTATGGATTATCTCCACCTTGCACTAGTGTCAATTGTAGACTTGATTGGCCTCCCGGTTCCGCAGCTGGACTGGGTGTTGCATGAGATAATAAGTTCACCAATATATGTTGACGAAACTCATTTATTGAAAATGCTCGACATTTATACTGCAAATCCAGAAGAACCGAGTCAATAGGCTTATCAGAAACCAAATTGAAAATAACTTAGTTAGGCCATTCACTAGTCTATTTACCTTTTGAATATCTGGAGCCCCGGATTGCATGATGTACCACTCTAAAAAGTCCTGTACATTGCGGATGGAGAACCATCCACAGCTATGTCCATCATCTTGCTGAGCTGACTTCAATCACAAAACGTATAATAGGTTAGTTGTGCACTCTAAAAAAAACAAATCATATTAGCTATCAAATACTTGATGAGAAATACTTACTTCTGCATCAACAATCTCCAGGTGGCTATTTACAGTGGCCCCATCCGGCCTTGGAAAAAATGGCAACATTCTGCTATACATCACGTCCATTTCGGCATGGGTAGACTTTAAGGAGTTTATCTTTAAACAGATGGGATTAATGATCCCATCTGAATCTTCCCTAAGGGAGATTATATGCATACTCCAATGCTTACTACAAACAAGAGATAATTAGTTATAAACTAAAGGAATTACAATACCTATTTAAATATTACTAGAATATATTCTATGTAATCACTTACTTTTGGCAGTATGGAATAATAAAGAATTTGGTCTCCGAGGTTGTATGAAGAAGATGCTTCGTCGCCTTAGTTGGACTATGAAGGCTATGTGCAAAAAAGGACAGCACAACTTCAATGTCCTTACTATCATCGGATTTACATCTATTTACAAAATACATCAAACCAACCTCCACAACTGGATCTGATATATCTGAGGTCTTCTCCTTCAGGGCATCACAAAAGTCTTTATTTATGTGATTTATATAATTAATTGAACTTAGACAAAAAGAAAATTGACCTCCTAGCTTATCAATTTCTTTGGCAACATACTCATAAAAAATTATATACCTCTCAGAATCCAAAAATGAATATTTGGGATCAACAGAAAATCTTACACAAAGATCCTTATAAAAATCACCTATTAAACTTAAATCTAGATCCGATATTATTTTATCTACAGTCAAGTTTATATCCTCATTATTGTGGGATGGAATGGAGGGAATGGAAGAGGAACTACTTGAATAGTTAGGGGTGGTGGGAGGAGAAGAAGGAACTGCAGACTGGTGTGATGTTCCAACCAAAGGACGAGAGATGTGAGGGGGGGATGGTGATTCGCTGACTACCACCCTTTGCTTAGCAGGCCTGGTGGGCTTGGTCTGCTTCCTCCTTCTTCGTTGAGGAACAGGACCTCTCTCTATAGGTGGTGGCCTAGAAGTGAAGCCACTCTTAAAGACCTGATCGTATGTACTCCTCAGCCTCATGACAAGATGCATGTCCTGAGGCATGAGGGTAACCCTCTTAGCGTGAACTGTGCAAAGCGTGGAGTCCTCAACGAATTTGACTTGGAAGTCCTCATAGGCAGTATGGAGGGCTTCCAGGTTTGTTATGTTCCAGCGAACATCATGCGAGAGGGACCTTGTTACTAATCTCACAGACCTGTAGAAAGGAGCACGGGGAATCAGAAGATTTGTTGTCCTCTGAAGTCTCATGATATCCCTTAAACATGGTCTTCTGGGCCGACCTACTCTCCTACCAGTGCCCACTGCCCTTTGTACAGGAGGGCAAGGAGGTGGGGCAAATGTGGTAAGGCATGCTGTCTGCTTGGTATGGGCCATTTCAAGGTAGGGTATCAATATGACGTGCCAACGAGAAGGAAAAGCAGATATTCAACAGGGGAGGCGCGTGATGGCGATATGAGGGATGGCGTATCGCCACGACGCGCGGGGGGGGGCTGTACTGGTATGTGGGTCCTTGGGCGCGTGGTAGCGATATGCATCTAACGAGGAGCGGAAGTGAACGAAGAAAACTAAAGAAAGCTAGAGAACGAAGAATTACGAAACTGAAATATGAGTCAAAAACGTCCTTTTATACCTGTAGAACGTCCCATCATATTTGCATGTGTGATGTGACACCTCCGCTCCCCGCACGTGTGGTCACACATGTCATCACACGCATCTGTCACGTGTCAAGATATCAACGGTTCGTACGATCATACAGTTGACATGCACGTGCGAGGACATGTGGCGACATCTGGATAACACACGCATCACAAGACGACTGGGCCATACGATCGTACAGTTGGCATGCACGTGCGAGGACATGTGTCAGGATTCGAAGTGTACACGTGTCATTCAGAATGATTTCACCGTCATTTCCACATGTGTGGCAATTTTGATCGCACGTTACTATAACACGTGTATGGTTCAGATGCTCTGTATTAGACTATATATATGAGTGTCGTTTCTGTAATTCAGTTTTGCATATTGAGTCCAATTAACCGGCCCGCTCCAAATCAGTTCATACAATATCGCTACCACGTGCCCAACAGAGAGTTCCATAGTTGCACTGATTCCCTGGCGTGTGGTTTCGATATTCGGATTCGCATACAGAGCATATCGCCGTCACGCGCCCACGGTTACCCCGTTTATGTCCCCTTGCTAACCGGCGTGTCATATCGATATGGCCTCCTCGTCTGCTAGTTCGATCTATTATAATGCTCTTAGTTCTTTCCTTGTTGATGCTGAGGTTAGCGACAGACAGGCCCATTTTTTGTCCTATTTTGATTTTCAGTTTGACACAGAGAGATTTGTTATTGAGCACAGGGAAATTTTTCCTAAACTGTACAAGGATTTTTATGACTGTTTGCGACATGGTACCTTTCTGATGGACGGCCTGAGATTTGTGCATTTCACATATTTGACTCATGCTCAACCTAGTGCCAAGCAAAGGCATGATCGTAAGTTTACCAGACTTATCGATTTGTTTAAATGTGTCATACCCTGTGAGGAACACAATCGAGTATGTGCTTCGTTTAGGAGGGTATGGCCTTCGTGTTTTTCTTATCTGCTCTTATCTCTGACGAGGTAGAATCTTCTGGGTCGTCCATGATTGCTTTGCCTGCCCCTACCACTCGTGTGGCTTCAGAGGTTTCCATTACTGATGAGGTTTTAGGAGATGTAGAGGAGGCCAGGCAAGCACAACAATATGATCTTGCCAAGGCTCGTTCTCTGTCTATCTCTCCCTTATCTACCATGAGCGAGATTGACCAGAGCAGAACCCTGATGGACCTCCCTATGTACCATATGGACGATGTTGCATTCTTATCCATTAGCGACATCGGAGACGTAATGGATCTCAGAGAAGATGAGATATTATCTCTTATGTCAAGGATGATTTCTGAATTTAATGGTTCTATTGACTTCGATGATGACGACCTCATGGATGGCATCGACTATGAGGACTAGGTAGAATGGGCAAGTGGCACAGATGCCCTTCAAATGATGCTATTTGAGAGCAGGGCATATGAGGCTAATATGCCGAGAGAGGAGGAGTTTTTGGCTTTTCAGAAAAAGTATCCGCCACCTCTCATAGATACTATTCCAGCTGACCAGCAATCCACCATTATTGCTGGTCACAATTTAGAAGCGCTGGTATGATCCAAGCTGATGAGGAGGATTTGCTAAGTACACCTTCTCACGAAAATCATTTAGTATTTAATGTGTAACTGATGATTGATCTGCTAGTTTGACTAACACTTGATTATGTGTTGTAGGATATCGTTGAAGTTGATGCCTTTGCTAGCAGGCATGGAGGACTGAGAGAGAGACAAGGCGGGAGACAGAAGGATGCCTCGTTGGCTCATTATTTGAAACATTTTTTAAATAACAAAATTTGTATTCTTCATGAGAGGTTTTTTGTGAATGCGGGAACTTTAATCATGGCCATCAAGGCCCTACCTTATTTTGCCCAAGGGCATAAATACCCAAAAATTACATATAGATGTCAAAAGAGATGTTGCTCTTAAAGTGTTTAATTACGTGTCAGAAAATGTTCCTATGAGATCCTCTGCTCTGGCAATTCTATCAGGATATATAGATTTGATCAAAAGGTGATCCACTCGATTTTTGGATCCGTATGATAGGAAAAAGTTCCTTCATGACCACACAGCAAAAATTGTCCTTAGAGACAATGAAAAAAAATGATTGTACTCTTTTTCATTCAATGTATGTGAAATTTGAGAATTTTTGATCACACGCGTTTGATCTTTATTGAATGCCATCAATCTAATTTTGGCTTATAAATTTACATGCCTTTTTGAATCTTTGATATTTAGTTGATCTTGTTGTGTATCGAACTTGAGCTTGTCTATAAAACCATTGGAATAGCTGAATGATGTAACTATTTTTTGAGGATGTTCCACCATGTTGCGTATTTCGATGAAATGCTGCTCTTGCTTGCCAATGTGATTTCTCCATTCCTTGTGAGGACCATATACTCAAACTGCCATACGTTTTTGCAAAAAATGATGCATGATGCCTTAGTATGTGCTGCAATATCAAAGATTTATGCATTGGTTAGAATCTATCAAGCAAGTTATACTAAAATTATAAAATTGTAAGACACTGTTCAAATGTATCTTACCATGTAGTGGGTGATGTGATCTGAACCCCAAGCCACCCGAACTGCATCTACAAACTTTGTTGCTGTTTTCTCCAATAGGAGTGCATCTGCATATGAAATTGTGTCTTTTCTAAGCCCTTCAATCATATTATCGATCTTTTTTCAAACTTCAACCTTCTTTACCCTTGTTGTTCCTTTATTTTCAAAGTCTTCTGTCGCAGAAATAACATCTTTCTAAACCGAATATTGGATCTTAGATGACTCTTTAGAATGATTTGATAAAAATCGACGAGCTTTGACTCCTCCTATGCTAGGTTTATTGGGTACGTTTCCTGTTTTTCCCGAAAGCTTTTCATCTTTTTGTATTTTAACATGGCCTTTATGTAGGCCTACTTTTGACAACACTTCCTCTAATCGAGCAATTGCTTGTTTTGATGCTAACTCTGGCTTAGTATTCCATGCAAACGTGATATAAAGATATATTAATTTCTCTATGATCCTCACCTCTCCATGAAGTGTGCAAATATGCACATTTTGTAAAGGGATCTTCAATATCTCTTGAAACTGTTGTGTTCCTTGAAATGTCATTTGATGATTTCATACAATATAGACATGGATGTTTCGAATTTGCTCCATGAGATACATTGAACATACATTTCAATGACTTCAAGTCTCCAGCTGAATGCCATTCCACCAAAAATTCACCTCTTTCAGGAACACTAAGTACTTTGCCATTCATATGAACCTTTATGATATCCGGATAACTTATTCTGCTAAAAATCCAGGAAAGAACATCGTGATCCTCCTTGATAACCTGTTCAACATATGGAATCACAAGTATTTATGTATTCAAAACAATTACCAAAAGAAATTGCACTTGAATAACAACCATTTTTTACCTGAAAACATGCTAGCCACCATATGTTGTTTTCTGATTGCACACTGAAGTTGAGATCCCTTGAGTTTGTTGCATTGCTCAATGCTCCATTCATGAGAGTAATACTTACTCTTTCCAACTTTTGTCCTTTTATAACTTTCGATTCATCTGGCTTGACCACCAGAATAAGTTTGCTCATACTAACACTTGTAATATTATAGAATTTCACTATAAATCTCAATAAATGATTCAAATCCACAAATAAGTTGTTGGTAGAATTATATGAAAGATTGCCAGACTTTGAATTGTAAATCTCATTGATGTGAAAAGGGATTCCAATGACATTTTGCATACCCTTATTCAATACATCTCTCTCTAATCGTATCTGAAAAGGGCGAGGAATGGGAAATTTTCTTACATGCAATTGTCCAATAGCCTCTTTAATAATTTTAAATATACTGGCATATGCCTCCGTGCTAATACCTGAGAAATCACATGCTCCCTAAATTAACGTTCAGTCGATTACCTTATCGACCTCGTTCATCAAATCCTCAGTGACCTTGGACTTGATTCGAGAATACCGATTATTTTCCAATAGAAACTTTGTGGACTGGGTTGTCAATACCGAACTCAGTGATTTTCCGATGTCCTTCAGATGTTGATTTGCAACCAATGCTGATCTGCAAATGATTACGAAAATCAAGAAACCCAAATAGAACACACAATAAATGTCATGCTACTTCACAAAACTAAAATAAAACTAATTCAAATCAAATCCTTACTTGAATGCTTGAATCCTTTTTCACCGTTGGCCTCCATTTAGCGAAAGCTCATCAATGTCCTTTTTCACTTGTTTCTTTTTAATTTCTTATCTAGTATGCAAGTTTCTTCTTTTAACTGGTCATTTGATATACGTAATGTCTGAACAACTTGTTGGAATTGATCATTATTTGCATTCAAATTTAACATAATATTATGTAAACGTGCATTATCTTCTTTTGTTTGTAATAATGCTTTCTCCTTTTCTCTATAGTCAGCAAGCAAACCATTTAACATACATTCTAAACTCTGTATTTTTTGAACCGAGTTTGCAACACCATAAGTCGTCAATCTTTCATAATAACCCAATAAACCGTTTTCTCCGTCACACAAATACTTTATTAATTGTGTGATGGATTGGAATCGTGGAGCTTGAATCGAGCTCGGATCCAATGGATACAAACTTCCGTCAATCCACAAATCGTATTTCTTTCTTTGGTTGATTCTGTGAGCGATCTTTCACTACTCCTCTTTTAGCTATCGGAGCATTCTCGGCAGGGAGAACAATGTGTAGATGAAACTGAGACATCTCCGCAAACATCAGATGACAGACCAAAAAGAAAATAGACACTATTATTCATCCATGACGTACTTGAGATTCTATGTTTATTCTCTCGCTAGTTAAAACGAGAGACACAATCTCATTTTCAAATTTGAAAAAGTTAGTTAATGAGCGTCATAGGTTCTTGAAGTCGCAGTTGCATACGTCATATTCGTGTCATGTTAACTACACATTACTAGTAAGGTTAAGCTAAACTAGACCTGAAAGTCCGTCGGAGTTTTAAAATCCGGCGTTTTTTTGTCCTACGTGGCATTTCTTAGACGACCCTTTTGATGTTTGTAACTCCTCTAATGCCTTGTGGCTCATGGTAACACGCCTAACAAATTGGGACACAAAAGAATTGCACGTGCGTGATTGCGAATAGATTTGGCCGAATGTCGTACGTTGCCAAACCAACTTGAGTGAATGTTCAAGTATGTGCTACCCTAGTTTTGGAATGTTAGTAATAATTATTGACTCTTGATTACATCTCATAAATATTCTTCTAATTTTTTAAAGCAATCATGAATGCATGCTTTACAACATTTGGACACAAAGCATGCTACATATGTAGACTAAATTTAGAGTGTCATCATAGTACAAATTTGCTGAAAAGTGTGGTGTACAAAAGTGCCTAATGATTGATCACCCAAGCTTGGAGAGGACATAAAGATGGCCCTTTAATCAACCCTCCACTCCTACAAATGGGAGTAGAATATTGGTACAATGCATGTATTAAATACCATGGTGTAAATGACTCTCACGATAAATCAATTGAAGGCATGAAGAAATTGTCAATATTCCAACGAATATTATCCTAATAGAAATATCTAGTAATTAATCATTTCTTGGGTCCTATGCACCTATATAAAATGTGGGGAGTCTACACGGAAACATATAATCGGTAAAAAGGGCAACGTTGCAGCACATCAAGAGTTGTAGGTGGCTAAGGTTGAGAGACCCTTTTGGATTTAGAATGACGAACATGGGGTGACAAGTATACTTAATGCACTTTGAATTTTGATAAAGAGAGAACCTTCACATGTCAACAATGTCATAAGACATAAACAAAAATTCCAACTGGCTATGCATATTCCTTGTGTAACCTATTCACCAAAGATGACAAATTAAGTGGATTTAAAGCTCATGATTGGCTAAACTAATGAATGCTATTCAAGGTTGTTTTAGGAGACAAGTTTTAGGAGACAAGTTTGTTGTACAAATATCATCAATGGTCATGTAATTACAAAACTCATTTGAGACAAGGGACTTAAAAGACATGATAGTATAAAACATATAGTAGTTTATTCATAATTGACTTGGTTTAATGTCGATCTTGTAGGTGGATCACCTCAAAAGAGATAAAATGCTTCTTGGTTTCCAAGGGGAGGCTCGAACCTGGGACCAAAGAAACTTTGGATGCCAAGCCAACCAACTGAGCCAACCCCGTTGGGTCAAAAGAGATAAAATGCTTCTTGGTTTCCAAGGGGAGGCTCGAACCTGGGACCAAAGAAACTTTGGATGCCAAGCCAACCAACTGAGCCAACCCCGTTGGGTCAAAAGAGATAAAATGGAGTGATGGGCAATCAAAAGACCAATAAATGAAATGTTGTGCTTGTTGGAAAGAGTCTTTTCAACTTTGTTCATGGATACACAAGTTCATCTTCTCGTGCATTTGGTTCAAGATCAGATTTCCATTGCCTACCCATGCATATTAGATGGATGTTTTACCTTAAGCATTTTATGAAAGTGCCAAAGGACTTCGTGAGACAAAAGGCAAGGCCACAAGGCCACAAGGTACCATTGCAAAAGATTGACTAGTTAAAAAGTCCTTGTTTCACACATTTTGCTATGTAATTTTGTATAGGGTAAAGTCTCTCAAGCAACAATTGACTACCCGTAGAAAATGTGTCAAGCAACAATGTCAAATTATTTTATAATGATTCATGTTTTTGTCAACAACAATACTCATATATGAGGTTTAAGCAAAATGAGACATTGTGTATTCCAATTTCCAGAGATTATAGTGGATGAAGCTATGTTTTTGAAATTTTCTAGAGAATTTCATCTTGAATAAATTTTCTTTAGGCAACAAACCTCATCTTTTAAAAGTTAGAGTAGCAATTATAAGTCTTATTCCTTCCAATACAATATGTTATTGAGCTGTTGATGGCTTCTGAAGTTTGAAAAATGATCTAAAGGCAATGTTTGTGAATGAAGGGAATGATTGCATGTAGTAATAAACTATTAGTTTAGATTACAATCATTCCTTTTGTATCTATATACTTCATAGTAGCGTTATGAGTGTTTGGAACAAATATCTATAATTGTTTCACACTAGGTTGTGTTATTAGCATTTTGTTAGTAATATCTACTAGTTAAAATTTTCTTAGCTTTTTTTTTATGTTATTAACTTCAAAGACACACAAATTATATACCCACTATCATTCTAACGCCGGGAGGTACACCATTAATATCTTACAAAACAATTATCAATGAATGCTTGCTCATACATTTTTTTTTTTTGTACAATAGGTACTAGGTAAAACAATTTGAAGCACTTGTTGAGTGTGCATCTTCCTTTTACATTCTTACAAAGAAATCCACTCGTGTAATTTCTAATCTTTACTTTTTGTTAAATCGTTTCAATTCTTACTTATGTAAAAAATCAATATTCTTCCAAGGTCGGGGCCTCTCACAATTTTCTTAGATCACCAAGTAGATTTTGGGAGCCCGTCAACATTTTAATAAATAAACCTATATATCAATGAGACTGAGGGTGCAAGCAAAAGACTGCAGCACAAAAAATTGGACATTATTATTATGTATTCATTTTCATGGTGGATTCTACACCGGTAAATGCTTCTTGATTTCAAAGGGGAGGCTTGAAACCTGGGACCAAAGAAACTTTGGATGTGAAGCTAACCAGCTCAGCCAACCCCACTGGGTTGCACTAGTAAATGAATGAGGGTGGGTGTTGAGACCTTGCCTCCACCCTCAACCGAGGGTGAGCAGTCTAGGAATAATCTCCTTCCCATTCTATGACAAGTCATGATGAAGATTTTTCACACATTAATACACTTCAAATAGAAGGGCAAATGTCAAAGAAATATTTTTTGTACATTAAAAAATTAATGACAGATCTTAGAGACTAATTTTTATTAAAAGTATATAAAAATTGAAGGTAGGATCCCCCAAGGATCAAAAACAGGCCTGTCACGTTGAAAAATGGGCACCGAAGGGAAAAAAAACAAAAAAAAAAAAAACAAAGGCAGAATAGAGAACGTCACTTGGGCTAGTGCCACGTGGCACGCAGAGACCAATAAATCCCTAAGTTTTGACTCTGGAGCCGACCAATCACAAGCAATTTTATAGCGCGTTAGCTACCGTCCGATGATGCGTACAGGATTAGATTATTGCCACGTGTCTAGTATGGGCGGTTTGAAACGTGGCTGGCATCGAACGGGCCGAGACTGAAGCATTCAGAGCCGTTGATCTGCTCCTGTTCTTTTCTATTGAATTCTGCGGACAGGACGGTGAGTCAACCAGACAGCCGAGATCCTTGGCTCAGCAAGCCATTGAGATTCTGCCACGCGTTCTAGATCATCCCTTGAGAAGCATCCAAGTGGCAAGCATCCAATTGGCTGCGCCTCAAATAGCTCGTGCTCTGGGGACAGGGACAGGGGCTCAAGGCAAAAGGAAGAAAAGGACGTGCCACATGGGCACACTGCAATTTGCACGTCTCATAAAAATCAGTTTTTTATTGTTGAAAAATTCTAATTTTAATTAATGCATTAATTTTTTTTTATATGTATATGTGTCATTAGTGACGGGGAAGTGGTGTTATTATTATCTATTTATTATTTTAATAATAATAATAGTGATTATTCTTCACCTGTCATTTGAATTTTGGGTTGGGTAGGTGAATGAAGAGAGAGGCAGAATATATATTTTTTTTCTAGAAATTCCTTTCAGTGATGAAAAGTTCCATCTTTTGCTGTCCACTATAAAGAACATGCCTTTTTGTTGATGTTTGATTGGGTTTGCTTTCTTCTTCTGAGACAGAGAGAGAGAGAGAGAGATAAAATTCTGTTTGGATCTTTGGGGGAGGTTTTGGCAGTGGTGATGATCTTGTGCTCGTCTACTCTAAGATCACTACCCTTTTTGTGGATTGGGTTTGTTTTTTCTCTTGAGAGAGAGACAGAGAGAGTGAATTTGGCCAGATCTTGATCACAAGAGTATGCAATGCTAAGCAGTGCCTGGGAATATGCATAGATATGATGGAAATAAGAAATGGGGTGGGTGAGCCCAATTGATGCAGAATGCAAGCTGATGTACTACTGTAAGGCAGCTTAGATGCCTCCTTGCTTATGGTTCCATCAAGGTGGTGCTGTCCGATCCAAGCAATAATATTTGCAGCAATTGTGGAGCTTCAGATGCAGCTATTGGGAATCCTGCAGCTAAAAGAAGGGCGTATTTCTCTTTGTGGGTCTCATTTCCTGCAGGTAAGTAGGCTCTTAGAATGGGTGTGAAGGGCATTTGTTTCCCTCGCAGCGGCTAGCTTTGGTAGTGGTGTATTGTAGCTAGCTCATTTCCATCTCAATGCTGGGGAGACATAAAACAATGATCAAGCTGCTATCAACAATATGCTTTGGCATCATCTGTGTCAGTCTTATTGCCCTCTACCACTCTGGGTCCCTTTCAATGAAAATCTATACCATTCAAGATACTCTTCTTGGCACGGCAACAGTTCAAGGGATCAAGGGAGATGAATTGCAAACTCAGACAACGAATATCTTTGAATGGGCTAATTGGCCTGGCCGCTCTCCAACAAACGTGGGTACCCACCGCTCGTCAAATTCTGCACAAAGACATGAAATTGATTGTCAATTGCCTCTGAAAGTCTACATGTATGACCTTCCTCGCAAATTTAATCTGGGCTTTCTTCAAAAAGGTTCCAATCAGGACCTGCCTTGGGTAGATGAAGCAATTCCTATGTGGCCAAGTAGATCTAGCCTCGTTAAGCAACACAATACAGAGTACTGGATGATGGTTAGCCTGCTGACTAGCAACAATGCTGTGAATAACAATTTGGCAGCAGTGAGAGTGGACAATCCCGAAAATGCTGAGCTGTTTTTTGTGCCATTTTTCTCCTCTTTAAGTTTCAATGTGCATGGCCGTAACATGCTCGACCCGGAGACCATCAAGGACAAAAATCTACAAGTATGCTCCTTCATCATTCCTTGGAGCAAGAACAATGAAGCATATCTGAAATTGTTTTGGTCTTTTTTTTTATATCTTTATTGAATTTCAGGCTGATGTATCTTATTTAGATTCTTGCTCTTAGTTCGATTAGCTTAGGTAGCTCAGTTTAGCATCCATAAATCATAAACGTACTTCATTGCTATATCAATATATTTGCATCCTCCTCTCTACTATGTGTTATGTATGTGATATCTTGCTCATGATTTGGTATTAGAGCACTTTTCTGGCTGCTGGTGAAAGGGGACTAGGCACCAATGTCTTCATTGTTTAGATTCAATCGGCACACTTATCAGCTTGTAGTGTACTTGTCCTACTTTTAAGAGATGGTTTTCTCACCTATGAATTGTACGTAGTCTACTTGTATGAGCTATTCTACTTACTACCTAATACCTATCTTAGAATTGTCGTATACATTATTTTCTTCTCCTCGAGCTTGACAGACAAAGAGTTCCTTGATGGGAGCTAGTTGCTAAGGGTAAACAGTGAGTCAAAGAGACTTGTAGTTGAGAGGTGAAGAGCATTTAATTGAAGAGTCGGTGAGAGACAAAGATATGAGGTTGAGAGACTTGTAGTTGAAAGACAGAGATGAGTCATGACTTGATGATAAACAAATGAGTCTTGTACCTAAGTTGAAGAAATCGGAATCACCACTAGAATGGCAACTTATTGGCATGATACAACTATGGGCAAATTAATCTAAGGTACTATTAGATGGAGCTCTAGCTTTTATGGATGTGATGTCAGAGGTTTCGGATGAGGGACCACCACAACATTAGGGTCACTTCTAGATAAAGACATAATGATAGTGCTTTGATGAGGGCCTTATGGGTTTTACATCAACACATATACCCCATTGATTATTTTAAGGGCTCTAACTGGAATATGTAAAATTTTTTAGTGTTTGGAGTAATGGAAGGTAAATGCACTTGTTGCTTGTTGCCATCAATGTTGTCACTCATTCATTTCAATGAAGATCTTTTTATCACCGTGCTTCCTATTGCATGACGCTTCTACCGCAATTTACATCTTGATTTGGATTGTTGGAAGTGGAGTTATTGAGATTTCCAATTTTTACTACTTGTAGCTCACGATTTTTGTATTTTTGGTACTTTTGGATTACTCTTCTATACAATAAGATGTTTCTAATGCACTTACTATCTCATGAATCTAATTTGTGGAAGTCAAGTTACTATAAGTAGAGCTACCCTTCTAGGACCTTAAGCCACATTGTTCTTTCTTTCCTAGGTTCACGTCTTTTGTCAACTCTCTCTACAATATTGATCTTTGAAGTGTGAATTGCTCTTGTTGCACTTTACAAGTCATGATTATGATATGTTAAAATTGCATTCTGGTACTTCTCTGTCTTCTTTTGAGACTCTTTGCATGACCGTATTTCTGATAAGTAGACATTTGTATAGCACTTTAGCTTGTCATTTTGACAATTGGAGGCTAGGAGAATCCATATTCCATAATTAGGGTTTGCTAAGTACTACATATCGTCTTCTATTGCAAGCACTCTCCATGGCACATGAGGATCCTCTTTCCTCTAGCAGTTGGCCTCCAACCCTCACTACTAGTGTTTGATAATTTTAGCCATTGAGTATACTTGGCTGGTCTTGGACAAAGGTTCTTATGTAGTCATGTGTGTCTGTGTGCGTGCGCGCGCGTGCGTGTGTGTGTGCACTGACTGTAGGTATCAAGGAGAGTATCGAGCCATCAAATAAAGATGTGGTCAAGGAAAATAGATATGCCGGTAAGTGAGATAGACATTAGCTGGCCCATTCCACTTTTGGAGTGATATTGAACGTCAAAGTGGAAGGTTAAAAGAAGTTGGAGCCAACGGAATTGACGATCATTGAGATCTTTTTGAGAGTATAAATAATGGAGTGACTAGTGATCATAGAGGAAATGAAGGGGACATGAATTACGCTATTTTTTAAGGGTATAGATAATCACTAAGAACTCCTTTTTGTGGGTTGAGTGAAGTTTTTCATAAGAGTGTAGATGGAGGAACTCATAAGTAATAGCACCCTGGTTTTGGCAAAGTATGACCCCTAATCCAACATCATCAAATTTCATTTTTTCAAAGTCAAGAAGGCACAAAACTGGTGTACTAGTAAGATGGGCCTTAAGATGATCAAATGCATCTTGGCATCATGTAAAATTGATCCCTCTACATAGTAGGGAGTGGATTTGGGTAGAAAAGTGTGGTATGGATCGAAGCAAGTGTGTGGTCAAACCTAGGAACATGCATAATCCCAAGAAATTTGATTTTAGGCAAATCAAATGAACATTTGGATGTTTTGGCATAAAAGTGATGATTGGATAGAAGTAGGATATAGGCATAGCATAGTGGGTCCCATCAAGCACGGTCCCGCCGGTGACACGTGATCGCCTAGGATGGTGACGTGTGGCACTAAAACATGTCAGTAATGCCAAGACCTGCGTCCTGCCCCTTGCAAGGCTGTCATTGAAGGGTGTACTGTTATGGTACATAACAGCATTAGAGTTAAAATTGCAATGCTTAATCGTTTTCTTTTACGGTTCCTCTCTCTCTCTAGACTACTAGACTAGTGGGCTACCTAATCAAAGCCCTAATTTGTATTTAGCTTGCAATTTTGACTTTACTTTATGTAGTTGCTATGATGCTTGTGTGGAGAGTTGCTCTTATGATTTTCTTTTTGTGATTCTGTTAATCTGTGGGTATTACCACTTTTATTATCGGTTTTGTGACTTGGTATCAAAGCCTCGATTGCTGTTAGAATCATCATTGATGCGACAAATTCAGGGTGTTGGGTCCAGAAGGAAAAACTTGCAATCTATAAGCAGTTAACAGGGTTCGATTGTTTGGAAATCGGTGAAAATTGCAAATTTTCAGATTTCATCGGGAATCAATTGCTTTTCTCCAAGAAAAGTAAGTTGTTTGTAGCAAATACCACACCCATTCTCATGCCAAAAATTGGATCTTAGAGTAGAAAGGCGACCTTAGTGAAGTTGAGAGCTACAAATGAATTCTCAGAGAAAGACAGAGGGAAGGCCAAGAAGGTTGAAAAACCCACGAGGTAGGATTTTAGTTTGGAAAAACGTGGATATGAGGCCATAATTAACCTTTCTTGGAGCAGAAAAATTCACAGAAGGGCACTGTGGTAGGGCAACCAAGCGCACAGAATTTGGGAGGTAGCTGCAGAACAGGGAGAGAGATCTTTGAGAATTTCTCTCTCAGAGTCAGATTTTTCAGGAGGCGATGTAGTGTTTGCAAGGATCTAGCATTTCTAGGACCACGGGTCAACGCATGCAACCAGTCGTTTCCACAGGATTGCGCCTAGACTAGATCGAATGTCGTGATCGAACAATTGTGGGCCATTAGATCTAGAGCAGCCATTGGATTTAGCTTGAAGGGGCTGGAAGGGTCCTGGATGGCAAACCACATGTCAACTTCATTGAGAAATTCCATCTTGATTAAGGGCCACTTTTGGCAAAATGGTGGAATTGTGTGAATCCATGCTTGGAGAAGCCAGTAAGTTGGATGGGGTATCCAACTATAGCATATGGCATTTTGATGGGAAAAGGTGCTTTGGGATATTGTGATAGGAATGGAGCAAAAGCGAACAACAACTCCTGCTGATATGAGGTCATCTGATAAAAGGACGCAAAAAAAAAAGCCCTATTCTTGACAAATTGTCATTGCCCACATTAGCGAGGCTGTAATGGCAACAGGTGCACGGAATGCACTTCGAACATAGTATCAAACAACAAAACCATCTCGGATCATGTTTTTGAAGATCAAATTGAACACTATTTGAATGGAAGAGAAGAAAGTAAAAGATCCTTTATCACGTGGATCGAGGAGCTAAGGAATCAGCTTACGACGATTGGGGAGCCAATAAGGTACGTGGAGCTTATGCATATGGCCATGAGTGGCGTATCTAAAAGTTTGCAAATGTTTATGAGTGGCATTGCATCGAGGGAGAGGCTACCAACCTTCGAGTATTTGCATGGCATCTTGCTACAGTAGGAACAAGGTGCAAGCTGGCGAAATCTCGTCAATCTACGACCAAGGATCAGACATTGCTAGCCAAGGGAAAACAAAAGGGCTTCAAGTAGATTCCCAAGAAGGCCAAGGATGATGAAGATCAAGGAGAGTCTTCCACAAAGCGGAAGAATCAGAAAGACAAATGTTATTATTGCCATAAGCAGGGTCTTTCGGCTAGGGAATGCTTTAAAAAGAAATTGGATATCAAGCAAGGAAAAGTGAAGCAACAAGGATCTCTAGTCAAAGATAAAGCAGAGGATGACGTAACCAATGTGTTTTCATCGACATTGGTTTTACAAATGATGATGGCTTCATTGATTTAGGTGCCACTAGATGGCAAATGACTGGAAATAGAGGATGGTTTGATAGCTTTTTGGCAGTCAGTGATGGTGAAAAGGTTACTCAAGCGAATGGACAAGAGTGCCAAATTCAAGGAGTGGGCAACATTCCAATTCAATGTCCAAATGGAAAGGTAAAGAACATTACCAATGTGCTTTATGTGCCCAAGCTAAAGAAGAGCTTACTTTCAATTGGATTCATGACAAATTACTTCATCAATTACCATACTCTAGCAAACAAGGGGAAGCAAGGAGATCATGAAGAGAGAAGAAAGCTCCTGAACACTACCATGCGAACTATGCCCTAATGAGCGACATTTTGGAATGCCATCCTCCTTTGAAGAAGCAAAAGATTCAAAGATATGGCAAGAGGCAATGAAAGAGGAATTGGATTCCATAGAGAGCCATGATGTTAGACGCTAGTTGTGCTCTAGCACAGTGCCTTCTGATTACCGGTATATAGTTGAGATACCGAATGGTAAGGGCACGAAGGTGTGGGATTGACGAGTCTCTAAGGCGTTGCTTACTATTCACACTTACTCTAAGAAGTTAGACTTTGAGATCTCCAAGTTAGCCAAGTTTGATGTTGTATTAAGAAAGCGGTAGCATGCAAGTAAGCAGCCCGCTATATATTTCCTTTCGCATGAGTACCTGTTTGCAAATAAAGAATATGGACTCTCAATATTTGTGGTTGTGTTATTTGGTAAATGTGAATGATGATTCCGGTTTTTGTAGTTTACCATTAAACCCACAAGTTAATAATTCTGATGCAACTTCATCTTATTTAACGTCTTATGTAAATTATGCTTTGGCTCGGCAGCTCAGAGGTGATCTAGCAAGTTTGTTGGAAAGATCCATCTTACCCAGAGTTTGTCATCGACGATCGATGACTTACCAGAAGAGGGAAGGATTGTTAGATGCCAGTTGTGCTCTAGCACTCTAGCACAGTCCCGACACGACTAGTTACTAGGGGCCGAGGGCCAATAACTGGGATGTACACAAGGGGACCCGTCGGGTTGGGTGCCTTACTAGCAGTGGGCCCGATGTGCTTGACAGGATGCCAGTAGGCAGAGTTATGACCGTATGGACCCTAGTCGCCAGCAGCGTAGATGCCTCTGCAGGACGAGCAGCTAGCCGCAGTTAGTTGGGGTGACCGTTAGTGTCACAGGTCCATGACTGGGCTTGGGGGTGGTGCGTCAGACTCACACACCCGTCCGAGTTCCATTTCTTATGATGTACTCCTTTTCGTCTTATACGCCTTTTGGCATGGAAAAGACGTTAATAAAGCTTTCTTTATTTCTTTCTCTCTCTCTCTCTCTCCAGCGCTCCTCCTCCTCTAGAGATGGCAGAAAAACAAGGGGGAGCCCTCGCTCCCCCTCACCACCTCCTCCTTCCTCTCCACCTTTGTTACGAGCTCGTAACCAGTGCCGAACCCTAGAGAACACAGATAGGTCAGATACCACAGTCAGGGTCGTGTCCAGCGTACATGACCAACAGGGCAAGATAGAGGAGTACCAAAGTATTTGCATTTTTGGGGCTTCAAACCAAAGTTTTCTAAGAAATTGGACCTCAGCCAGACAGCGAGTACAGTGTTCTGAAATTTTCAGAATTCAGAAGTGAATCTTGGCTTCAAATCTGATTTTTAGAAACCATTTCAGAAGCAATCAGATCAGCGAGCTACTATACTCAAGGAACCGGAAATTTGGACGCCATTTTGAAGCTTCAAGCTGGGATTTTCCGGGACAGCAGGTCTAAAATCGTGGGTAAAAGAGCTGAGAGGGTTCTTCTTCGTAATTTCTTTGGAAGTACAGTCCTCAGAAACAGCTAAGTCATCTTTCCTTTACCTTGTACAGTTGTAAATTAGTCTTTTGACTTTTTTCCATCAGAAGTTAAGGTACCTCTCTTTCAGTTCCGAAAATGACCACTCCTCAGGGACCTGATCAACCCCAGGAGAGAGGCTTCGACGAACTTGAACAGAGCCTTGGCTTACAGAAAAGGGAAGGAACCCATGGAAGTAGAAGAACAGGAACAGTTCGCCGAAGAACTCGACGAACTAGTTACCAAGGAGCAGTTCCTCCAATTGGTAACAGAAGTGGATGATCTGAAGTTGGCATTAGCCAATTTCAAGTCCAGTGTGGACGACTCGTTCGCTGAACTCAAAAACTTGATTTTGAGTTCCGCGAAAGGAAGCCTTCCCTCCACTTCTCAGTTATCCCCTTCTCCACTTCCATCAGTTTCGGGTGAGACTTTACGATCTCACCCCAGTGTTTTTAAAGATTTAAAGCCTCCTACTTTTAATGGGGAAGAGAAGGATAGAAATGCAGATATTCTACAAACCTTCCTCAGCAAATGGAAGAACATTCATGCTCTTAAACACACCCCTGACCATTTGCAAGCAATTGAGGCCAGTCTTTCCTTAGGGCCGATGGCCTATAAGTGGTGGTTAAATCTCCAGGAGACTGGGCAGACTCCCCGGTCATGGAAAGCTTTTGAAGAAGCTTTCCTAAGAGAATTTCTACCAGAAAATGAACTGGATAGAGCCTGGGAAGCCTGGGAAAGAACAGTAATGAATAAATCCCTCATCCAATATATCTCGCAGTATCGAGAAGCAATTTTAAAGATTAAAAATATGGATAACTATCTGGAAAATCAGGGGATTTGTCCGTGGCCTCAAAGATGAATATAAAGTAGAGGTCCAGATGAAACTCGCCTACTACCCTTGAGCAAGCTCTCAGATATGCTCAAATCTATGATGATTCAGTGGGTAGGAAGAGGGCGAGACAACAGCCACTTTCTGAGCAGCCTTCTCAGAAAGACTTTCAATTTAAAAAGAAATTTTTAAAAAGAAAGAAAGAAGACAAATTTAAAAGTGAAGCTCCTCAGAAACGCCCTTCACTCATACAGCCCTTAAAACCAGATGATTTTGAGAAAGCCAAACAAGAACGTTTGTGCTTTGTGTGTATGGGCAAGGGACACACAGTCAGACAGTGTCCCAAGGGGCCTTTCACTAAAAAAGATAAGAAAGATAAAAAACAAGTTTATCTTGTTCAGACTGTATGTTTCCCCAGTGACTCGGCAGCTTCCGAGATCAAAGTGTATCATGAAGATCATGAACACTGTTGCCAGCTGACCTCTGCAATGCTAGCGAGACCCTTCAGCTTTGGGCCGCATGACCTAGTACGTATGCATGGGAAAGTTGGTAACCAGTCAGTAAGAGTCATGGTTGATGATGGGGCAACCCATAATTTCATCAACCACACCCTGGTTAAAAAGCTTAAACTACCAGAAGTACCTAGTCAGCATAGGTACATAGTTTCATTAGCTAAGGGTGAAGATAAAAAAATATGGGAAACTATGGTAAGTAAGTTAAATCTTGGTATTCAGGGGTACCAAGATGAAATAAACTTTCAGATAATGCACCTGGATCGAACAGACATTGTTCTCGGGAGAGATTGGCTCTACAGTTTAGGACCTTCCCTCCACAGAAACTATCAGGAGAACACCCTCAGCTTTCAGCATAAAGGCCGAGAGATCCAGTTGCATGGGGAGCATGATGTTCCCAACAGTCCTATGGTCTGCAGTTCAGAACTCTGTCAGCTAATCGGAGACGAAGACCATCAGGTATTCTTATGTGACTTTCAGTTTATTCCTGAAGTTTCTATTTCCAGTTCTATTCAGCAGAAAATCAGTAAATTAGAAACTTTATTGTCTAAATTTAAAGATGTTTTTCCTGAAGATTTGCCACATGGTTTACCACCTAGCAGAGAGGTAGATCATGTAATAAACCTAGTACCAGGTACAACACCTGTTTCTAAACCTCCGTATCGGGTTAGCCGAACAGAGGATGAAGAAATAACTAGGCAGTTAACAGACTATCTTGGGAAAGGCCAAATTCAGACCAGTAGTTCACCATGGCCCTCACCAGTCCTATTGGTGAAAAAGAAAGAGGGGTCTATGCGTCTTTGCGTAGATTACAGAGCCCTCAATAAAGTCACAATCAAGAATAAATACCCTATGCCTCGGGCAGACGAGTTGTTTGATCAACTCGACGGGGCTAAGTTTTTCAGCAAAATAGACCTTAGATCGGGATATCATCAAGTCTGTATAAAATCGGAAGATGTCTCGAAAACAGCTTTCAGGACTCGTCACGGTCATTATGAGTTTAAGGTGATGCCATTTGGGCTCACAAATGCTCCAGCTACCTTTATGACCTTGATGAACAGTGTCCTCAGACCATACTTGGGTAAGTTTGTAGTCGTATTTTTAGATGACATCCTCGTCTACAGAAAAACGAGGAAGGAGCATCTAAAACACCTCAGAAAGGTGTTTCGACTGCTCAGAAAGCATAAGCTTTATGCTAAACAATCCAAGTGTGAATTCTTCGTTGAAGAAGTAGCATATTTGGGTCACATTATCTCTTTAGATGGGATTAAGATGGACCCAAATAAGGTTAAAGCCATACTCAGTTGGCTGAGACCTCAAAATATTTTGGAACTTCAGATCTTTCTTGGTTTGGCGGGATATTACAGACGATTTGTCAAGGAATATGCTCAGATAGCAGTTCCTATGACAAATCTTCTTAAGGGGAAGGGAAAGGAGTTCATTTGGGAGTCCGCACAACAGGAGAGCTTTGATGCTCTCAAAACAGCCTTAGCTACAACACCAGTTTTAAAAGTCGTCGACCCCAATCAGCCATTTGTGGTCGAAACAGATGCTAGCGACTTTGCAGTAGGTGCTGTGCTAACTCAGGGTGGACGACCAGTTGCGTTCGAGAGTAAAAAACTCGAGCCAGCTCAGACTAGGTACAGTGCCTATGAAAAGGAACTCTTTTCTATAGTCCATGCCCTTAAGACTTGGAGGCATTATTTGTATGGTGCCAACTTTGAGGTCCTGACAGACCATGAGAGTCTCAGATACCTTTGCAATCAACCTGAGCTTAGAGGTCGGAAAGCTCGTTGGGCAGAGTTGATGCAAGAGTTTGACATGTCTATCAGATATAGACGTGGAAAATTCAATACAGTAGCAGATGCCCTTAGCAAAATGCCTATGATAAACGAACTGAGTTTTACTCAGATTCGTAATGAGTTACTCGAGTCCTTGAGAGGGAAATGCCAGCATGATGCATTCTTCTCTATTATTTGGAACTCAGTCCAGAACAGACAGTTACAGACTCCAGAACCAGTTCCCGGGGCTGGTGCCAGTTCATCCAAGAATACGACAGCTTCCGTTGAGGATGATGATGAGTCCGAGTATACGTTGTCAGATGACGTTGAGGATTCTGAGCCTGTATTACCCAAGCAAACCCTAGTGGTTGAGGGTCAGTTGACTCAAGGATTCAAATGGAAACAATATTCCATTCATGATGAGTACTTGCTCTATAGAGATAGAGTATGTGTCCCCAATTCAGAGGATTATAGGCAGCAGGTCCTATATGAATGTGACAATCCTAGCGCCGGACACCCAGGCATACAGAAGACCTATGAGCTTCTTCGTAGGCAATTTTTCTGGCCCAGTATGAAAAAGGACGTCCACCAGTATGTAACCAGTTGCCAGAAATGTCAAGTAAATAAAGCAGAGCGTTTAAAGGCAGGAGGGTTGTTGCATCCCTTAGAAATACCAGCTGGTAAATGGGAGAGTATCTCCATGGATTTTATAGTAGGCCTGCCTAAAACCCAAAAGGGTAATGACGCTATATGGGTCACAGTTGACCGTCTGACCAAAATGGCTCATTTTATTCTGACCAAAACAACCGTTAGAGCTCCAGAGTTAGCGAGGTTGTTTGTAGACGGGCTATTTAAATTGTACGGTCTACCTTCCGGCATAGTCAGCGACAGGGACAGTAAGTTTACTGGAAATTTTTGGAGGGCAGTATTCCATCATCTCCATACTAAACTTAATATGAGTACCACCGACCATCCACAGACGGACGGTCAAACAGAAAGGGTAAATCAAGTGCTGGAGGATATGCTTCGTGCATACGTCAGCAAGAAGCAGACTAATTGGGAGGAGTATCTCTCGATATTAGAGTTTGCTTACAACAGTACCAAACATTCAGCTACGGGATACAGCCCATTTATGCTGATGTACGGTTTTCAGCCACGCTCACCCACAGCTGTAGGGTTTAAACAAGAAAAAGTTGAAGCAGCCAGAAACTTTTCAGAAGACCTAAACCAGATGATAGAACATGCTAAGCGTAGCATTAGACAATCCCAGGATCGAGCCAGGCATTATGCAGATCCACACAGACGGGATGTGCAGTTCTCCACTGGTGAAAAGTCTACTTGAGAGTCCCAGTTGACTCTAAAACCCTCAAATCAGGAGTGTGTGCTAAGTTGTCTCCAAGGTATTGTGGTCCCTTTACCATCAGTAGGAGACTAGGCGAGGTCACCTATGAACTAGAACTCCCACACAGCAGTAAGGTTTTTCCAGTCTTTCATGTAAGTCAGTTACGAAAAGCCTTAGCCAGATCAGACAATCTGGTAGGGGACAGTGTTCTAGTTCTCCCATTGGATCCTCAACAACCTCCACATGAACCAGAGGAGATTCTTGATAGTAGAGAGACGCAGACTCGTCATACTCTATACCGAGAATATCTGGTTAAGTGGAATGATCAGCCTGTTGAGAATGACACTTGGGAAAGAGGCAGCGTCCTTGGCAAGATTTTTCCAGACTTTGTCTTAGAGGACCAAGACGGTTCTTAAGGGGGAGGGAGTGTTACGAGCTCGTAACCAGTGCCGAACCCTAGAGAACACAGATAGGTCAGACACCACAGTTAGGGTCGTGTCCAGCGTACATGACCAACAGGGCAAGACAGTGTGAGTAGTGTGCCCCAGCACGGTCCATAGCCATGGCGGGCCTAACACAGCCTAGGGACCCTGTCAGCAAGATAGGGCCCCCAGTTGGGTCCCGACGTGCAGTCGGTCACGTCAGTGCCACGTGGCCGACACTTGGCAGTAGCATGCTACCAGTCCTCACACTGGGCTAGGAGGGGCTTACTCTATATCAGGGAGTAGGCAAGGTTGGGTGGATCAGTTAGTGTTTGCCCTACTGTGGTGTTAGGATCTATTACAACCTCGTTCCTCTACCGCCTCCCCCTCACCTCCTCTCATCCCCTCCCCTCCCCTCACCCCCTCCCCCTTCCTACTGCTGCGCTGCAGCATCATCAGCTGTTCCATGCACCCAACACACACACACACACACACACACACACACACACACACACACCTATCATCTCTTCTTCTTCCTCTTCCTCTGTGCCTTCATCATCATCTGCCATGACTGTCCTAACGCTCCCACATACGCCTATCCCATACCCTTGTCCAGAGAGTACACAACGACTAAGGCTGCTGAATCCAGCATGAGTGTTCCAATACTTCCAAGGATTGAAAACAGAATTACATTTGGTTAAGCTCGAAATTTCCCAGCTCAAAGAAGCCAACAACAAACTGCAAATGAAAGTAAATATGCTGAAGCAAGCTCAATCTATTCTCGCCACACCGGAATCATCAACTTGACTGAAAGAGCTGGAAGACAAAATCGAGAAACAAAAAGCGGAAACCATGTCTCGGGCAGCTGCTCTTACTAAAGGAAGTAAGCCCACCACACCTCTCTGGATGTTCTGGATGATGACACATGTGCCTCTGTATGTTGGTGTACTTTGCATAGCTCCAACTTTATCTATTGCAACAACTATTGCAGTCAATCATACAAATCTTCTAGGATGGTTTATATTTTGTTATGATTCATACACTTCATATAAGTCCCTGTATCATATTATTCTGTGCGAAGGAGTCTTTCCCCATTGTCCCTTTGGCTATCGAAGAACCTTAGTGTGCACTATTGTATCTTTTCTCTGGTGTGTTATGTTAGTTCTTTCGATAACTTTCGTTGATGCTGACAAACTTAGTTGACAACAACAATTTTATTATACTATGCCATGGCAGAGACATGATAGAGGCATTGGTCTGCGACAACAGGATCCTTCTAGTACATTTCAATGGAGTCTTGGTATTTCTTTTTTGACGCCGAGCACTTAGAGCAAGCACTTAGAGCATGCTTACTTTTTCTCTACAATATCGGAGTTTTTGCCCCCTATCAACTACTACAACTCTAATTGTCATGATGTGAATGTATTGGTGTTGGTACATTATGTGTGCACTATTGGTGGTCATCCCTTCATATTCCACTTTTGATTATCTAGTGTCATTGCCCTTTGTTATACCTATCCTCTCAACTATAATGTCGACTCATTTACACAAAATTCCACTCAGCAACATCATAGAGCTATCAATATTACAGTTTTGTTCGTTGTAAGCCAGATATTGATGTTTTAGTACATGTATTGTACTTCTCCAAGGCTGTTTCGTTTATCTCCACAAGTATTCATCCAACTATATGCTTGCACTTGTTACTCTTGTGCAGTACATAATTCCTTACACATGATTGTCTTGTCCTTTATGACTGCCTTGGATTCTTAGAAACCCGTTCCAACCCTTTTGGGCCGGAACGTACTGTACTGAACGCACAGTTCCGGAACGTACTGGGTCGGAACATTTTTTTTCCATAACAAAAAAACAGGTATTAAAGCAAAAAAGAGGGGAGTTTTTGGGCACATAGATAGACCCCTGCATGTACTTGAAAACAAGCATTCTGCTTACAACTGATGGCAGGCATCACCGATCGATCCACTAGGCAGTAGCTATGGTGTCCCATCCTACCATAGCCCATCCCACCAGTCTACAGACATACATATTTGCTCATTTGGAAATTTGAATGGTACAAGAGAACCAAAAGAATGCATCACTATGGAGAACTATGCTGCATACACTGAGGTACAATGCCAATCAGATGGCCTAGGAATGCCGCAATAAGGGAAATAACATGAACTGTACTGATTTATCCTACTCCATTGAATTTTTTCAAAAGAATTTGACTCGATCTGAAAAATCATATCGACCTTGTAACTATGAATGCCAATTATTTTAGATGCTTCTCATAAACTGTATATTTTGTCCATGGAAGTTATTGAGTTCAGACCGCAAAATGTTCCTTTTTATGTTGAGAATATTAATCACAAGAATTCTGTTTAAACAATGATTCTTCCTCTCATGTGTGGTGTCCTTTGCTAACTGGGTTAGGCTGGAGCCAAGAGCTAGTCAACTTGGTGCTAGCAAGAGTTAGTCTGTCTCTAAACTTATGTTAGCAAAACCTAGGAAGGTTAGACTGCAATTGGAGTTCGGGACCAAGATACAGTTTTGGACAATTACACTAGACATACATGGGAGTTTACCCCTAAGTACTTGTGGAATATGGAGCACTTGGGCATATTGGGGAATTCTACTCAGTTTTTGCCTGAAGTTTTGAGTGAACCCCAATGATTGTCTAGTCTAGGTGAAGCATCTCCAGTAAGTGGGATGGGTCTAGGTGGTATGGTACGCATAAGGCTTTGTCTAGAGGATTGATTGACAGTGCTGATTAGGTTAGATTCCCAGGCTCGCGCTGGCCCATTGAGTAGCAAGTCAGGTACACAGGCTTTAATGGTTTCTTTTGCGCGTAGTTGAGTCTATGTCAGGTTACATTGCTAGAAGCCTTTACATCATGAAAGGTACGGCATCAAATAGAGCTGCTTCCCGATAGTGTCCCTGCAACATTCCTGTAGAGTATTTGTACTGTTATTGTCTTACTGATAAGCTTCTGTAGGTTGTTGAGTTGGGCTGTTGAAGACACTTAAAGGACTTCTGATTCAAATCTGCAACAGACTGTTGTTTCTAGAGGTTTTTGCATACTTTCAATAAGATATCAAAATACTGAGCTAGTTTAATTTCTTTGTTTTGTTCAGTGAGTACTTGTACATTTTGTACTTTTTCTGCCGTCTGGCATCAAAAGACTCTTTTGTTGTTGTCTCTTTTCCTCCTTGAATGATGAAACGATTAAGACAGTAGGTAGATCATTCCTTGGATTTTTGAGAAAATTTTGTTTTTTATATTTGTCAAGTTGAGATAGATCTCAATGTTTCTGAGTGAATCTGTTGGGTATATGCTTTTAACAGCAATCTTTCAACAGTCCTCTGGCTGGATTTGGGATACATGCACTCACTGGGCTCTTTGATTTACTTGCAGGAAGATTTGCTCGACTTACTTCAAAGATCAAAGTGGTGGCACCGCTCCGGAGGCCGAGATCATGTATTTCCCATGCACCATCCAAATGCATTCAGGTTTCATAGAGATCAACTAAATTCGTCAATCTGGATAGTGGCAGATTTCTGGAGAAACCCAAAGAATGTCTCTTGGCTTAGCAAAGACGTCGTAGCACCTTACACTCATATGGTGCCTACATACAATGAAAACGGTGTCTCGGATCCTTTTGAGTCAAGATCTACTCTACTTTTTTTTCAAGGGAGGATAAAGAGAAAGGATGTGAGTGCTTTCTTAACATAGGCTTGGAATAAGAATTATTTATCATGGCTAGGTCTTGCTCTGCTTCACAGGTAAAAGATTTATGCAGCTTGTTTTTATTTAGTAGTTGCTTGCTCCATCAAGTGTAAGTCTGACTATAGAAGTGCCTGTAGATGAAGGTTAGGTACTTGTGTGTGTGTGTGCGTGTGTGTTGGGGGGGGGGGGGGGGTGTTTTCAAGGAAATGCACCGATTCGAATCAGCCGATAAAACCGGTCTGAATTGGTTGGGTCAGGTTCGAATCGGCCGATTCGAACATCTGAAAAAAAATTCTTATTTTTCTTGCTGTTTATGCCAGAACTTTCAACTATAAAATTGAGGTTATGTGGCGCTTCCTTGTATCACTCCAACCATCTGAAATGATGGTGCATCCAAACCTAGATAGTAGATTCCTGTTTGAAAGTGAACACAATGACAAACAGCTCCCAGTTAGTCTTTAGCGATCTAGAAATTATAGTTTAGTAAATCAGGCTTCAGCAAAGTGCCAAGGCCCAAGTTAGAACTTAGAACTTTCAACTTAGAAGTTAGGACATAGTCATAGATGAATCATGGTGAATCATAATTCATGATGGGTATTAGATGATAGATCAATGATCATAGATCGTAAGTGTTAAGTACATACTGGACCCATGACCTCTTGATGTGGTCCAAGTCCCTCTTGATAGAGTCTTGCTCCGCAACAAGCTCCCTCGTCCTAAGCTACTCCATAGTTGGCCCTCCCACTCAAAACCAATGCTAGATACGGATCTCATCATATCCCTAAATGCAGGGGTGATGTAGAGAGTCCAAAGCATCAAACAATAAGTATTTACTAGTTGCATGATCCATTGAGTCGAGAATCAGTTTGTTTAACTTGTAACTTGTCAATGTGTCATGACTCATAATTCAAATTTCATTGAGCAACTCAACAATGAGAATCAAGATTTAACATTCAAGAATGACGAACCAAAATTTAAAGACAGCCACATATGCCATACATGATACTACGATCTACACAATACAAATAAAAAAATGATTGGAGAATTAAGAAAGATTCAAGAGTCAAGAATGTAGTATGTACCCTGCCAAGTGAAAGGGGAGGTCGCACAAGTAGAAACACCTCCGAACTACAAGTCTAGCTTTGTCCTTATTCTTGGGGTCGTAGCGACCCACATATAGTCTATGGGGCCCCAAGCTGTTTGCTCCTACCAAGACGGTCACGAGCCCTCGTCGATGGTACAGGGACTCTGTGTGGCTCTGAAGATGCACCACTGTCAGTGGATCCATCACGGGCAGCTACACCCTCCGCCGCTCCCTAAGAAGAGATAGGGGAGGGACCGATGGGGCGAACAAGGTTCTTTTTGTTCCGAAGCTTACAAAGAACCTCATAAGCATTGGGCAATTACTTGATAATGGCCTTGATATCAAATTCTATATTGACACTTGTGTGATCAAGAAAGATGATGGGATCCTTGCACATGGATCTAGATTTGGAGGCATCTACAAATTGGATCCAAGAGAGAGTGCAAATTCTTGTGATGTTGCATATGTGACCAAGCTTTTCGAGGAAGATTTATGGCATAGAAGATTGGGCCATCTCAATTACAAATCTAGAAGATAGAAATCAACAATTTTAGCATGCTAATCTTGCATAAATCACTTAGATTTGATCATGAACATAAAAATACAGTAAGGTGTTGTCCCTGTCCGTACAACGGCAACAACCTACTGTCCTTCACACATGTGGATTCAAGATCCACAAGAAAATCAACATTCTACACATAGAAACTCAAGACACATGAGAAAATGACATGAGATGGACATATAATCAACAAAGATGAGTTCTCCATGTATAATAAGAGAACAAAGATCAGTTCTCCACGTTGGTACAACTATTTATAGCAGCCATAATGTCATTTGGCCCTATACTCCAACCATAGATGCACAGAAATGCGTTTCTGAAACCGCGTTTCTTCTCCCAGAATAGCAAAAAAAAAAAAAATTTCTTTTTTTTTTGGAAAAATAGCTTATGGCTGAAATTTTTTTAGGGGATCAATGGTCAAACCAGCGTTTTGCCTCTCAGAAGTGCAATAGATGGGGCACAAATAGATCTTATTTTCAATAGCTATTTGGTTGTTATTTGCTCTGGTTTGCTCAGGGGGTTCAGGGGGTGCTACCCCCCCCCCCGGTGGGGGGTTTGGGAGGCAACGCCCCCAACGGCCCCGACGGTAAGGCCTCTTCATGACTTGGCCTTTCAACTCCTTGAGCAAAAACACACTTACTGGGACCATCTGTGATCATAACAGATAGGCTAGAGGTTAGTTTTGAATTTTTATCCTTGACAAAACCCAACATGGATTAATGCACCTGAACTGGACCATCTTGCACCCGAAACAGTTGACAAACTACACAGTAATTATGCTCTTAATTAGAGCTTTCATCTGATACCCATATTGCCCATAAAAAAACCAAAAAAAAAATATAAAAAAAAAGTTTTTGGAATTTTTTTTTAATTTTTCAAAAACGCGTTTCTGAACCGCGTTTCTGAACGCGTTTCAGAAACGCAGTGCATCTATGGACTCCAACTATGCCCTAAAATGGCAACTTCTAGGTACGAAATTATGAACCAAATGCAATGTATCAAAACTGACCAATAATAATGGGTCCCAACATGACCTCATCCACTTATGTACTTGCTAAAAATAGTAATAACACTATTAAGAGCCTTATTGACAAATATGAAACTATCTCTAAGTTGAGATTTCACTTTGGCCTCCAAAAATGCCAAATAAAATGTCGAGACTAGTTGACATTTTTCACACTGTTAGAACTAAAACGAGTTAGTAGTAACGAGTTTGTTTCATAGTCCCAATTTATTGTATTATGTCGTGTTGTTACAGCTACCACCGACGGCCTGTGTCGGTGAATTTAAGAGTATGTATAGAGGCCGGTGTAGCCAATGTGCTCACCAATTTTGAATGAGAGAGTAAGCTAGTTGTAACGGCATACTTAGGTGTTATTTGCTCCTCCTCCTTGTGAGTGTGTTGCTTCCGCTGGTTTGGCATCTGTGTTTCCAGGTGGTGACTATCAAGGTGTGGATCGTCGCTCCTGGGGTTCCAACAGAATGGTATCAGAGCTATGTTAGCTCAATAGGGGAGGAAAGTCAAGTTTTGGAGAAGCTGGAATTTGGTGGTTTGAAGGCTTCCATGAGCTTCAAAGGTGCTGCTCCAATCGGACACCGTATGCAAAAGTTACAAATTTTGGAAGCTCATATCCGTGCCTACTGCTCATTCTTGAGCTTTCTTTGCTGTTTTTTGGTGTAAAACTCACCAAAAGTTTTGGCAAATTTGTTTTTGGTTGTTTAAAGTCAATTCTCAACCAAATCAGGCGAGACTAGTCTTGAAGTTGGGGATTTGGGCATCAATGAAGCTGTCTGTAACTTCATATCAAGGCCACAGGCTGTCTAGGAGCTCAACAGAACCTGGAAACTCCTTATTTTGGTAGCAAGGGTTTGCTAAAACTAGCTGTGACTGTTTCCGCTTAATCCGGCGACATTTTGGGCCAAGTTTTTTGCTGTAGACTACTTGCTATAGGGCGCCCAAGCCTGTAAGAGGACATTCCCAGCCGCGGTTAGAAATAGGAGAATGATCAGCACATGTATCTTAGAGATGGGCGCCCTCCTGCCTGCGGGCTCCTACGGAAGGGGGAGTGTTAGAACTCAAACGAGTTAGAAGTAACGAGTTTGTTTCATAGTCCCAATTTATTGTATTATGTCGTTTTGTATATTACGGCTACCACCGACGGCTTGTGTCGGTGAATTTAAGAGTATCTACAGAGGCCGGTGTAGCCCATGTGCACCGAGTACGTGACCATTAGGAAAAGCCATAAAAATTAGAGTAGTGATTAGATGGATAAGTTCAAATTTATTATGGTCCTTTCTGGACCTAAATTTTCCATTGTACTTTAGTCACCAATTTTCAATGAGAGAGTAAGTTAGTTGTAACGGCATACTTTGGTGTTCTTTGCTCCTCCTCCTTGTGAGTGTGTTGCTTCCGCTGGTTTGGAATCTGTGTTTGTAGGTGGTGACTATCAAGGTGTGGATCGTCGCTCTTGGGGTTCCAACACACACTCCCTCTTCAACTAGTTTTAGCTAGATTTAGAAAGTACACCAAGTGATGTTCTATGCTTTATGAACAGATCTTTTCCCAATGCTTTGTCAAGATATTAGCAAACACACTCCCTTGATGAGACATGTTGAAGCTCCACTTCCTTTGCCATGACTTGTTCTCTCACAAAATGATATGCCACCTCAATATGCTTGCTCCTAGCATGAAAAACAGGATTGCTTGCCAATCTTTGGGCTAAAATGTTGTCACAATAGATGATTGGACTCTTTGAAAAATTCAGCAAGTGAAGATCGCTTACCATCCTCTTGATCCATAACATTTCCTTTGCACAAGATTTAAGTGCTTTGAACTCGGCCTCACTAGATGACAATGAAATAGTAGCTTGCATTTTCGACATCCAAGAGATAGCTCCATCACAAAGCATCATTTGAAAGTTGTTCATCAACACCATCTTCATCAATAGTTAGGTTGGTTTGCTTCTCACCTTGATCTCTCTTCTTCTTGAAGAAATCACTAGCAAAATGCCCTTTGATTCCACAATAGAAGCACTTCAAATTTGATGTATCTTTTTTCTTCTTAACAAAAGATGAAGGCTCACCTTGATCTTGACTCTTTGACCACTTGCTTTTGCCTTTGTCCTTGAATTTGCCTTTGATGAACATAGCCTCCTCTCTATCAACTTGAGATGTAGATGTAGATCCACCTCCTCTTGATTGAAGCCTAAACTCTTCATTCACCAATATCTCTTGCAAATCCACCGTGCTTGGCAAAGTCTTTTGAATAGCAAAACTTTGAACAAGATTAGCATGATCATCCAACAAGCCATTAAGAACAACTTGAACAAGTTCTATCTCCTTAATGCTCTCATCAATACATGCTAGCTCATCATTGAATGCTTTAACCTTCAAAACAAAAGCATGAGCACTCTCTTCCTTCTTTTGCAAACTAAAAAAGTTTTGTCTTCTTAGGGTTAGAACCCTAGATGTGGACTTGGATTCATAAAGCTTCTTCAAAGCTTCCCAAGCCTCAAAAGATGATGTGCACATTTATCTTTATCATGTGTAGAGCTCTTTTAGCTCTCTTGTCATGCCTCAACTGATCTTGGGGTACTTGAGGCCTCTCATCCACACCTGCAACAATCTCCATCAACTTATTCATCTCCAATAAGGACTCCATCCTCACCTTCCAAGTAGAATAGTTAATTGAGGTAAGCCTATCATTGCCTTCCAACATGAAGCCACTTGAAGTTGCCATGTTGCAATGATTTGATCTTCTCTTTGAACCTGTTCCAATGCACAAAGCACTCTTTTGAAATCAACAAATGAAACTCAAGAAGAAATCACAAAGATATGAAACATTTATCCTCTCCTTTTTCTCTTCTTTCTAGCAATTCCTAGCACATATCACAATAGATCTAAACACAATACGATGAACTTTTGCCAGCACCTAAAATTGCACTCTTGAAAAAGTCCAGCCACTTAAAATCAAGAGATCCTACCAAATTTAGGGGTTCGCCAAAATATTGAATCAAGAAGAATCTAGATGCAAAAGCTAGAATCTTGATATGACATCTACTAGAATGTATGATTCTCTACCATAGGCAATTTTTGTCTCCACATTCCAGTAAGTGGTTTCAAAAATTGGCCTACTACAAGTGATTTGACCTAAAATGATGATAGGATAACAAAGATCCACTTTCTATACTTCCAAATGCTTGATTTGAGTGTGTAGAGCCTCCAAATCCACAAAGAATTTATGGAGCCCTCAAATCCACCACTAGATTTGGTTGATTCTCCAAGTTGGCCTGCAACTTGCTCTAATACCATGTGAAAAGTTATGATCCAAAATGCACTTGATAGATATTTGATCTTGGGCCTATTTGATAAACACATCTAGAAATAGCTGCTAATCTTGCATAAATCACTTAGATCTGATCGTGAGCATAAAAATAACGTAAGGTATTGTTTGTCCGTACAACAACAACAACTTACTATCCTTCACATGTGTGGATTCAAGATCTACAAGAAAATCAACATTCTACACGTAAAAACTCAAGATACATGAGGTGGACATAGAATCAACAAAGATGAGTTCTCCATGTATAATAAGAGAACAAAGATCAGTTCTCCACACTGGTACAACTATTCATAGTACCCATAATGTCATTTGGCCTTATACTCCAACTATGCCCTAAAATGGCAACTTTTAGGTACTTAACCAAAAACCTAGAAATTATGGTCCAAATGCAATGTACCAAAATTGACCAATAAGAATGGGTTCTAACATACCTCAGTTAGAATCTGCTTTGAACAGGAACACAGATCATGCTACACAACAGTAACACAGACAAAAAAACACTCTCCACAACAAGCTCACATAGCAACTGTATTTCTCAAAATGAAATTACACTGTACATATAGTTCTTCACTCAGGCAACCCATGCATGGCCCAGGTTGCCATTGATGGGACGCGTGTCCCGTCGACTCGCCTCGTGGTGAGGCCAACTGATCCTTATCTACTGATAGGACCCACAGTATAGTAACACAGTGATTCTACTTTTATTCTAACTCTCTCCCTTAAAGTAGAGTCTACTTTTTATACAGTCATATACATAGCTTTAAAGTCAACAAACAATAAGTACAGAAAGCTTTGATCTAGACTTATCAAACTTTTCTCTAATAAGTGGCTTAGTAAAAATGTCAGCTAGTTGTTCGTCCGTACTACAATGAACAACATGAATTTCATGACTTAGCAGCCTCTCATGTATAAAGTGATACTGAATCTCAATGTGTTTGGTTCTCGCATGGAACACTGGATTCGTTACTAGCTGAATGCCATTCTGACTGTCACTATGTATAGTCGTGGGATTTTCTTGTTTCATGCCTACCATATAGCTTCCTGTGCTGCACTACACATTGCCTTATACTCTGCTTCTGTGGTGGATAAAACAACAATATTTTGCTTCTTACTAGACCAGGAAAAGCAACTGTCACAAAGCTGGAATACATACCCTGTGGTGGATCTATGATCGTCATAGTCACCTCCCCAATCCGCATCCACATAGCCACATAACTCAGGTAAACCCTCATGCTTCCTATAAACCAAGCCATGATCGGAAGTGCGTTTGGCTGCCTTCCAATGCATTTTGTAGGTGCTGCCATAAACTGACTTACAATACCAACAACATAGCATATATTTGGTCTAGTCGTAGTAAGGTAAATCAAGCTCCCTATATAGCGTAGCATCAAATGGCTGTGACCCATCAAGCTTAGAAAGCTTTTTACCTGGATCAATAGGAGTGTTCACTGGCTTGCAATCCTGCAACCTGAACCTATGCAACAACTCTCTGACATACTTCACCTGTGTTAAACCCACTTCGTGTCCTTTTTGCCACACCTCCACTCCAAGGCAATAATGCATCAGGCTGAGATCTGTCATCTCGAATTATTCCATGAGGTCTTTCTTGATCATGTCTATCATCTCTTGATTATTTCCCGTGATAATCAAGTCATCAACATAAAGAGCAATCAAAGCAACCATACCATCAAAGCATAAGACATATCAGAATGTGTTCTCACCATTTCCTTAGAATGAAAGTAGGCATCAATTCTGTTGTACCACGCACGTGGTGCCCGTTTAAGACCATAAAGCGCTTTCTTCAAGCGACATACTTTATTCTCCTGTCCTTTCGCTACAAAGCCTTCAGGTTGATCCATGAACACCTCTTCTTCTAACTCACCATTTAGAAAAGCAGATTTCACATCCATCTGATGCAAAGGCCAACCAAAATGTGAAGCTAAAGCAACGAGTAGACGTAGAGTATTCCACTTACATACTGGCGCAAAGGTCTCCTCATAGTCGATCCCTTTAGTTTGATCACCAATCTAGCTTTGTGCTTTGCTATACTTCCATCTGTATGGTACTTAGTCCTGTATACCCATTAACAACCAATGGGTTTCTTGCCAACTGGTGGTTCCACTAAGTCCCATGTGCTATGCTTAGCAATTGACTCCATCTCCTCTCCCATAGCCTTGACCCAAATGTCATCATCCTTCGCTTCAACATAAGTCGAAGGTTCTTTGCTTTGAATAATGCTAGATAAGAGAGCATAATTTGCTTCATACCTTTCAGGTTGTGTCTTCTCTCTTGTTGATCTTCGTAGCTCTCCCTGGCTAGATGATCCTGAAAAGTCATCCATATCGCGGCTCTCCAACAATCTCTCAAACCACTTAGGGAGCTTCCTGTCTAGCAAATGAGGTTTTTTAATATTTGTTTGTGTTATAATTGAAAGAGCAATCAAGATTCATGAATAAATGCATAATTTGAGTTGTAAGTGCTAGATTTTTTCAAAGTCGCAGTAACAATTTTCCATCCAATAAGTTCATGAGTATAGAGTGAAGAGTAGGTTTTGGTTTTTTGAACTCTACTCCATACTTATTTGCTTTCTTCAATTGTACTATTGCTCGGAATTATGTTCTATATAATCAACTAGGTTTATTTGATTATCTTCAGGTGATTGGCTTCTTGGTGAAAATGTATCCCACGGTACATCTTTTTCCTTGCGTTTGTCACCTGCAACTTCAATCCTTCTTGCACCAAAAGGTTTATCTCTACCTCTCCAACCTGTCTCTTGAGGTTGAGTAGTAGTATCTTGAGGTGTATCCTCGTGTCCATCACTAGGAAAGTCGATAAATGGATCATCATCAGTAGGAATCCTCACTGTACCATCTTTCCCACTGGATGTGTCCATGTTCTCAGCATCCTCGTCTTCATACATCTTAGATTCATCAAAGATAACATCACGGCTGACATGTATTTTGTTCTCCACTGGATCAAAACATCTATAGCTCTTCACACGATCATCATATCCTAGGAATATACACCTGATGGCTTTCACATCAAGCTTACGTCTTTCTTCCTTAGGAATGTGTACAAAGGCCTTACATCCAACGATTCGCAAGTGGTTCACCTTTGGCTTCTTCTTCGTGAATGCCTCCTTAGGTGTTATCTTTGGTATGACAATGGTAGGACTTCTATTTTGAAGATAGACTGCCGTACTGCATGCTTCTGACCAAAAATCTTTTGGTAATTTCATCTGAACTAGCATAGATCTGACACTTTCGACAATCGTACGATTCTTGCGCTTAGCTACACCATTGAGTGTAGGAGTATGAGCTTGCGTAAATTGTCTTTTGATCCCACATTGATCACAAATATCATTGAAGTCGTTAGACTTATACTCACCTCCACTATCTAATCTTAGAACTTTTTCTTACCTGTCTGATTTTCGACCAATGCTTTGAAGCTCTTGAAAGTGTCAAACGCATAATTTCTTCTTCAAGAAGTAAATCCATGTCTTACGTTATGTTGTCATTTACTGAAGACGCAATAATTGCTATAGCTTTGTCATTTTTCTCCCACCATTCACCAAGTTCTTTGCCAGGAGTAACTGGCTTCTATTTAGTTGAAACTACCCATTGACAAAGACCTTCACCCTTCAGTATGAGTGAAGTCTTTAACTTCCAGATTAAATAATTCGAACCTTCTGTATCCAAGATCGTACTGATCTTAGACTTATCATCAATGAAGGTCATGAAATAGAAGGCTTTACCTAAGGACATAGTCCTCATAGGCCCACATAGATCTGTGTGATTCAAATCCAGGATGTTCTTTGCCCTTGCAACACCACCTTCATTGAACTTCTCTCGATGCTGCTTCCCATACACACATGATTCACACATCGTCTTCAAGTGGTCTTCTATCATAGGCAATCCTCTCACCATTTCCAGTTTTCTCATCAAACTGAGGCTTCCTAACCAAGCCTCTTATGTGACAGTTCAGTTTGCGATGGAATGGACGAGATAAGTCCATGTTGCCCCTTGATTGTAGCATTCAACTTGTACAATTTGTTGGGCTCCCTTATACCATCCGCAATGATCTTGAACTTTTGGTTCACATCCTTCACAAAGCAACGATCATGAGCAGATTCTACTTTCAACTTTTGATCAGTAATGATGCCAACGGAAAGTGATTTTTCTTCAAACCTGGTACGTCAATGGTCACGTGATCCCATAATGGAGATCTCATCCTCGACATGGCACCAGGTAGACCAATCGCAACTCAGAATCTTGATTCTTCAATGACAAGTCACACTGAGCACTTGTGTGAGACACACACATGAAAACACTTACACAAACTCTCTCTCTCTCTCTCTCTCTCACACACACACACACACACACACACACACAAACTCATGCATGCACGCACACACAAACTCATGCACGCACACAGAATGCACATACGCAAATGTGACATGTCTGACACACGATCTATATCTCTTTCTCTCACACACTCACAAACAGTCTCACACACACACACACACACACACACACACACACACCCCGTTGAAAGTTCAAAGTTCAAACACACATTCACATTCACACTCTCAAAGATTAAAGTTTAAAAACACACATTCTCACATACACATACACACACACAAACAATCACACACTCTCTCTCTCTCTCTCTCACACACACACACACAAGCACTCTCACACATACACACACACAAAAACACACACCCGCTCACACAAAAAAAGCCCAAACACATCACACAATGCAAATCTCTCTCTCTCTCTCTCTCTCTCTCTCTCTCTCTCTCTCTCTCTCTCTCTCATGCACAAAACAGGTCTAAAAGGCCCGAATTGGGGCTTCTGCCCGATTCGGGCCTTTTTTGACGAGTCGGCCAATTCGTGCAGGTTGCCGATTCAAATTGGCCCGATTTCGACTCGAATCGGACCGATTCAAATCACCGATTCGTGCAAGATTGGGAGGTTGGGGCAGTCTATGTGCTTTTCACCATGTGAAAACAATTGCACTAAGGTTACTTGTCTGAGGCCAATTGGGTTCACACAATGGAAGGGCAGCAGAACCTGGCTGTGAAATTGAGTTTGAGGTTTTGTTTTGCCACAACGATGACCTATTCAGGCAAATTGGAGAAAGTTTTCACCGGACGGTTCATTGAATTGGAAAAACCTTCTGGATGGAAGGTTGATCAAAACTATTCCCCAGTATTGAGCTTGGTGAGGTGAAAATTTTTGAAAAGGGATCACTTAAATTCAATTCGAACTTGTATAGAGGGCTTTGGATCACAAATATTTGTTACTATGCATTTGAAGATGTGATATAAGAGGTTGATCTGTATATGTTGCTGCTTATACGGAGGCAAATCAGCCTTGATGATCTGTCACTTTTGTTGCATTTGTCATTTAACACTGGTCCTTTACGCAACCGAGCAACATGATATATGGTTTTCTGTAGCGCAGTTTTGTGTACGGTTGTCCTACCCATGTGTATTATCAATACTATTTGTGTGCAGGATGGAGTGATCAGATCCAAGTTGGCAAACCTACTCAAGGATCATAGCAAGGTACATTATGTGGAAAGTTCAGCAACAGATCTGGGCATTCAAGAGGTAGAGGATTTTCCAAGATAACAGTCTTTAGTACTTTGAATGTCTTCTGTACAAAGTGCAAACATTTGCTCCTTCCACGGTCATTTTTGGCAGTAAAACTAGAGCATTTGCTGCTGTTCTTGTGGTGTTAATTCTCCTTATAATACCAATTATTATTTGACAGGCAACAACGGGCATGCGAAATTCAAAATTCTGCCTACACCCAGCAGGTGACACGCCTTCTTCATGCCGACTGTTTGATGCAATTGCCAGCAATTGTATTCCTGTTATCATCAGCGATTTTATTGAGCTCCCATTTGAGGATGAGTTAAACTACAAACTGTTTTCTCTATTCTTTTCGCTGGAGGAAGCTGTACGACCGGGCTATCTTTTACAGTACCTGGAAGGCGTCGACAAGTCCCAGTGGATGAAAATGTGGACCAGGCTGAAGGAAGTGAAGCAGCATTTTGAATATCAATATCCCCCGGAGAAAGATGATGCAGTGGATATGATATGGAAGCAGCTGCATCACAAGCTCTCAAATGTAAAGCTCACAATTCACAGGACAAGTAGGCTCAAGGTGCCTGACTGGTGGAGATGACATTTTTAGTTGAAAGTGTTTTCAACTCAAACCCAGATTGGGCTGTGTGTATTAAGTTGCGATCTGCCACCACAACTATTATAAAAGCAATTTTCTGGTCCAGAAGTGATCCAAAGCTCGGCAACATTGTTCCTGACAATATTTCCTGTACATTTGAGTTCAGGTTTTAAAAATTAATCAATTGTTACAGAGGATATGAATCAAAACTCCATATGGTTTGAGAGGGTCAGTGTGAATTGGGTTGATACCAAACCAACACTTATGGCATTCCTTCCAATGATGAAATTTGGAATTCGTGCTGTAAACTCTTCTGGACGTCTAGATGGAACATTCATGCTATCCTTTTTTTTTTAATCTTAAACAGGCCTTTGGCCTGTATATTGGCCCACGTGTTAGCAGGAATCAAATGCGGGTGCGCAAGCCCAACTCAAGCACACTACGGCACCACACTACACGTGGGAGAGATTGATGTTATTATTGGGGCCTTGTTTATTTGTTTGGACCCCCAAATGTATAATAATTACATAAAGTCCATGTCTTTGGTCAGTTAAGGCCATCTGACCCCGTGGGATGTTATGTTGGGTGCGTCAGCCCTCTTTGTCCCTGCTCCGGAATACTTGCCATTCTAAGTACAACATTCCTGACTCAGAGCCACAATCACAATAACTAGGCATTGTGTTCAGATTATTGCTCCTTGCAATGAGAACTTTGTATTTTTTAGTGTAGATGATAATGGGTATGACGATTGTTACAGCTTCTACATCTTCAAAATCAGCTGTTGTTCACTCTTGTTTTGGTGCATTCCTACGAGCCTGGAAGTATACTATGTTCTCATTTTTTGCACCAGTGTGGATAGATTTCGGTTTTATTAGTACCACGCTAGATCTTACAACATATTAAGCTGCATTTTAGTTGAACCGAATTTCAGAATCAGTTGGAGAACCATAAATTAGCAATTCTGGCGAACGCAAACTCATTTGATCTTTGTAAGAGGAAGTTGGCTTGATTGTTGAATGTTAGTTTTCTAATTATACAGATCAATGAAAGTACGCGAAAGTCCATATGACTGAGTTCAAGGATTCGATTTACTCTTTTCTCCTACTGATTTTGTCACAATATTGTTTTCTCATCACACGTCTTTCAAAAAAATTTCTATCATAGGCAATGTCAAGTACTCAAATCACCATGTCATGCTTCTTCAAAATTTGAAGACTTTGAGTTTTGAGATGACAAGCCGTTGAGTACTTGACATTGCCTATGATAGAATTTTTTTTGAAAGACGTGTGATGAGAAAACAATATTGAGACAAAATCAGTAGGAGAAAAGAGTAAATTTTGCCACAACTCAAAATTTTTAATCATTGAAGTGGGGAAACCTTTCACACATGTAGTAGTATCAACTCAATAGAGTCATATACTATTCAGAGCTTGTTATGCTGTAGTCACTTTGTAGTTGCTCTTAATATCTTTGATAAGACATCTTTGGCGATCAAACTCCACCTTAAGATTTCAATATGCAATTGAACCAACCGATAATAGGAGGTTCTTCAATCTCATGACATATTGCACATTGCCAATTTTCCTAATTCAATTTGGCAAATGAAATAACCTATTATAAGTAGTTTCTTAGTATTAGCTTGAACTACTTCATTACCATTTTCAAGTGATTTCATGAATTCGATGAACCATTCACAATGTGATGTCATATGCTTGGTTGCTTCACTTTCAATGTACTAGGTGTTTTGATGGTCATCACTTGACATCAAGGCTAATAGAAACATATCAAAACTTTCACTTCTTGCTCCTAGTAGTCCTCATAATGAGGTGATGCGATTGGGGAAGGCCAAGTGTGAACCAAATTCAGCCACAACTCAACAACAATATACTACACCTTCCAAGATAATGCCAATTATTATACACCTCAGCAATCGGGAGATTTAATGCCAACCCATGTACAATGGGGAGCGAGTAAGTGACATATAGTATTGGCAGAAATATGGCCTAAGAGATGATTATTGAAGGATGAAACCCTTCAACAAAAGATATCCAAGACCAAGACAAGGTTATGGAAACTATGACAATCCTAATACCAATGGCATGTCGAAAATGATTACCAAGGTGATTGATAATTGTAGGGACGGCAAACCAGACGAGTGCTACCATTGGCATGAGATGGGACACAGAAAACCTGATTTCTCACTCTATCAAAAACAGAAAAGGAGATGAAGAATTATTCATCCCTAACGTGGCAATGAATGCAATAACACCGAATGTGTGTGTGATAACAATAAGTCAAGCGAAGGCGAGGCTTGTCACATTCGAACCCTTTGAATGAGGAGGATAGTCACTTCCTCTGAGGATGAACAAGAAGATAGTGGAAAAGAGATAGAAATACTCCCTCCCTCAAGTATGAGAAAGGCCCAAGGAGAGCCAGACTAGTCACAATAGTGTGGTGCCCAGCCAAATTTTGGGATTTGTGTATATGTATAGGTCTATTTAAGTACACAAGTCAAGTTCATTGCTTAGAATTGATCTCAATCACACGATTTAATTAATAATCTAATGGGTGGCCATGATTTACTCTTGAGAGGTCTTAGATCAACATCTACATTTGTTGGGTCCCTAATCTATGGTGGAGATTGAAGGCCGACATAAATCCATTTATTGTAAGGTCTAAAGGCCACACAAAATGGGTTGAAGTGGGCGAGGTGCAGTTCAATGACTTAAAAACAAAAACTTCATTTTGAAAGGATCCAAACTTTGGGCTTGGGTCGTAAAGGCAACCTTCTATCTACAAGTATTGATTTTTTGCTATTTTTGTGTAGAAAATGGAAAAAACAAAATGATGAAACATGCAGAAAAAAGTACTATTTTTTAAAAGTTTTTGGACATGAGCTATAAGCAGGTGATTGATTATCTACACGTGGACCTGATTTTTTTTTGAAATTGAAGACTTTTTGGTAGAGAAACAAAATTTCAACCCCAAAATAGCCATTTAAGACAAAATTTTGAAATTGCCATAACTTGTAAACGAAGTGTTGGATTGAGATGCCATCTAAGACGAGCTTGGTCAATTTTGTTGTAAAATATTGTTTTAGAAATTATTTTTCAAGTTATAATCATTTGAAGAAATTATTTTTTTCCATGAATGATATCATCCTATTCAAAGCGAGTAAATTAGAAGGGGCTTCTAATGACTTTGTTTTGGAAATTTAAGATGATGAACATTGTAATGCTAAAAGAGTTATGAAACATAGTGATATGCAAAGAAACTCATCCAATTTTGGATGGTGATTTACAAACTTTGGATAGAGAAGTTGCAGACATTCAAGGAGGCAATTGTTTCGTATATGAGTGATTCACGAGGCCCCAAGGAAGCTTGGCATACGTTCAAGTTGTTTGAGTCTTTTCTTGAAGACCAAGCTACATAGATTTGAGGACCAACTAGTGGCGGCTGTGGCAATATGGTGAATGATTGGGAGATCATTCAAGTCAAACTGAATAGCCTAATAGAGAGTTACCAAACCTTGGCCACCAGGATTTCCACTGGAGAGATATTACTAGAATTTTCACTCAAAAGATATTACCAAACCTTCATCACCGACATTTTCATTCGAGAGATATTACCCACCTATGATAAATTAGGGGGTTTGTTGTTGCAGGAGGAGCAAAGAAGGGTAAATTTGGGCCTTTGAAAATCGCTCTTTGGATTGGGCATTTATAGTAAGAGGCAGGGTGGCCATGGTAGAGGCTGATTTTCAGAAAATAGATAACAAATTAAGGAGGGTAATTTTGATCAATCAAGTGGATGGGGCAACTCTAACAATAGGGAAGGCAATGATCAATTCAATTAGAAGAAACTCACGAATTGTAGATATTGCCATAAGCTTGGACATTGAGGAAAAGAGTGCATGAAAAAGTATTGTGATTCATGTCAGGAAAAAGAAAATGGCAAGCAGGACATTATGTGTATTAATAACAACAAGATGTCCAGGGTTAGATCAGTTGATTAGTTTCGAATTAGGGGATTTGAATGGCCATCACCGACACTTACATCTCTCCCGCCCCCGTTCTTACTCGTAATCCAGCTCAATTCCCTTTAATTGTTCAAGCCCTAGCTTTTTGGAAAATTTCGGCATGACCTATGCCGATTTTGTATCTTTTCGATTGAAATTTTGAAGAATTTGGCATGACCTATGCCAATTAAGTTCGTCATGTGTGGTTGATGCAGTATATGGTCCGCGATCATGACACCATAGTATTGCCAAATCGATGTTGAGTCTTCTCACTTTAACCTCTAGGTAATTTTGAAGGTCAATCTTATAATCTTCTATGGCCAATTATGGTTTTTATGTTGAGGCCATTCTTCGCTTTTCTTCTCTAGGCCCATTTTAGTTTTACGTCGAGGCCCACAATTGTTTTTATGGCTATACTTCCTTTTACATTGGAGCCAGTTTTCATGAGTCTTTTTCTTGGCCAAAAGTTGAGGCCAATCTTATGGACATAGCTATATTATATTTTACTTCGAAGTTCAATGTTGAGCAGATCTCGATTGATTGTCTCTATTGTTGGCCTTGCCTATACATACATGTAGGCAGGGATTATGGATCCGTAATTATCATTCGACTGAAATTATGCCGTTTCCGCCCTATATTATTTTGCATTATATAGGGCCCCAAATTTATTTTCTTCTTTTTTGATGGAAATGCCCATGAGAGAGAGAGAGAGAGAGAGAGAGAGAGAGAGAGAGAGAGAGAGAGAGAGAGAGAGAGAGAGAATGACAATTACGTCAGATAATGGTCAATTGGTCAGGCCATTGCTATAAATAATCTGATCCCCGCCAGGCAACTCTTGGCCTCAACCACTCGCTCCCCAGGTCCCAGATTATTTATAGTCATGGCTCTCCCAATGGCCATTACCTAATACATTTTCCCATTAGTTGAGGTGTCATGACAAGGGGCACTTGGGGAATACAAGATGCTTCTCACTAGCTGATGTGTCATGATGCATAAGTGCGTCATGGGTAAAAGGAGCTGCTCCATCTCTCTCTACGTGTTCATTCCTCCGCTTCTAAAATGCTTATCACTAGGTCACATGTGCGTTTTGGGTAAAAGGAGCTACTCCCTATCTTTGATTGTTTGGCAAGAACTATGGCAGTTTCCAGACTACTTTCTCTCTCTCTCTCTCTCTCTCTCTCTCTCTCTCTCTCTCTCTCTCTCTCTCTCTCTCTCTCTCTCTCTCTCTATATATATATATATATATATATATACACGTCTACAAAAGCTACAGTTTTGTTAGTTTTTCCTATGTCACTATGTGTTGAGGTTGGTCAATGGATTTTGGAAAAAAGTCAATGTTGAAGGACAAACCGCGCCAGTGATGGTATTGAACCTTGGTTAAAGGCCCAACTACCCCTCACATGCAATTAATCATGCATGCAACTAAAACACTAAGAAAGACATTCATGAAAAAAAAGTGACTTGTTGAGTTTAGGGTTAGGGTTTATGGTTTTAGGGCTTAGGGTTTGTTCCATGTCAGCGTGCAGGTTCAGCATCAGTTCACAATCATGTCTTCACAATCAGTTGACAATCAGTTCACAATCAGGTCTTCACTTTCAGCAATCTTCGCAATCAGGTGGATGCAATTAGATTGATAAACAAACTCTTGTGGTAATGAACAGAAGCAATTTGTTTGCAATTAGTGGTAGTAATCTTTTGTACAGCTTTTTAGCTTTTTTTTTTTTAGCTTTCTGAAAGCCTCCAAACGTTTTCAAGATTTAGAGATCTGTCTTTCAGCTTTTGCGAATGTTTTCATAGTTTTTTTAATCTATTTTTCAGCGTGCAGCCCAGTAATGAGTTCGCAATCAGGAGTTCGATTTTAGCACAGGTTGCAATCAGTTCGCAATCAGGTATGTGTTTTCAGGTCATTGTACTGAATCGTTTAGCTCTTGTTTGGGATTGATTAGGTGCTTTTGTGCACTCATTGTCCTTTAAATGATCTTAAAAATGTGCATTAGAAAGTTGCATGAGCAGTTGTAGCCATAGAAGCTCATCGTGTTTCTCAATAGTCTCAATAGCAGGTCGAGATCCTAGTTCTAGGCGTTGGAAGGTTTTTTCTTTAGTTTATTTCATAGCGAACATACGTTTTCTAGTTTTCAGATTTGTTCTTCGTGTCTGTTGGTAACTAATTCATCAAGTCAAAGCAAACCAAGTGGCTGCTTTCAATTTTGTGTTGGCAACGCAAAATCGATGGCCTCCAATGCAAATGTGCAACTGATATGATTTTTTAAATTAAAGAGAGTTAGTAATCATCGCTTGTTCTGTGGAAGCGAGAGGGGTAGAGAGATTGGGAGATGGGTTTGGGACAAAGCAAGGAGCATAATGATGAGAGAGAGGGATAATAGCATAAATTGGGAGACTGGTTTTGGTCGGAGGAGTTTTCAGTGGATTGTTTAGTGAGCATATTGTCGCATATGAGGCCCCGGAATGTGTGAAGACTAGTGCTGGTGATTGGGGCTTCTTGCATCTCAATTACACAACATTTGAGTGACTAAGATCATGCATGCATGAAAAATAGCAAAGGACATTCGTTTGGATGGGGTTTGGACGTTAGTGTTTATCTCAAAAAATTAAGAGTGTCGAGCTTAGAATTTAGGATGTTTGTTCATGTTTGGTGAGTAAAAGGACTCTGCAGAATATCGAGCTTGGAATTTAGGATGTTTGTTGTTCATGTTTGGTGAGTAAAAGTAGAATAGAAAAATAAGGAAGTAGTATCAAGCTTGACATATACAATCATAAAACATTTGAACGTATAGCATCATATTTCATTTGTCTCCAAGAACCTGCATACTATCTAGTAGCAATCTAATTTCTTTTTGTTTACATTGCCTTGAAGGATCATTTCCATGGATTCTAAAGGAACCCATCAAGGAGATGAAGTGAATGGTGGTGACAAGGGGCCTGTTTACATCAACCCAATCGACATCCTAGAGGAAATTGATCTTAACGATGAAGATTTACCTGATGCAAATGAGTCACAAGATGAGGATGATGAAGTACAAGATTCTGTTATAGCTATGGAAGAGGTAGATGATTCCATTCACACATTCATAGGTCACCATGGGCCTATTTTCTCTGTAGCTTGCCACCCTATTGATCCAAGTTTGGTCGCCACAGGGGGTGCAGATGACATTGCCTATCTATGGCGTGCTGGGGATGGGCTGATTTACCACGAGCTTCGAGGACACACCGACTCGGTCACTTCATTGGAATTTAGTGCAGATGGTTTGTTGTTGGCTTCAGGGGGTTGTGATGGTGTTGTAAATGTTTGGGATAGTGCAAGTGGGGATCTGAAACACAAGTTGGAAGGGCCTTTTAGAAGTATTGAGTGGTTGCAATGGCATCCTAAAGGCCACCTAATTCTTGCAGGCTCTTATGATTTTACATCATGGCTTTGGAACGCAGATGTAGGACTATGCCTTAAAGTGTTCACAGGCCATTGTGGAGCAGTGACTTGTGGTGGTTTTACTCCTGATGGGAAACTGATTTGCACAGGATCAGAAGATGGAAGCTTACGAGTATGGAGTCCAAAGGCAAGTGAAAGTATCCATGTTGTAAAAGGTCAGCACTTTCATAGTGAGCTTTTGACATGCTTAAGCATTGCTGATGATTCCAATTTAGCCATCACTGGTTCATTGGATGCAAAATCTTGCCTTGTGAATATTGGAACTGGGAAGGTTGTTGGATCTCTATGGAGTCATTCAGACTCAATACAATGTGTTGGCTTCTTACATGGACATCATTTGGTGGCATCTGGTGCACTTGATGGGAAACTTATCATTTGGGACTTGCAAAGTTTGTCGATTCGCAATACATGTCAACATGAAGATGGGGTGCTTCAATTCGTGTGGTCTCCTACATCTCAAGTCATCTACTCTGGTTGTTCAGATGGAAAGGTACGATTGTGGGATCCACGAACAGGAAATTGTGAGTGCATTTTCCAAGGTCATGTAGACAAGATTCAAAGTCTTGCTATATCTAGCACTGGAAAATTTGTCCTTTCTGGATCTGATGATCATACTGCTAGGATTTTTGAAACATATAGGGCCTTTGGATAGCCAGTGACTTACATTAGCAAGTATGTTTCGACTAATTATTTCAAATAAACGTAAAATCCGTTTTTAAATTTTTACAAAGAAAATGGTGGTGCCTCACAGAACATAATCTGTGGGGGAAATTTTTTTTTACAGGCACCTTCCGGACGCTGGAAGGTGCACGTAAGAAAATTTACTTTTTCTTACATGCACCTTTGGATAGCCAGTGACTTACATTAGGAAGTATGTTTCGACTAATTATTTCAAATAAACATTAAGCATATTAAATTAATTGCTTTTTGCCATTCGACATTCTCATTTCATGTATTCTCATCCGTTTGTGCACCGATGGAGTTTTCCATCCTTCCTTAATCCATAAGGAGGTTTCTTCTTGATCTATACTACTATTAATAGGTTTTGATGTAATTTCTATTATTAGTAGTCACTAGGGTAACTATTATAATTAGTAGTAGTCACTAGGGTAACTACTAGTAGTCACTAGTAGTCACTAGGGTAACTATTATAATTGTTCTTTTGATTTTTTAAAGCATTAGAGTTAAGATTTTCTTCTCGATTTGCGTTGTCGCTTTGAGGTATAGGTAGTAGAGCAAGAACTCATGGCGATGATGATGGCTCCCGTACGCCATAGTCCTAAGCTCCCTCGAATGCTCCCACACAATGTCCTCGCCGAAATCCCACTCTCTAAAAATCATATCCTTTTGTAATTCTATCGGCAATTCTTGAAATTTCCTCTCAAAATTAGATCTATGCATTGGTAAGTGGTTAATTTCTCTCTCAAACTTTCTCATATGCCTAAAAGGTGTCAATGCTTTATACTAAGTTCTTCAATCTATTCAATGATCATAAGCTCTATTAGCTCATACGGCCAATGTATCATCCCATGTCCAAATACTCAAACTCATAATTCATTTAATGAACGAAACAATTTTCAAATCTAATTGCAACTAATCATGACCAATTAAGAACCACGCATTCGACTAATTATGGCCGATTAAAAACTACTCATTCCCCAACATGAAATTGAGTTTATATTATGCAATATGGAAGTTATTTTATATAGTTTAAATTATATTTTTCACTTAGATATTGAGGAATTTTTGAATATGTAAGGTACATAGTTAACTCGATTTTTTTTTTTTCATTTTTTTGATGTTGGAATGAAATTATTAGTGTAATTGAAGGTCTATTTCGGCAACAATTTTTAGCGTGTACTTGAAGGTCTGTTTTGGCAAAATAGTGATTGATATTTAATTGATGGGGTAGACATCAATGTTGAGCAAAAATGACATTTAATATTTGGGTTCCTACATGGTTGGCTCCCCCCTAATCAAATGAGCACTATCTACAATGTACAAACTATTTGACCACAAGATCCATAAATGCATTCAAACATGTCACAATCTATGCCCCGACAAGATTAGCAATGACGAAGTCTACCCATGTTACCAAATTCCCTAACACTTCAGCCACCTAACTTGCTGAACAGATAAACACCCAATACATAGAATACGACTGTAATACTCCCATATGGCCATGATCACCACACCAAACACCGTCTTTACCATCTAACAAATATGAGGCACCCAAACTAGTCATAAGTGCCAACATGGGATTTTATATACATCATTTTCCAAAAGAAACAACTGGACTACCCTCAAATCATAGACACCATATACATACATCTTCTAACTAACAGATACAAATTACTAGGTGATATTCATGAAAGCAACCTCCGGACCTTGATATCCCCCGTCTTCCTACATTCAAATATTTTTTTTGTACGCTCATGTCTACGACAATACATGAAGTTGCATCTCCGAACCCACTCGTCATACTATATTGGTTATGAATGCCAACCCCGATCCACCCATTACCCCCCAACCCCATTCCCCCTGAACAATCCTTTTAGACTAAAGTCATGTGGCTCTGCTAGAGATACTTCTAAGCTGCTCCTAAAAAATACCTTACAAAAAACCAAAAATACCTGCTAAACTCTGTAAATCCTTACAACACCAAACTATAACCCCCAATCTACTCCGTGCAATCATATGTACTATTGGAATTATCCACTCATACTTTCTTTACATGCTTGATATTGCTATCCCCAATCCTACTCCAACCACCCAGGGATGACATCTTTGGATCCGTTAGCCACGCCAAATCCAACCAAGACAAGGCACTAGATAAAATCTCATACAACCAATGTATCATCCCATGGCCAAACACAACTCATAATTCATTTCATGAACGTAACAATTTTCAAATCTAATTGCGACTAATCACAATCAATTAAGAACCACACATTCGACTAATTATGGCTGATTTAACTACTCAATCCCCAGCATGAAATCGACTTTATATTTCCTAATATGGAAGTTATTTTATATAATCCAAATCATACTTTCACTTAGATGTTTGGTGAATTTTTGCCATATGTAAGGTACATACTTAATTCGAAAGACTTCTTTCATTTTTAGGTCTATTTTGACAACATAGTGCTGGATATTTAATTTACTGGGTGGACATCGATTTCGAGCAAAAGTGATATTTTATTTATTGGGTAGACATCGATTTCGAGCAAAAGTGATATTTAATATTTGAGTTCCTACATGGTCGCGCGCCCCCCCCGATCAAACAAGCACTATCTACAACATACAAACTATTTGACCACAAGAACCATAAATGCACTCGAACATGTCACAATATATGGTCTTCTCCTTTTTTTTGCCACTGTGACACATAAAAATGAAAATTAGTATCATTGCCATCAAGTCAAAAGTGTGTGTGTGTAAACCTACAATATACTAAACAAATTGTGATTCATCACATTTTTCTTTTTGAGAATTCTCAAAAGAGCTAGAGTACTATATTGTTGAAACCTTAACAAAAAACAAAAACCTCCAAGTTTTGGAGAATATGCTCTCCTGCATCCATCATCAACAACAACTGTGTTAAGGAAATTATTGTGGGAATTATAGGTGTCTATACATAATGTCAGTTGTTATCCAATTCACAAGTAGATACTGTTTGTGCCAAGTGACTCTAATTGTATTTAAAGTATGCATAAAAATCGAACATAGTTTCATAATTATTTCAAAGGTCATACAAGTCATATAAGTCGAGGTTTTTTTATATTTATAAGTAAAATTTTATGGAGAAATTGCATCATCATGTTGAATCTAAAACTTTACATCTTTTTACTAGTGGCTGAGTAGTAAAAAAAATCTTCAACAAAATTCATTGCATAATTATGTAGTAGGCAAAAACACATTGAATTCTTAGCGATTTTTTTTGTATGCTATATATTTGTTTCATTTTTTTTTATCTAATATACATATAGCCATGTGCTGAAATGGTATGTAATTGCCATTTGCCATTTTTCTTGAACATTCAAAATGGTAATTGGTCTAAAGCTTTTTTGTACATATATGAATGACGATAAGTAAAGTTCAAGACAGCCATTGTTGTTTCTTTTTATATAAAAACATTTAATCTACCTACCCCCAATGTAGTCTTAACCATACCATAGTAATAATGTCCATTTTTAATCATTTACAAAAGAATGCCAAATCATAACATTTGTATCAAGGCAAATAACCTCAGCATTAATCTTCTAGGTATGTATAGTAGCAATGCATTTTTACATTAAAACCTTAAAAACTATTGGTACTTTTGATGCTAAATTTGGTTAATTGTTTCAACCTTAAGACGTACCATACCTATGTAGGCTTTTATGTTGTTTCTCGGTAATATATTAAAAAACAACACCCATGTTGAGGCTTAACCATACCATAGTAATAATGTCCCCCTTTTATGATTTATAGAAGAATGCCAAATCAAAGCATATGTTTTAAGGCAAATAACCTCAACATTAAATTGCTAAGTATGTATAGTAGTACTCCCCTTTAACATTTTCTTACATTAAAACCATTGGTGCTTCTTATGTTGAATTTGGTTAGTTGTTTCAACTTTACGATGTACCATACCTATGTAAGTTGTTATGTTGTTTCTTGATAGTATACCAAATGTTTTTAACCAAATCAACAAGTGCACCTAAGTTAACACTAGTAACTGAGTTGGGTAATTTTCAGACTTATTTTTGTACCTACATTATATAGCGAAGTTGTATATTGTACACGAGCAATAAAAGTGAGTTTTTAGACTTCAAAATTTTATCACTAGCAACATTCTATCAAACATCTACATCATTAAGAAGTCAAAGGAAATATACATACGACAATATAGTAGGTAGGTCATAATCCAATTTAGCACTTAAGTCAATAGCATAAACAAGCTAATGCTATAGAGTAGTAGAACCATTTGACCATTCTGACATTAGTAGGAAAATATCATACTTTGCCAACAAAGTTCTTATTTTGATTCGTCAACAAAAAAGTAGCCTCTTGTCATTAAATAAGATAAACAAGCCACGAGGAAAAGGAAGTAGCATAAATTCATCTATCATCCTGTTTTTACATAACCAGCTAGTAAAAAAAAAATAGTCTAGTTAAGGGATGCCATCAAAAAACTTTTTCTTGTTGAGAAATATTCCTTGTAAATATTGGACTACATATTCTAAAAAATATTTAACAAAACAAGTATTAGCTAAATTAATGAAGTATTTCAATTCAGTAAACCAAAGACTCACTTGATTGTAGCTTCTGAAAAAAAAAAAAAAAAAAAACTTTGTCATGTTGCTTTTGTTTTGGGAATATTGATGTCACCATTGAGTCTTTTCGGTTGATTAGATAAAAGTGATAGGATGCTTAATTGGCAGGTTCAAGTTTTAAGCATGTGTTTGGGTAAATCAAGAGAATTCAGCATTGGCAGTGAGTTATAAATCGAGGAGTTTTACCAAACATTGGTGACATTGACAACTCACTTAGATTAGTGCATGATACGACCAAATTACAATGGCAATTTCGGTTGCATCCACTTTTTTCTCGTTTCTTTTTCAACATTTTATTGCTTAATAGATTCAATATAAATGTTCTAAACTACTTCATGTTTTATTAATTTCTATTAAAACGTACCATAACATTGTTTATACATGTGCAGTATGTTTTTGGAAAAGCTACTCAGCATGCACTCACTCCTCTCTAAGCATCAATGTGTTTCATGTTTTTGTAGCTCATGGAAGCAAAACAAGGCATTGACAAGCAAGGCAACCAATAATTTTTGACTAGAATCTTATGCTAAATAATATAATACTTATGGATTATAGACCATTAGTAGCTAAACTCAAACCTGAATTTAATCTAAGATAGCTAGAGAATGAATGGGCAATCTCAATGATAGATGTTATAAGACAATTTAGTGCTGAATTTTTGAAGTGATTATGTTTTAACTTTCAACTTTGCATTGATAGATAACATCTTGTGAACGATTGTTTTGTGCACCTAAAATAGGTTCATTAAAACAAGAATACAACTCCAATACATTGGCGTTAATCGCTTGCGCTTCTTTAGAGCTACTCATAATCAAGTGTTGCTCAACTAATATATCCTCTTGTAATGCTACTCAAATCAATCGTTGTTGATATGTCTGCTCCTACCTTGCTGAAATCAACGGTTGTTGAAACAAATCTACCATTTGTTACAAAGATCAAACCAAGGATGAGCATGATATCACTAGGCTATTCTAGATCAAAATGGAAAATTATCAATGTAAATGTTGACTATAAAGAGGACAAAAAGAGACCACCATGGCATTAGGGAGTTTTGAGCTCCAAAAAGACCCTTTAAGAATTCGTGCAAGATGTCTTTTATATTATTAAAATATTATAACACTAATACTTTTGACTTGCCATAAATTTTTAATCATATCTCAGAAGTATGTCATGTAACATATCATTGGAAAGCCCTTGTTGAGCGCTTTCCAAGGCACCAAACTCCGCTCAATTTGGACTTACCACTAAAAGTGCCATTTTTAGTGTGGAATCAAAATGTGGACTCAAAAAGTTACGTTACGTAGATTTCAAATTTGAGTGTTTTGATTGGTCCATGTGTAAGAAAAATTTAAGAAAAAATATAAAAAGAATCTTTACAAAGGGTCTTTTCTGGATTTAGAACTCCTCTAATGCCTAATGAATCTCATAACATAGGAAAGATTATCCTAAAAGGAATAGGTTGAGAGCAAGAAAACGAGGATAACAACTCAGTAACAACTTGATAGGTTGATCTTATTGCATCACATCCACCTGCAAGTAACCATGAATGAAGCATGTGGAAACTCAAAATAATAATAAGTTCTCCTGAAAAATTGACACAAACATTGAATTCAAAAATTCCTACACAGGTATCAGAAATATCACCTCAAATAGTGCATCACATTGAAAAAATCCTAAATTCATTCAGAAATTCTAAAGCCTTGCTCTCTCCATCGCTGCCCACTTTTTCTTGGTGACAATTATGAGACTGAATAGACAAGGATCTTGAGATCTCCATCTTAATAGTAGAGATACTAAATTATGTTTGCCAATCACCAGACTAATCAGACAGTGCATCATCACTGCCCACCACCCACCACCCACCACCCACCACCATAGCTAATGCAACCCTCAAGGGGACATATATCTCATTTTGGAGGTTTTCCTTGTGAGCTAAATGTGATCTAGTGCTTGAGAAAACAAGAAACATTAAGGAATGGAACCAGGAAAATTTGCAAAACAAAAAAGACATGCAAAAGTCAGAGGTGTACATCTTTTATTTTGCATGCAAAGAACTACATGCAGATTTCTATCTAGCAACATGCAATACGAGATAATTTACATGCTACATCTACAAATGTTGGTGAATCAAACATGATCTACTTTTTTCCACTCATGCACGTTCACTTGCATGGTAAGTGAGCCCTCCATTTAAGGTCCTAGCCTCAAAAGTTGAGACCACCTTCACAATTGATCTTTAACGTTGACTTTCTTCCTGATGGATCCTTTCTGGTCATTGATTCTGCAAAGGATCAGCTGAAGCAACTAACTGATGGCGATCAGAGGGGCGCACTGTCTCTTCACCTTGTGAAGACACGATGAATTCTTGGTAGTTGAATCTAGCTGCTGGAAATAACTCTCTTACTTGCATGGGTAGTCGCGATTCTGCATACTTCTGAATCCAGAAGGAAGAGCGACTGCAAGGAGGAAAGAGATGACGTGATTTTTTTGTAGCAGAGGCAACTGCGGCAGAATCGAGCTGAGATGAACTGAGATGGGATGGCAGATGAGCCAGAACAGGGCGCGAGCCTGCTAAATCTCTCTCTCGCTCTCCTGCTAATCTGATTTTTGTGATTGTGGAATCATTGTCTGGTTTTGTGGAGCTCGAAATGTGTCTGAAAGCGAGATGTTGAAGCGCTGAAGAGGGCCGAGTGATGCACGATGTTGTGTAGTCCCTGCCTGCGGGCTATCTTCTTCTTCTCTCTCTCTCTCTCTCGCTTTGGGCAGCCTTCTCTCCCACGATGATGATGGCGGCTGTAGCATCTGGCCTCCACTTTGTTTTTTGCATAACCTATTAGGGTTTTTGCATGTGGGACTAGGCTTTTGCTTTGTGCATGGGTTTTTTGGTGCTTATAGTTGATCTGGTGCATGCTACTGATAGGAGTGCAGTTTGAGAAATTGCATGATTGTCCAATTGATGCTTTGCATGCCGGTTGACCGAGGTTTACTTAGAGCTTGACAAGTGGTAATTTTCAAGTTAGTTCCAAATTTTGATTCGGAATCAATTCGAAAATTTTAATTACAAGCACCCATTAACAGGAACTTTGGTTTCTTGGTGCTCGGTAGTCAATGCTGTAACCTTGTCGTTTTGAAAGTAGCTTCCCGGTCTTGGCAGGAAAAATTTAGTTTTTCCTTCTCTATGGGCAATATGCATGCTTGAGGCCTTATCAACTTGACAGTCACCTATAAGCCTAGTTTTTTGAGAACTTAATACCGTGGTTTTTGGGTCAAGTTGTATTAGTCAGTTTGAATTTTTTTCTAAATCGATCTTGACAAAACGATGGTAGTGGTACTGTTCTCAGGCAAGTACCCAGTTAGTGGGAATTTTGGCTTCTTGGTACTGTGATTTTTATCGGTTTAACTCTGGAATAGGAACATTCCCAATAAATTGAGTTTAAACGGTAATTTGTATGGTTCTTCCTTTTCGACCTCAGAGCTACACCGATAGGTTATCCTAAATGATTTGGATCTTTAGGATTGAGGAAACTAAAGCTTTTCAGATACTTGTTAAAGTAAACAATGGAATAGGGTCATAATTTTTTAGAGGTAGCTCTATATTCATGTATTGAATATTGTAAAGAATACTCGGATCCAAATGTTATTGATTTTTCATTGATTCAGGCGACTTTACAAAGTAATGAAAATGGAACGGAAGATCGGATCCTATGTTGGATATAGGATGGTCAGATAGTCTTTTGATTTTCTGATGATCAGATCTACAAGCAAAGGACTTTCTTGGAGAAAACTGATGGTATGGGACATTAGTGATTTCAAAGAGGGAATTCTTGTGCGAGAATGATCTGTAGGCCAGTGGTTAGTATTTATTTTGGTAATGCTAACAGTTGAAACCATTGGTTTAAACCTGTTTAGGGCATTTGGAGAGGTTATGAGATATAGATCCGGATCCCTCAATGGTATCTCATAAATTCCAAATCGGAAACCCTTAAAAGCTATTTCTCTATTAATTTTAAACCTCTACTTCTTAGAAATTTCTTATATACTAGACAATTGGATTGAGATTCATATAATTCCTTCCAATGTAGAACTAGGTTCTGAAGGACTGTTAAAGTTATATGAATTTGTACTTCCATTTCAGGATTGTGAATATAGCTCAGAATCAATTGATGTTTTCAATTGATTAAGTGGAAGTTAGACTTGCTGAACCCAAATTATTATCTCTATTTGATAGTTGATTATTGAGAGCAATGTTTCTATCACTCGGGATAAGATGTTTTATGATTTAAAGGAAAAAGTCCGGTTTGTAATAGTATAAATACTCATTATTGACTTTTTCAAATCTTTGATATCTTATACGTTGTCTCTTGGGAACTTTTTAATCGAAATTGTGAAATTTCTTTTATGAGGGGGAGAAGAAAATGATAGGAATCAGACTTTTATAAGACCAACTAGTTGCATAGATTTCTTTTGTGAATCTAGTTTTTGTGCAATGGTGGAACTATCCAGTGGAATAGAGAAAATCTCTAGGGATTATTTTGAATAATCTGGAACTAGAGGAGATTTGGGGGTTTTTGAGCTATGAGATATTCATGAATATGGGAAGTAGTGGCAAAGATTGAATTAAGATTCACTGATTGGCTACTAAGTACCATTTAGTTATGGATTGGATCAGTGGAATAAAAACTTTAATCTGAACCTTTTGTTTGAAGAAGTCTGTATAAGTCAGCCTAATCTTAGTTTGTGCACTAAGATCTGAAGTAGGTTGAATGATTGGAGGAATTCTGTTGATAAAAGTGAAAACTTGTGATGTGAAATTATTCACTTCAGAGATTTCCCAGATATGTTATTTACTCAAGAAAAATAGAAACTTCTGTAGCTGAGTCATAAGATTCTCAATGAAATATGTGAGTAACATATGCGAATTTTGGAGGAATCTGCACGATAAGGATTTATGTGTTTATGTACTGGGTCATAAAGAGATTATTCTCACATGTGCACGATTAATCTTGTGTGGATCTACTATGTGTTCCTGGTTACTAATTATCTGGTGCACTTAACATAGTTGATGAACATAGACATATAATCAAGTATTTTGTTTGACAATTACTTGCAGAGTTAACAGATCTGTTCTGATAGATCTATTCGTTTGACCAGGTCAAACGAGCCCTGGTCGCGCCCTGGCGTGAAAATCACGTCACGTAAAAAAAGGAGAAGAAATCTTTATCAGAAAAAAAAATTAAATTCTAAATTCAATGAATAAGCACATCATATAATGACAACAGAGAATTAGGAAAGTCCACAAGAAAAAAAGGACAAAATCTTTATTCACATTTGATCCATTTCCTTCAAAGAGGACTTCAGCTTCTCTGATCGCTTCTCTGATGACAGTACTGGTTTTAACATTTCTAATGCTAATTTAGGAGCATCTCCCTCATCCTCATAAGGGCCAATTAAACCCGAGAGAATGAGCCGGGTCTCGAATCCAAGGCAGAAATAATTCAAAACGGCTTTTCGGAGGACACAATAAGCCTTTGGCACTGACGGTGACAAGTCCAGCTCACCAATGTGCTTGGAGAGTGCTTTGCATTTAAGAAGCTCTGTCTGTCCATCTGGGCTGTACTTGTTGCTGAAGCAGAAAATAAAGTTGTTGGGCAAGTTCCCAATGTAGTGGGCCATAGACCTATCCAGAGTTCCTGCTTCAACTTTCTCCCGAGAGCCACCCCTTCGCATTGCAAATGCATCAAGCTCCACTGCATCCTGCATTTGGTTCAAATTATTGCAAAATGAGTATAATGAAGACAAACAAACATAACAAACACATGTAAGTTGAATTGTTGGGTCAGACTTGCCTTGGTGCCTTCATCAATGTCTTCGGTTTGTGCAAGGTTAATTCCTTTGCCTTTGTACTTCACGTCAGCAGTTTTTTCTTCGAGTACCTCGAATGGCCTCGTTTGAATTGGTGGTGGTTGAAGCGTTTTCAATTAACAAAGCACCCTTGCCAGTGCTTGCTCGGTGGTGTCCGTGTCATGCCCGATCAGCTTCTCATACGTGTCGTCGGGCTGGGTGTGGTCGAAAGTGGAACTGCCATTCTGCAAATTTACCAATGTTGCCAGCATCTCATCTTCTCGCAAGCCGAGAATATGTTGCAAGTCATGCATGAACACATACTCCTGCCCATCAATGATGATTGGAGCAAGGCCATGGATCCAAAGCACGACATCATGGCTCCGCTGATGTGGATGCACCTGTTGCCTCTTGTGTAGCCAAGATTGCTTCGTGCTCCGCAGATAAATCTTCCTCTTCACCTGGGTCGTTCATCTCGTTCACCTGCTCACTAGGATTGTGTTTGTTGCTGGCCACAATCGCTGGAAACTCATTAAGCAAAAAAATAACAGTAATCTCACCAGATAGAAACTTCTTTCCTACACTTTCAAGATCAAAAGTTTTCAGCTGATCCTTCGTCAGCTCCAAGTAATGATCGTTACCCAAGTGACTAATAAATCTGTTGAGACGAGCGATAAAGGGTCTATCTCCTTTCCATATATAACTAAGCAAGTTATATGGAATCCACATGATAGTTGAGCCAGGAATTTGTATGGCATAAGGCTTCAAAGTTTCATCTATATACTCATTCATGTACGTGAATGCATCCGTATTAGCCCGTAGAGTGGCAAGCGTGTTTTTTGCACCTAGATATGGCATAAGACTTGTGAAAGAGTTTCTAGAACTAGACATATGGAAACTAGCCCCACTATCTATCCACTAGATTTCTTCATTCTTGAAAGGAAAAGATGAAAATCTAGACATCATTAAAGAATCCTCTCTTTCACTCCCTCATTAGTAATGTTAGCTTGCTTGGAATGGTTCTTCTTCTTGAAGCAGTTTGATGCATAGTGGCCCTTCTTGCCACAAAAGAAACATGTGATCTTTGATAGCTTCTTCTTGCCACTGGATGTTGCAACTTGTGAGGGTTGATCGTCACTACCTTCTTTGGCTTTGTCCTTCTTGAAGTGTTGTTGACCTTTGCCCTTGCCGCTTGACTTGTCCTCGGTGAAGAGTGCTTTGTCATCTCCACCATCCTTCAATAAAAGTCTGTTGATCCTCAGCATCTTGTTCTCTTGCCTGCTTTCTTTAGCAATGAGAACACCTTGAAGAGTCTCCAAGGATGGAAGTTCCTCCCTGACAGCATAAGTCTTCACAATATTGTCATACTCATCTCTAAGTCCATTAAGGACTACTTGAACAAGTTCAGAGTTCTTAAGAGCATCACCAATACTTGTTAACTCTTGATGAACATCCTTTACTGTCTCCTACAAAATCTGAATCTGAAAAAGCAACTGTAAGTTAGATCTTCTCCTTTATAGATCAATCCATATCTAAGGTAGAAGATACATATCTCAAGATTCTTTTAGCCAACTTCCAATGATATATATTTGAATCATGTATGTGTTGGCTTAGCTTATGCACACTAAAGCTTAGATCAGGCCTTATAGTTAACCATATAAGTGAGCCAATAAGACTCCTATAAAGAGTGATGTCCTCAAAGGATCTTTCATCATCTTTTATAGGAACTTTTACAATGTGCTCCATTGGTGTATCTATGCATTTACAGTTTTCCATTTGGAATTTCTTAAGCATGGAAAGTGCATATCTACTTTGGCTTATGAAAGCATGATCTTTCCAAAATTCAATTTCAAGGCCTAAAATGTAGTGAAAAACTCCTAAATCTTGTATCTTAAATTCACTACCAAGTGATGTTTAGTTTTTTCAAGTAGCTTCTCATTATTTCCACTAGGAATGATATCATCTACATAGATGAGAAGAATAACTACAAAGTTATTTACAAACTTAATGTACAATGAAGGGTCATATTCACTAAGATAAAATCCGAGTGATATGGGCCTTGCATACCAAGACCTTGGTGCTTGTTTTAGTCCATAGAGACTTTTGAACAAAATACAAACTTTTGATTCTTCACCTTCACAAATCTAGGTGGTTGATCCATGTAAATCTCCTCCTCAAGGTAACCATTCAGAAAGGCATTAGAAACATCAAGCTAAAACATCCTTCAATTGTGATAACATGCAAGAGAAATGAGAATTCTTATAGTTACCATTTCTGCAACTGGTGCAAAAGTGTCTTCATAGTCAAGACCTTTGATTTGAGAGTAGCCTTTGGCACAAAGTCTTGTTTTATATTTGTTGATAGATCCATCATTGTTGTACTTGATCCTGAATACCCACTTACATTCAATGACATGCATGTTGTTTGGTGTCTCCACAAGCTCCCATGTGTTGTTGACATCAAGGCTTCAAACTCAAGGGTCGGTGCTTCAACCCACTTCTTGGATTAAAGTGCTTCTTGGACATCTATAGGCTCTTCATCTGATCAATGAGAGATCCTAGGATTAGACATGAATTGACTTAACGTGCTAACATTGTATGCTAAATCTGGTCTAGTACACAACATTGCATACATTAGAGATCAGATTAGTGAATGATAAGGGTACTTCGCTAAGTCGAGTACTTCACTATCAGTCTCAGCACAAGAAGTTTTAGTCAATACTATATTTGGATCCATTAGAGTATCAATTGGTTTGCAATCGAACATATGAAACTTTTCTAAAATGCCTTTTAGATATGCCCGTTGGCTAAGATAGATATTCTTCTAAAGTCTATTTCTAGTAATGTGAATTCCTAGCAAAGAATGAACAGCTCCTAAATCAGTCATGTCAAATTCCTTTGACAGATCACTCTTAGTAGTGTGCAGTAGAGAAGTGTCTTTAGACAAAATAAATGCATCATCTACATAAAGAAGTATTTGAACTGAATTGGTGTCTATATGCTTTGAATAAACATTACAGTCAGCTGAATTGTTTTGCAAATCCCAATTGAATGAGATAAGAGTTGATTCTATCAAACCATCATTCTTGCGACCTGTTTCAGACCGTAGATTGCTTTGTGCTTGCACACTTTGTGCTCTTGGACTTTGACTTTGAATCCTTCCGGTTGGAAGGTACAAAGCTCCTCTTTGACATTGTCATTGAGAAATGTTGTCTTGACATCCATTTGGTGCATTTCGAGGTCTTCTGCGGCTGCTAATGCAATCAGAGTCCTGATTGACTGCATCTTGACGACAGGACTGGAATTTTTCTGATAATCCACTCCTTGGACTTGAGTGAATCCTTTAGCCACCAGTCGTGCTTTCCATTTGGCAATGGAACCATCAGAGTTGAAATTCTTTTTGAAGATCCACTTGTTGTCGATAACTCTCTTGAGAGTGGGGAAGTCGACCAGTGTCCAAGTCTGATTCGTCAAAAGTGAGTTGTACTCGCTTTCCATATCTTCTTGCCACTTCACAACATCCTTGGAGTTAATTGCTTTGACTAGGCTCTCTGGCTCTTCTGATGAAGTCCAGAATGATTGAGGTGCATACCTCTCAGAAACTGTCCGATTCCATGAGGATCTGCGAATGTTTGCTTGACTAGAATGCGATGATGCTTTTTCTTGAATTTCTTCAGATTTGTTTGAGCTAGCTTGGTCTGGTCTGATGACAGGTACTGTCGGCTGCGTAGCTGTAGCTGCAGGTTTTGTAGAAGGAACATCAACGTTGAAAGAATCCATGCTACGTAAAATAGGATGAAATATTGCTGGTCATTGTGCTTGTAAAAGATAAAATACTATGTTTTTCAAGCTAAGGAGCAAAGAAGAAAAACTTAACAATTGAATTGACTATAATGATAACCTTGTCTTATTTGGTATTTGCTTTGATCTACTAGGAATAATTTATTCATGTATTTCATAATATATGTTTCTCAATATTCACAATTTCACATCAGTATTCATGATTTGCATTTACAATGTTCACGATCAGTATTGACAATATTCACCATCACTATTCACAACATTCACGATGAATATCTCAGAATCTCAGTTTCTCATAATCTCAGTTTCTCAGTTTCTCAATCTCAGTTTCTTAGTTTCTCAGTTTCTCAATCTCAATTTTTCAATTTCTCAAATTTTGCAATTCCAATGATCACAAACCATCAATAAAGTAATCTTCAGGATGCATCTCTGAGAATTTGATGATTTCTTCATCCAATATGGAAGAAATTGTCTATATGTCCTACAAAAGAAAACACAATCGCAAAATTAGATTTGGATAAAGATCAGGTGTTATTGATGAAAACTTATTTATGAGATATATGTCACAAAAACCGTAATAACTAGAATTGCCTAGCTCAAGTAAAAACAAAACAAATCAAAATGCAATATATGAGCTTTGACCGTATTTCATAGTATTTGCTAATGAGACAATGAAGTTCAACTTGCTGGTAAGAGATGGATGAAAGATAAAGATCATTGAAAAGAAACCATTTACTCCTATTAAGCGCATGACAATTATGCAGCCCCTAACAAGTATATTCAAATAGCTATTACATAGCCACTAAGAATAATATATAGACAACATTCCTATCCTGATGGAATTGTTTGAATTGCATACTAACGCAAGAGATTATATTTCAGTCGTACGATTCACCTACCTACACTTAGGGCATATTCATTTGTCAAATTAAATATTCATGCTTATTCATGTTAAAAGTTTTAAGATGACACCTTATTTTGATGTAAATTTTGATTAAATTCAAGACTAGAAGACTGAATTTCATGCATATGTCTCCAATAGTATGTGTATGCTTTATCTATTTATGTTCAAGTTTCAAGCTAATTAGCAACCCATACACAAGAAGAGATAGAAAACTATAGATTAGTGATGGAAGATTAACAATAATCGAATGTTAATTTCAAAGAGCAACCAATCAACCATAATAAAGCATCTAAGCTGAATATAACTAAAATATTGAAATATGCCAAACTGAATGACAAACAACTCTATGAACTAAGCAGCTAGTCTTCAAATCATTGGCCACGAGAAATGAGGCCCACATGCCTATTTATACTATGAGGCGTTAGATAATGAGACAAAGGTATGTAGACCGAATATAATTGTTTGACTCAGAAATGCCTATGATAATTGCCAAGTGCTTATGGCTACTAACCAAACAAAAGTTAGAAGTCCAACTTAAAATTGCACCACATAAGGTGTAGCCCATATGGCTACTAACTAGACACCTGCATCACTCATTTGTGGCATCACAAGCATAATGCTACATGCACTTTGTTGCAATTCTCACACACATGAGGTGACAAGGGAAAAATATCACAGTCATTTCTAAAGAATGAGAAAATAGGGACCAAAACGGATTAAAAACACTTCTTGTACAACTTCATTAAAACAAGCTGAAAGTTGAAAAATCAAAGAAAGAGCAAGATTGCAAAAAGAAAGAAAGAAAAAAAGACATAAGAGCTCACATCTACCCAAGGTTGATTGTAGTCGCTACTCTCATAGGTTGGATCAATGTTATAAGTGTTAGATCCTAGATTGAGATAGCAAGCAACATTTTCAGCTTCATCTTTGTCATTACTAGAATTTCTCAAAGTGAATATGTCTTCATCTGGTTCACATTCCTTGGAGAGTAGTGAGAGATTAACATTTTTCAATTATGCAATGTGGAAGATTAGAATGGAATCATTATTGATTCTATAGGATGTAATGGACATTGTAAGTGGACCTGAAGAAGAACCTGCAACACCTAATGAAGCTGCAACATTCAATAAAAGAACCAGAATTTCTCTTCCTTTCATAAAAATGAATGTCACAAATGAAGTGTTAGGAGAGATTAGTACATGCACCACTACCAAGGAGGCTTGAGACACTCTCAAAACAATCTATGAAATTAAGAATACTTCTAGATTTCTTACAGTTAGAAATCAAATTTTTCTAAGTTATCAGAGAGTAGATGAGAGTGCTTCATTATTGAGAGAGAGATCTTATTGGAGCATGTTGGATCATCAAACTGTGTTGCAGATCTTCTCACCAAGCCATTGCTCAAGAATGGTTCTATCAAGATGAGGTCTAACTTTGGCCTAGTTTCAAAGTCTATATTGGATAGGAACATATATTTTAAGGAGGAGTGTGAAGATTAGTAAAATTATATCTTCCTATCTCGAGTTTTGGGGCCATGCATATCTTATTTCCATTGTATATTTTATTGTACATAAAGGTACGTGAATTGAGCACATAACCTGCTAGAATAGGTCGAGTTTGAGTTAGGTAGGTTCAATCTTGATGTCATGCAAAAGTTTAGATTACATGCAAAGTCATTCAGAGTACATGCAAGCAACATGCAATCAGTGCATGCAACATGCAAAGTAGTTTTCAGGATCTACACATGTCTAGAAAATTTTGAGAGTTGACATGTAGTACATGCAATATCCATGCATACAGTTTTACATGTGGATCCTTGGTAGTTAAGTTAACTAAGTAAAGTGGACTTTCCATGCAACTCCACTATAAGAATTCGAGCCTCTTTGATGTAGGAAAACTTTGGAATGTTTTGCCATATTGTGAATATTGAGATTTTGGTGTTTTGGGCTCATTCTCTCTCTACCCGAGTTTTATGACTTGATTTTCTCTCTCTACTTGAGAGCAAGCTGTTTTTCCCATAGTGAGCACTTAGAATAATTTCTGATATCCATTTCTCATAGTAAGAAGTTAGTTTTTTTAGTCTGATGTATGCCATTGTGTTCTTGCCTTAGATTTTTCAAGTAATCTATTCATTGATCAATCTTGTGCAATCACAACACCTCATAAAGATCCTATAAGGTGTGTGGTGAAGTTCACATGTGCTAAAGACTTCACAAAATCCATGGCTCTATACACCGAAAAAAAAGATTTAAATATTTCTGTAATCAGAATGATTTGCAAGGTCGTAAGGCCAGATGGGCAAGAACTCATGCAAAAATTTAACTTTGAAGTGCGGTATATCAAAGGCTCATCTAATCAGGTGGCTGATGCACTTAGTCGAATTGGTGAAGTGAACGAACTTTCCTTCACTGAGATCAGTACCGACTTTTATCTCTCCCTGAGAGGTCTTTATGAAAAAGACCCACATTTTGGACCAATCTGGAATAGGGTTCTAGTAGTTTCATCAAGCGGGACTACTGATTATGGTGATCAGTCTGGGGGGGGGGGAGGATATAAAGGGTACTGATGACTTCTCTATCTGAAATGGACTTTTGTTCAGAAAATGGAAGTTTTGTGTGCTTGATGTGGATGTTGCTAAAAATAAAATTCTTTATAAATGTCATGACTCACCATGCGTAGGACATCCCGACATACATCGTACATTGGATTTGGTACGAAGGAAATTTTATGGCCAAAATTCAAGCCCTTTGTAGAATCTTATGTGGTCAAGTGTGACCAATTCCAGCTGAATAAAGTTGAACACCATAAGGCTGGTGGTTTGTTGCATCCATTGGATATCCCTGATAAGAGATGGGATAGTATTTCCATGGATTTCGTGGTTGGGTTATCGCGGACGAATAAATAGCATGATGCAATTTGGATTGTGGTCGACCATCTTACCAAATTGGCTACGTTTATTCCAATAAAGACCATCACGAAGGCTTCTGATTTTACTCATATATTTGTAGAGCATCTGTTTAGGCTTTATGGATTACAAAGTGATATTGTGAGCGATCGTGATCTGAAGTTCACCGATCACTTTTGGTCGGCCATGTTTGCTAAACTAGAGACGACATTGAGCTTGGGTTCTTCCGATCATCCTGAAACGGATGGACAGACGGAAAGAACAAATCAGACGATGGAACAAATGCTTCAGGTATATGTTTCCAGACGGCAATCTGATTGGGAGAAGTACCTTCCATTGATCGAGTTTGCCTATTATAGTAGTAAGCATTCGGCTACCGATTAACTTTTGGTCGGCCATGTTTGCTAAACTAGAGACGACATTGAGCTTGGGTTCTTCCGATCATCCTGAAACGGATGGACAGACGGAAAGAACAAATCAGACGATGGAACAAATGCTTCAGGTATATGTTTCTAGACGGCAATCTGATTGGGAGAAGTACCTTCCATTGATCGAGTTTGCCTATTATAGTAGTAAGCATTCGGCTACCGATTATAGCCCATTTATGCTTATGTACGGTTTTGAGCCTAGGTCACCCATTGTGGTTGAGACTCGGACGATCAAGTTTCAAAAAGTAATGGATTTCCTACATGACATGCAGGAAATGCTACAAATTGCACGTGAAAATGTCCAGAATGCCCAGGATAGGGACAGACATTATGCAAATCTGAAAAGATCACCGAGAGACTTCCAAGTGGGAGACTGGGTATATTTGAGAATCCCGAAGGATTCGAGTGTAATGCATACCGACAAGCATTATAAGTTGTCCCCTAGATATAGAGGATCGTTAAGATCGGATCCTTAGCTTACCAATTAGAACTCCTGGAAGGATCGCAAGTGCATCTCGAATTTCACATTAGTCGTCTCAAAAAGAGTCTACGTGAAGGTGAACATCTTGGATCTGGAGATCAGTTGGACCTGTTGGATGAATCATCGAATGTATCTCATCTTGAACCCGAAAAAATCTTGGATACAAGAACTAAATGATTGAGAAATCATATAGTTATCGAGCATCTGGTTTGATGGAGGAGATGTACGGACGATGACAATTCCTGAGAACAGGAAGGAAGCTCAAGGAGAAACTTTTTAAGTTTTAAGTTTTGAGGATAGAACTAGAATAAGGGGGGAAGAATGTCATGCCCATGACTGGTCTCTGGTAGTGTGTCCGGGCTAGGGACCGGTAGACCAACAACCCGTAAGTTAATTGTGACTGTAAGAGAATTGGGACGGGTCCTTATGTGTATGGTCATAATTAATGGTTGTAGGCCTAAACACATGGTGGTGGAGTTGGAATGGGTCTATCAGTGAGTCATTAGGGAACTGGATGATGTGGCCCAGATAGGCTACAGAGGTGTCCAGTGAGGTGTCACAGTGCGCTACTAGTGGTGCATGGGCCTTGGAGGATATAAGTATACTTGTTGGGCTCTCACTAGTGTAAGCTTGATTTTGTAATTGGTAGCTACATGCTGCTGGTGTGATTCCTCTTTCCATGACTCTGATTGATCCATAGCTTGGGGGCTAGATCCGTATGATCTAAGTTTGGTTGGGTTGGTTTATCCACCACATGTTTCCTTGTTTGTTGCTTTGTATGGTATGCTTAGGCTAGAATCCTATTCTGAGGACTTTATACTTATCATTCTCGAGCGGTTGCAGAAACTCGACTCAAAAATTGTCTAGCATCTGGCCTTGAAGACTTTGTAACTTAAGGGGATCAATTTGAATTGATTCGAAACTGCTGCATAGTTGTAAGGTAGTTTTTGTCTTTATTCTCTTCGTTATCTCTTTTGTAAGTGTGGTCTACAGAGTTGTTTTTTTTGCATTGACCTTATTGTATTCAGCTAGTAAAATAATGAAATTCTTTTGCAAATCTACTTGTTTGGCCTGAATTGCTTATTATTAGCTTTATACACATCAGCTTCTGTCAATTGCTGAAGCATTCGCCCAAGTGATTGGTTTCTTTCAAGCAGCAACTTGTTTCCTGCTTTCAAAGATGCAATCTTTTCAGTGAATATCTTGATATCATTCGACATTTTGTTAGAAGATCAGAATAATTTCATCATGCCTTGTTGAATTTGCATGTCATAAGCATGAACTTGCTCTACAATCTACTTTGCTCTGGTTGAAAATTGCTGATACCACCGGTATAGAGGCTCTTTTTCTCTCAGTTAAACAATTGGCTTTCAGATTATAGGGGGTTGTCTTTCTATGTTTGATCAGAAAATAGGTTGTCAGCAGGCAAATTGTGTCATTAAGAAAATGAGTATCACGATCACTGACTAACTCAAGAGGACAACCATAACGTGTGATTATAGATTTGAATTTTAAAGTTGCGACAATTTTTGCATCATTTCACTTCGTCGCTTCATCTTTCACATTCTTCATTGCATAATCCGTGTTGGCTGATTCTGACGAATCCTCAAGATACTCGGACAGAGCAACTCAAGAGCACCTCTCACCTTAGACCGAGGAGGTCTCTAAGAAGACGAGACTAATGAAGACTGAGAGCCAAGTATGAGAGCCGAGAAATGCTAGTTAGTAATAACAAATAACTGTGTAAGCCTCGTGGTGAATCCCAAAAGATGGAATGACCATGTAGGAACTAGTATTTCTAAGCAAATGTAATAAATGCAAGTAGACCCCTCTTAAAAAAAGTAGAGTGAGCCACCTTTTGATGGTGACCTCTAGTGGAGAGCAATATTCCACTTGTAATTTGTGAAATGTGGAAATTCCACTAGGATGCCACCTAAGGAGCTCTCTTGCTTATTTAAGAGACTCCCTCTTTGTGAAGAGGAGCTTTTTGCATTGTATCTACTCCATTCTTAATAAGAATATTTCATATGAGTTTGATGCTACACTAAGCTCCTTGATCATGATGGTTTTCTTGAGTGATGCCCCTATGATCATGCCCTTCCATTCATATTGTGTGTGGTTGTGGATTTAGAGTGGATTAGTTTTCTTGCTTTCCTAGTTGTGGATTAGATTTCATGTTTTCTTGTGGATTAATGTAGGTTGCAAGCATCCAAGAAATTTGTAGCCAATAATGTGGTATATTCATTTACGTTTTGGTTTCTTGAGTTTCTTAGAAAATTCAAGAAGCAAGAAGATGGAGCTTCTTGATTCTTGAATGCTTGTAGGGATTAATTTTCTGTTTTTTATGAATGTGGCATGCTAGTTTCTAATCTTGCAAGTAGTTTAGTTTCCATTTTGCAATGATCCGTTCTAGCATTCTATTTTTTAGTGCCATAATAATGCCCAACCGTGTTTCAAGAAGAGCTGTTTTTGGGCATTCTTGGTGTGCTTGCATGGTAGAATGATTGCAAGTGATTTCAAGAGTTCAAGAGTGTTCAAAATCTGAGTACCCGTGACAGGTTGAACCATACTACGACCCCGAGAATCTGCTGCCTGATCTGGGCATTGAACCAAATAGAAATGACCAAGAACATGCCCAACTAACAACCAAAATGGAGGTAGCATAAGTTGTAACAAGAAGCAAACAAGAAGAACTAGTAGACAGACAGAGAAACTATCAACAATCCGTTGTGACCAAAATATATCGACACTTAGTGTGTTGGGTAACTGGCTTGATTGGACCGACTAAGTCAATCCCCCACTTTTCAAATGGTGCAAGTGGTATGATTGGCAAAAAAGGCCAATTCATAGCTGTCATTGGTTTACCAAATCTCTAGCATAGATCACAAGATCATATATAATTCGATACATCCTTAAACATTGTTGGACACCAGTATTTGGTATTCAATATCTTACTAATAGTATTCTTCATGGCAAAGTGACCTCCAGCATTTTCCAAATGTAAGGCACCAATGACCTTTGGAATGTCTTCGGCCTCAAGACACCTTCATAAGTGATTATTTGCACCAAGCTTGTACAAAACATTGTTAATAATGGTATAAGGTGCAACTTTGTATTGAAACATTGTTTCTTCTCCAAATCATATCCTTCAGGATATATCTGATCCTTAAGATAAATAATAATATCAGAATACAAAAAAATTCGTGGATGATATTTCGAATAAATTTTCATCGAGAAAATCATCATTCATTGGTTCTTCAACTTTTACTATGCTGAGTCAAGAAAGGTAATCAACATTAGTATGATATTTTCCTTGACGAAGTTCAACTTGAAAAGTTAACTCTTGTAGCAACAGAACCCAACGAGCAATTCGGCTAGATAAATCAGGTTTATTCACAAGATACTTCAAAATATAATGATCAACATGGAATATAAAAGCATAACCTAGCAAATAATGTCAAAATTTCTTTACAATGAAATTTCTCTTTCTGTTGTCAAATGTTTTTTTTCCGAGGAACTAAGCTGACAACTAGCATAATATATTGGATGGTCTTTCTTCTGTTCGTCCTTCTGGCTCAGACAAACACCAATAGCAAATGCTGACACATCAACATAACTATGAAATAGTATCGTCCAGTTAAGTTGTCTTAGAATTGGAACATTAGTCAGGTTCTGATTGAGTTCTTCGAATGCTTTCTGTTGTTCTAGCGTCCACAAGTACACAACTTATTTCTTAAGTAACTGTGTAAGGGCTGCAACTATCGAAGCATGATTCTATATGAATCTTTGGTAATAGCCAACATGTCCTAAGAAGGCTCTAAGTTCTCGTAAATTCGTTGGTATTAGTAGATTCTTTATAATCTTTGTCGACGAACTCTGGTGGATTGTGTCTTTTAGGTGCAAACTTTGATTTACCTTGTTGAGCAGGTGCTATAGTACTATGAACATAGTTCGTTGTCGCATCATCATCTTGAAATATAAATAACACCTCTTGAGTAGGATCTTCAACGAACTTAATAATCACAGACTTGCAATCTTCTTTCAAATGTCCAAATGTACCGAACTTCATACACCAAATCCCTGAGTTAGAAGAAGAAGCCTTCGGTCTTTTATCTGCAACTTCTGAAATCTGGACTTTAAGATTGTTAAATTTCTTGCTGAGATCTGCCATGTCTTGTTTCCAGATCTTTTCGACTTTGGATGTTGCAAGCTTATCCTCAGTGTTTTTGTTATCTTCCTTTCATTTGGATTTTTGTTTTCTTCTTCGTTCTTTGTCACTAGACTCTGTGTTAGAGGAATCACTGGACTCGAATTTTGAACTGGAAGAATTTAAACTTGATTTAGACTTTGAGTCGTCTCACTGCCACTGGAATCATGTTCAGATATTTGACTTCATCTGGTAGATCGTCTCTTTCATGCTAACTTTGAAGTCTCATAATTCTCTACACTTTCAATAACTGCTGATAAGAAAGTCATATCACCTTGTCTGTAGTATCGATCAATACTTTTTGGTAAACCTACCAAAACCCATTCGACTTGCATCGCAACAAGATATACTCCGGTTAGTTTTCCAATAAGGTTATTTACTTCTCGAGTATACCTTCGTAGAGATTCTCGACTTTTCTTATGCACGTTGTTGAGTCTTCCGAGTAGTCTGGATGCATAACCAATTTCTCTGAATTGGTGTAGGAACACATCTTTCAGCAGTAAGCAGGCTGTCACATGTTCTAGTTCAACTTGGCTATACCATATGCGTGCTTGTTTTCTGAGAAGATCAGGAAAACTCTGTAGCTTGTCAGCATCAGTACTTTTATTGTTAGAAGTCGCAATTGATTCAAACTGCGAAACATAATTGTCAACATCATCTGAAGATGTTCCTTTGAAATAGTCATATTTGATCTTTGAAATTGGAGTAAACCGGGGAGCAAGATCTTACATAGTCGGTTCTGCTTCTGGTTCAGGATCTGGTTATGGTTCAGGATCATGAACTAGATTTACAGCATCAAAACCTAGTTCAACTGCAGCGGAAGCTTTAGGACAAAATATTTTCGGTAAATTATCAAGATTAGCTATCAAAGTAGGTTTCAGCTTCGTTATAAGTCTAGAAAGGTGGATTTCCTCTTTGAAAAGATTCCTGAAAGCTTTTGAAAAAATCTTCTAGAAGGTTCCGATACCTTTCAGGTCGAGCAGCTCTATCTTACATACACTAGAAATGATAGTGAATTTGTTAGTTTCTATCAACTTTAAACTAGCTATCCCCAACAACGGTGCCAAAATTGGCATATGTCGTGATATACCAGCAGAGAAATTATATGGGCCTCTTCATAATATATAATTGTCTAGTGCATATCTTCATATTCGAATATATATTGCCATATTCGAGTAGATATTTGTTATTTAGCAAATACATGGCATCACAGGATATCAAGAGTGCTCTCAAGAAGGAGTTTGAGGTGCGTGATCTTGGTCATTTACATTACATTTTAGATATATAAGTGATTAGATCATTTCAATCTACTTTTATTTGTCAAGAGAAGTATGCTATTTCTATTCTAGAAAGATTTCATATGGCAGATGCAAAGTCTTGTGATACACATATGAAGTCAAATGTAAAACTAACTATAAGAGGTAATGAAAGATCCTTCAAGGACATTACTCTCTATAGAAAGCTAGTTGGTTCACTCATCTATCCAACCATTACTAGACTAGATCTAAGCTATTGTGTTGGTAGATTGAGCCAATTTATGCAAGATCCTAGTGAAGAGCATTGGAAGCTAGGAAAACGAGTTATGAGGTACATCATTGAAACTCAATATTTTGGCATATTGTATGAGGGATCATCACCTAACTTGTTTGGATTTTTAGATTCGGACTTCGTTGGAAATAAAATGGTAAGGAAATTCATAAGTGCTCATTGTATTTTCATAGGCGATGGAGCTATATCGTGGATGTCGAAGACACAAGCCACTATCTCATTGTCATCTAGTGAGGCCAAGTACAAAGCACTTACACATTGCACAAAGGAGATGGTATGGATCAAGAGGATGATCAAGGATCTTCACTTGCTAGATTTTTTAGAGAGCCCAATCATCTTTTGTGACAACCTATCAGCCCAAAAGCTGGCAACCAATCCTATCTTTCATGCTAGGAGCAAGCATATTGAGGTGGCATATCAGTTTGTGAAGGAGCAAGTCCCTGCAAAGGAGGTGGAGTTTCAACATGTGTCCTCAAAGGAATGTGTAGCTGATATCTTCACCAAAGCATTGTGAAAGGACTTTTTTATGAAGCATAGGAATTCACTTGGAGTGTTCTCAAAGTCTATGCTAAAATTAGTTGAAGAGGGAGTGTGAGAAATTTCAACTGGTTTTGTTATTTTGGTCATATTTGTATATTTGGCAATTGAGACCAATTTTCATACTAGACTTAGAGTTAGACTTTTTAAAGTTATATTAGTCTAAAGGCATTTGAAACTTTGAAATTGCAGGAAAGTGTAGTACACGAGTTTTAGAATACTCAATTTGAATGTGGAGACATTTGAATTATCAAGTTCACATTAATGCTAGGTTTTTTGTTGTGGAGGGAAACCAAACTCATTAATGAGTCATGAATATGTTATATATAGTTGTACACTCATGCAAAGAGACACATTCTCTCTCTCTTATCTCATTTCATGCTATACATGAGTTCTCTTGGGTTCAAAAAATCGATTGGTGCACTATATTTGTGATATCTCGCAATCTTGTGTGTAGAATGCTTATTTTATGCTATTTTCCGATCCACACATGTGAAATACAGTAGCTTATTGTTCTTGTATGGAAAGTAACTTCATCATAGTCAATCCAATCATTGTTAGGAGATCACCCCGTTTGAATCTACCCAAGTACAATGGATTATCTGATCCATTCAGATTTCTCCATATCTATGCAGAGTCTTGTGAAGTCTACGGCGAAGTTTTTCCTCAAGATAAAATTAAGCTATTTCCAATGGCCTTAACGAGTATAGCACAAGATTGGTATTATAATCAAGATGAAACTGAGCGTACAGATTGGGAAACTGTTAAACGAGTCATTATCACATGGTTCAGACCTTGGAAGTTTATAGAAGACCCTTTCCTACTTTTAAGTAAAGTTAAAATGGAAAAGCGAGAAATGGTTCAAGATTATATTGAACGGGTTAAACGACTCAAATTTGAGTGCGAACCCAAGCTGATTAATAAAAATGCCATGATTATGTGGTTGTTGTTAGGTCTACCTAAAAGGACCAAACGTGAGCTGAAACGCCACAATGAGTACACAATTTTGCAAAATGCTATGGACGATGCAATATGAGAGGAGGATGAAGATTCAGATGATGAGCCTAATATTGGTATGTTGCCTTATATAGCAGGGTAGACCACTACAACATTCACCACTATTGCATCAAGAATATGAACGCTACTACAGAGATGATGCTCAACGAGTTCGAGAAACTGGGGAAGAACCAGCAAATACAGATGGAAAAATTGCAATCACAATTTGATGAAAAGATCAAAGCCTTGAAAGATTTCCATGGAAAAACGAACAAGGAATCTGAGAAGTTTGCTAAGACTTTTCCTACTAGGGAAAATGTATGCAATATAAAAAGCCTTTATATAGTGTATTTTTGTTCTAAAACAACTTTTTATTAGGAGTTTCCTTAACTTCATAAGAACAGCCTATAAAGAATTTTGAAGCTTGGGCAAGTAAAAAACCTTGTTTTATTGAAGAGACTGTTTATTTATAGTATTTTGTGCTTAAGACACGGCGAATAAAAATGAGGTACAATCCATGAGAGAGAGAGAGAGAGAGAGAGAGAGAGAGAGAGAGAGAGAGAGAGAGAGAGAGGCATCGAAAACTAGAACTACGAGCAAGATCATAAGAAAAATAGAAAGAAAGAAACAAAAAATGTAAAACTTATACTAGGGAAAAGATGTTAAATTGGGTCAACAAAAAACAACTCTTCGTAATACCGCCTTAGACGACCACCGTTTACGACAATGTCTAGGAGGATTCCGTCAAGTGTTTGCAACTGGACTGCACATTAGGAAAGATTTTATTAATAACATACGGCCCCTCACTTCTGAATTTCAATTTGTCAGGGTGCTTCTTGGATGTATAAAGAAGTTGGTCACCTAAATGTAGATCTTTATTGCGTAGGTGACGGTCATGTCAGGCCTTTTGGCGTCGTTTATTAACTAGTTGTGCGTGGTAAGATATAAGTCTTGTCTCGCATAACTGGGTTAACGTAAATAGCCTGGTTTTGAGTTGTTGTTTGATTGCAGCTTTTTCACAGAGATCTGTTGAAAAAGTTTTCATGACTCGTAATGATGGGACTAAGAATTCTACTCGCATTACCACCTCTTGACCATATACTAAGTGGAAAGGGGTAACCCACCCAGTGACTTTCTTCGGGGTGGTGCGGTAAGCCCAAACAGTTAAGAAAAGTTTTGTTTCCCAATCAGAACGACTATTTTCAACTATCTTGGTCAAAATTTTACATATCGTCTTGTTAGTTGATTCAGTCTGGCCATTACATCTAGGGTAGTACGGTGTACTTTTTCTGTGAACAACAAGGTAATGCGTAGGAGGTTATCAATGACAGCATTTAAAAAATGCGTGCCGCGATCACTAACTAACTCAATGGGACAGCCAAAACGTGTAATAATATTTTCGTAAAGAAAGCGCGAGACTGTTTTTGAGTTGGCGTCCTTCGTTGCTCGAGCCTCCACCCACTTAGTGGCGTAATCTGTGGCTATGAGGATGTATTTAGCTTGAGTATGTTTTGTTGTTGGACTGATTGGTCCAACAAAGTCAATTCTCCACTTATGGAAGGCTTCGTCTTCTATTATGGGAGTCAATGGCGTTTTCTTGGCTCGTTGACAGACATCACATGCTTTAATGATAGCAAACATGTCCTTAAACAAATATGGCCACCACAGTCCTACTTGAAGGATAATCTTCGCTGTGGCTTCAGCAGAAAAGTGGCCACCTCCAATGCCCTCATGAGCCTGAGATATGATAGGTCGCATTTCAGATTCATAAGCACATCGGCGACTGATACCGTCAATGCCCCTTTTGTAAAGTTGTCCCGCAATTAACTGAAAGGGCGTTGCTTTTAGCAAAAAAAAAATTTTTGCCACCGTACTTAGGCCTTCTTTGAGTCTACCTGTTGTGAGGAACTGGGTGATCTCCTCAGCCCATAAGGGTGTAGCATCGATCTGAAAAAGGCATGCATCAGGGAGATCATCGTTGACTGGTGCAGTTGCTTTTTCAGCACTTGGTAGTCTGGAAAGGTGGTCCACCATGAAATTTTGGGTCCCTTTCCAAACGACTACGCGGAAATTAAATTCCTCTAAAATCAATAGCCATCGAGCTATACGTCCCGTTTTACAAGATTTATTAACAATATATAGAAGGGCTTGATGGTCTGTGTAGAACGCAAAGGTCTGGCCTAATAAATAATGTCTTAGTTGTTGCACAGCATAGACCATCGCCAATGCTTCTCTCTCGGTGGTTGTATAGTTTACTTCAACAGGCACTAATTGCCTACTCAAGAAACGTATTGGGAAGTCTTTGCCATACTCGTCCGGTTGTGCAAGAAGACCTCCAATGGCATACTTACTTGCGTCAGTATGTACATGGAAATCTTTTGTGTAATATGGTGAGTGGATATGAGAGCCGTGGTGAGGGCTGTTTTCAACTCCTCAAAGGCCTTAATTCGTTCTTCGGTCCAGCGAGGATCTACCACAACTAAATAAACGAGGCGTGCCTTGCCGGCATAGTCGATTATAAAGATGCGATAATAATTTGTATGACCGAGGAAGACATATACTTCCTTCACTGTTGCAGGTAAGGGCATTTCCACTATAGCCTTGATTTTTGATGGGTCGGTAGAAATACCGTCCTTTGAAATTATATGCCCGAGTACGACCCCATGGGTGACCCATATTTGGCATTTATCAAGGTTTAGTGAGATTCCAAATCTACGACAGCGAATGAAGATTTTCTCCAGGGCGTCAAGGTGTGTAGCTGCGGAGGAATGTACACCTAGATCATCGAGATAAATCTCCACAATTCGATGTAATAGACCTTGAAAGGCCAGTTGCACAACCCTTTGGAACGTTGAAGGGACATTGCATAAGCCAAAAGGCATAACGTTATAAGCATAAACCTTGTTCTCCGTTGCAAAGGCCATTTTATGTTTATCTTCAAGGGCTATTTGAACAAGGAAATACCCGCTGAATCCATCTAAAAAGCTGAAAGCTTCAGCTCCTGCCATTTCCTCTAGGATTTGAGTCGTTAAAGGCAAGGGAAAATGGTCTTTCTTCGTAACCACATTAAGGTTTTTGAGATCGACACGGATACGAAGCTTGCCATTTTTCTTGGGTACAACCACAATGGATGATACCCAATCAGTATGTTGAACTTCATAAATGAAGCCAGCATCCAACAATTTCTTAATATATTCATTGATCCTCTCACAATAGACAGGGTTAGATCGATAGGGTTTAGCCCTAATAGGCTTAGCATTGTCTTCTAAAGGAATCCTATGGACGACTATTTCAGGTGGGATTCCTTTCATTTCTGTATAATTCCATGCAAATACATCCTTGTATTTGTGGATCAGAAAGTTGGGTTGATGACAAATGTAAGTTGGAGTAACGTTTCCAGATCAGAAAGTTGGGTTGATGACAAATGTGCACCAACATGAACTATTCGATCTATCTCCTTGTCAGGATCTTTAAGGTTTAGTGGAATTGTTTTAGCAAGTCCTTCAAAGGAGTTGGAACTTGGTGTAGGTTCCCGATGTGGCTGTGGAACTGGATAACAACGTCATCCAGTGTAAGATCTTTGAACTTCTGTGGCAGATCAAAAGGTGGGTCCACAAAATTTTCTGGGACTTTGGGAATCATCTGAGTTGATTCACTATCGGACGTGGAAGCTTTGTCGGATTGTTTGGTTTTTGTCCCGTTTGACAAGGGCTTGATCGGTTGTTTAAGCTTCTCACGCATCTGTTTTTGACGCTCGGTTAATTTTGTATCAATAACTTTAGCTGTTTGTAACCGAGGTTTTTGTGGTTTTTGAGTGGGCGGTGTTGGTGCCTCACTTATCATATCGTCGTCGATTGTATCCCAGACTTCATCGGGATGCACATCCCATGTATATACTTTGGGTTTGGGCTTGTATGTTTGTGTGTTGGGTACCTTGGATGTCAATTGGACGTGAGCCAATGGTCCTGGTGTCGTTATCTCCTTCTTTCGAAACATGGGCGGTAGAGACACTAGGTTCTCTTGGGCACCACGCTATAGGAATCGGGTCAATCATCATAAGTGGGATGATGGGTGTGTCAATGTCTGTAGAGGATGGGAGAATATCCACATCTGCTACAGCAGTTTCGATACAACATCGATTCGAATCAGTACAGTCCACAATGGCTAGTGCGTGACCCCAATTAATTATGTCAGTGGATCTCGTATAGTGACATTTTAGTTGGATCGGGATGCTATCCGATTCGTCATATGTTGTGGATGACCAATCATCGTATACCTTGGCGGGCTTGACATGGCCTGTTGAGTCAACCGTGACTCGTTTATCATGGTTACCAAAGGTAATTTTGCTATGCTTCCAATCTTGGACAACACCTGCCATTTGGAGCCAGGGTGTACCAAGAAGGAATTTATATGTATTATTATCTTGGTAAATCTAAGATGACACAATGTAGCACAAATTTGACACCTGCTATGCGAACTTTTATATTTGATAAATGACCAGCAAGGTCAATAACCCATTGATCAGCCATGCGAAGTTTATATCGTGGTTGATCGAGGGTATGAAAGCCCCATGAATTTGCTAATGACAAAGCCATGATATTAACGCCTGATCCGCTATCTAGGATAGCAGATACCGCGGGATGGTTTTTATAGGGCAAAAGTAGGGTGATGCTAGTCCCCTTAGCAACACCTATATTCAACAGATTCATAGAAATATGGGGAATTTTAGGAATCTCTTATGTTTCCAGCTGTTCATCATGAATAGTAGGCAGCTGAAAATTTCAATGGATATAACGTTGAAGCCCAGTGAAGGATTTTATTGCGGTATGAAATGGCATGGTGAGTTGAGCTTACAAGAAGTCAGAAAACACTTCAAGTCCCTGTAGGGATTGCTCCTTTTCGGGGATATGAGCTGAGAACAGACTTTCTGTATGTTCTTCCTCTCGCAAAAACTCATTTCGAAACTCATTGTATTGTCGTTGTTCCACCTTTGGGCCTAGGTAATCTTTTGGTAATGTGGAAGCCGTCAAGTGGCTTCCCTGGGGGTCAGCTGATTTGGCATTATTTTGATATTGTTCTTGTTGTTGGCATTGAGCTGTAGTGAGAACTCTAACAGGTTCGGATGAGATATGATGTGCTGGAAGAATCCTGTTAGGTTGTTTAGGACAATCCTTGAAACTGTGTTTACGGACACAGTCGGGACATTCCGCATGGTATTGGTTTTTAACTTTACAGTCAGCCATGAAATGTCCCGTTTCACCACAAATAAAGCAGCGGTTGCTCATTGGGCCTGACGCTTGTTACGGTGGCTACGGTGCAAGGTGTGAAGCAATGGGATTTTGTTGAATGTATTCCCTACAGCACAATGCAGTTGTCACGATGCAGAGCGGTCACTACGGGGCAATGCGGTTGTTATGGCTGGAAGGTGGTCGCAATGATTGTAGTGTGTTTTATGATGGCTCAACGGTTCAAGGGTCGGTTGAGATCTGAGAGCATCCATCGGTCGAGAACTGACGCGATGTTGTCGGTCGAGATCTGACGCGAGGTTGGGACAAAAACTATTGGTCGAGATCTGACACGAGGTCATCGGTCGAGATCTGACGCGAGAGCATCGGTCGAGATTGGGACAAAAATTGTCGGTCGAAATCTGCTTCGCGCTAATCAGGACGAAAGTGGTGTGGTCTGTAATGAAGGTCTGGAAGTCCCGAGAGCAATGGTTGTGCTGCACAAATCGGAATGGTTTGGGACTTTTTAATGTCTATGTAGCTGCGGAATGGCGCCGAATGTTTACAGGTTCCACTCTATTTGTGAACATGGTTGTTTGGATTTCTTTACTTCTTCTTTACCGTTTTTATGGTTCTTCTAGTTCTTACAGTTCTTCTTGTTAGAACGGTTATCACACGGACGTGTTACTCAGATTTCAACATGTATTTCCCAGCTTGTCAATGGGAGACAGGGTTCCAATACTCAGCGACATGCATAAGCCAGCCATGTAACCATCTATAGCTCAAGAGGATCAATGTTCTGGAACAGGGAGCAGTTCTACCACTATCTACTAAATCAGAAAACAATCAAGAACAAGATTAACTACTCAAACAAGGAACAAGAAATAAGAAACTAGATTCCTAACAGCAAAATAACAGTCCAAGAATCAAGAAACACTCATTTCTTGATGCTTAGATTGCCCAAGAACTGGAATGTAAGAAAGTATGCAAGATCTATACCACAAACCAGCCTATTTAGTTTACTTGCATGCTGATCCTACCTTATTCCACAAACAAGAAATGAATCCTAATCCACAACTAAGTAAGAAACAAGAAAACAAGATCCTAGTTAATCCACAATACAAGGAATCAAGCATGCTCATAGAAACTTGACTCAAGAACATTGCCATGAACAAGGAGCTTAGCAATTATCAAGAACTCGTGGAGGATCCGCTTATTTGCTCAAGAGAACTTGACAATACATTCAAAGCTCCCTCACAAGAGAGGGGAGCCCTTAAATAAGCAAGAAGACTGCCCATGTGGAGCCCAAGTGGCAATTCCACCAAATTAGAAATTACATGTGGAATTTGCCCTTCCACTAAAGGTCACCATCAAAAGGTGGCTCACTCTAACTAATTTAAGGGGGGTCTACATTTATTTACAAGGCCTAGGAAATATGACTAGCTCCTACATGGTCGTTCCCTCTCTGGGGTACACCATGTAGGCTCACATAGATATTTCACTGTCATCCTAGCTAGTAGTTTCTTGGCTCTCATGCTCCGCTCTCAGTTTCTTATGCTCTCCTCCTTCTAAGACCTCCTCGGTCATGGGTGAGAGGTATTCTGTGTGGGCAAATTTTAATCCTGCCCCTAAAAATACTTCATTAGGACGGAAAAAAACCCACCCCTAATGGAGTGTCATTAGGGGTGGGATTTTTTCCACCCCTAATGGAGTGTCAATTTGGGGCAGGATTTTTTTCTGTCCCTAATGAGGTATTTTTAGGGGCAGGATAAAAACCCGCTCCTAATTTACATATCTAAAATTTCAAGGTGATCATTAATGAATGTATGTAAAAAAAAAACACACATCGGACTTTTAATGACACCTATAATGAGATCTTCATTAGGGACAAGAAAAAACTTGCCTCTAAATTACATGAATACATATAATGAAATCTGATGTATACATATTATTAAACAAATATATGTAGTATATATATGGTATGATTGTAGGAAAAATATTACAAATTTTTCCTCAGAGAACACGATGAAAGTTTGAATAAATCAAACTAATATCAGTGTCTTAAATCGAGTTTGATTCTGGTCTATGTACTAATAGAACAGTTTTTACCTTGATTGAATTACAACATGCGGAATTAAGAGGTATATTGCGTGAGTATTATAGATAATTTTAGACATTCAAATTAATTGATAAAATCATCTGTTGAGATAACTTTGATCAAAAACGAATTTTTATAACTCTGAATCTGATTTATCACTATACATCTCTTGTTGTCTTGTTGGTGCTCTGTTGTGTGTTTATGAGGAGTAATGCACATGTATTTATAATGTTACACAAGATAGGTCTTTTGGCCTTTTACTATAGTAGATCTAATTGTTACGACGATTGATATTCAACAAACGTTCTGTATCTCGACTTCATAAAACGCTTCGTTTTCAGACTCGCAGGATTTTTGTTCACGAATTGTTCACGACAGTTTCGCGACAATCCACAGTTTTGCGACCGGTGATAGTTTCATGACAGTTTTGTGAATCTTTTGAATTCGAGCCTGAACAAGAATAAAAAATATTGCGCGACAAGATATTGTTCGCGAATCTTTCGAGTTCGAGATTGAACAAGAATGAAAATATTTTGCGCCAACATAGTGTTCGTGAATCTTTCAAGTTTCGAGATACTTTCAAGTTCGAGTTTGTTTCTCTATTTTGAGTTCGTTTCTCAGCCTTTGTCACTTAAACTGTAGCACTTTGTTAATAGAATCGAGATTTGTCTATTCAGGTGTTCTACAGTTCCCTCTCAAAGTGGGCAGTTGGATTAACCCCAATCTTCTTCGCTGCTTCTCGAACAAGGCTTTACTGAGTGGCTTTGTAAAGATATCAGTTGTCATTTCCTCTGTAGTTAGAAAGGTTGTCTTCAGTATCTTCTTTTCGACTAAGTCCCAAATAACATGATATTTGATAGCTATATGTTTCGTTTTTGAATGAAACACATGATCTTTCGTAAGATAGATTACTGAAGTGTTATCCATTAGTAAGACATAAGGTTCGAAGATAGTTTCATGAAATCCTTCCAACATTTGTTTGATCCATATCAGCTCGTTTGCCATCTTAGCTGCTGCTACATATTTGGCCTCACACAAAGATTGAGTTATTGTTGTTTGCTTCTTGCTTATCCAAAATATGGCTGCACCAGATGCTAGAGTACGCTATCATCCTTCATGGATGCCCAGCTTGCGTCACTGTAAGATTCGATCTGAAATCCAGTTTCCTTCGAATAACATGGTCCATAGTTTTTCGTTTCCTAGAGATATTGTACTACTCTCTTTGCTAACTTCCAATGCAACGATCTTCGGTTCTGATTGGATTGGCTCAATATGTATACTGCAAATGCTATATCGGGTTTGGTGTTGTCTGCAAGATACAACAATGATCCAATAAGCCTTCCATAGGGTGTATTGGCCATTCGCTTCTCTTTCTCGAGAGTCTGAGGACAATCTGTCTTGCTTAGTATTGTTCCAAGTATCGTGGGAGTATGCACACCTTTGCATTCGATCATGTTGAAGTCTTTAATAATTTTCCGAGTGTACTTTTGTTGGTGAAGATACAACTTCCCACCGTCAAATTCTCTTTTGATCTGTAAACCTAGATAGATTTTTGCTTCTTCTAGGTCTGTAATCTCAATTATTTCAGAAATGTCTCTTTTGACATCTAAAATTAATTATCTTTTCTTGAGAAGATAAGTGTGTCGTCAACATAAATAGCTAGAATGATAATTTCATCTTTGACATGTTTGATATAGATATTCGATTCAGCGAATAAAGGTCCGAAGCCTAAAGAACGTAGTGCTTCGTCCTTCAATCAAACCATAGATGCTTTTATTCATGTGACATCCAAATTCTGGATATTCTTGGCTTATAAAACCAAGTGGTTGATCCATGAATAAATCTTCTTCTAATTCTGTGTGCAAGAAAGCAATTTTCTCATCCACAATATGGATTTTGAGACCATGAGCCACTGCATAAGCAAATAACAAGCGAATTGATGTGTGTTTGACTACCGGTGAGAAAGTATCAGTGTAGTCAATCCCATAAATCTGTGAAAAACCTTTCGCAACCAACCTTGCTTTGAATCTGATGTTATCTCCATCAGGACCTGTTTTGATCTTGTTGATCCACTTGCATTTGACTGGTTTTTTTTCATCAAGTATAGGAGCAAGTGTCCATACATTGTTCTTATATATGGATATTCGTTGAAACATCCTGACCAAATCTAACTGGTGGTTTTCTTTGTCTATAAGATCTTCTCACAGTCTGTACAGGTTTCAAATTCGATTATGCATTTTTGGGTTTGACCTAATCTGCTTGAATTCGAACTAGTGATTTGAGTCTATCAGGTACTCGATATTGAACTCCCTCTGAATTTGGTAATTCTCGTTCATCATCTGCTTGATTTACTTCTGTCATTGGTAACTCATAATAAGTCTTGAGAATTTCATAGCCGACTAAGCCACTGTTTGCTATGTACTTTGACTCATCGAATTTGACATCTCGAACAACTTTTATTCTGCCAGTTTCGGGTATATAGACTCAATAATACGACGAATGTAACTCGAATCCTATCAGAAAACCTTTTTCTGTCTTTTCATCCAGTTTCTTTCTCAATTTGTCTGGTATGTGCATATAAACTGCACATCCGAATGTCCGAACATGAGCAAGATTTGGCTTTGACTTCCACCATATTTCATGAGGAGTTTTATCTAGTATTCGAGATTTCAGAATTCGATTTTGAAGATAATTTGACGTAGCCACTACTTTCGCCCACAACTATTTTGGTGCTTTCGCATGAGCCATCATACACCTAGCAGCTTCCATAAGTGTATGATTTCTTCGCTCATCAATTCTATTGTGCTGAGGTGTGTATGATGCAGTCTTTGTATGCATAATACCTCGATCAGTATAGTAAGTTTTGAATTTGTTGGAAATGTCCTCACCTCCACAATTTGTGCGAATTTTCTTTAACTTGTTGCATGTCTGCTTATCAGCCCAATTTATATACTCAACGAATTTCTCGAAAGACTGTGATTTTGTACGAATAAAGTATACTATAGCGAACTTGCTGAAGTCATCAATAAACATTATGAAGTATTTGCATCACCTAAAGACAATACTCCGAATGGTCCAGAAATATCTGAATGCACAATTTTCAATACCTTGGTTGCTTTATAAACATCTTTACTGAAAGGTGTTTGAATCATTTTGCCTTTAAGATAGTATTTGCAGGTAGTTCGAATATCTCGACTCTTGATTTCAACTCCTTCAATTCTCTGACTCTTGTTGGCTTGGTACAAGGCTTCCATGTTCATGTGACATAACCTCTTGTGCCACAGAATATCTGTTGATTCTTGAATTTGATTTGCTTGTTTAACTCGACTTCAAATGTTCAAGTGATACAAATTTCCTTCTCTATTTTCTTTAGCAACTAGGTTATCAGAATCTTCATCGAACAATTTACAAGAGTCCCTTGTGAAGGTTACCGACATTCATGTGTTGACTATCTTTGCTACGGATAGAAGATCTTTATCAAGAGTAGGGACATAGAAAACTTCCTCCAGTTTCTTGTCACCTTGATTCGTATTTAGCCACAGTACCATCAACTACATGCTTAGAACTGTCTCCAAGTATAATGAATCTGGAATTTTGTCTTCTTATACTCAGATAAAATTTGTTTCGAGAAAACAAAATGTGAGGTGGCTTCCGAATCAAGTACTACTTCTCGAATTTTTGAATTTGATGAACAACATAGATCAGCACAAACATATGCTGTAGAGTTTCTTGTCGTCATGTCTTCTGCTGCTCTGGAGCATTCTGCACTGCTGCATGACCCCGTTTATGACAATGAATGCATTCAATCTTTGGATTTAACCAACACTTGTCTTCTATATGACTTGATTTTTTGCATTTGTTGCGAATCTTCTTATCACCAGAATTTTTTTGTTGTTTTCCTGATTGTTGATCATTTGTCTTGGATTCGTTTGAATGATCATTCTTCTTAGACGACTCCTTTTTAAACTTAGACTTCTTTGAAGATTTATTCTGCTGATGAAATAGAGCATTTTTGAAATCTCCAGTATCGTCATAGCGTTCACGAGCTTTTACTTCCTCTTTGACTCCATCTATTGCCTTTTAAAGTGTCATAGTCGAATCTTTCGCCAATAAAGGTTGAGTTGTGTGGAATGACCCGGCTAGGGCTCGAAATAGCTAAGTTATTTTTCCTTTGAGATTGCATTTTTCATGTCAGAATTCTGCAAAGAAATAAACAGATCTTTTATCTTTCGTACGAATGTGGTTAGGTATTTGTCGTCCCATTGTAGGTAAGTTAATTGGTCTTCCAAGAACATGATTTGATTACAAGATCAAGTCTCATTCTTGGTTTTTGAGTCTTTCCACAATTCTTTCACGTTCAAAGTTGATGTAAGATCTAGTATTATGTTGTCATGCATTGAAGGCGCAATAATTGCTATAGCTTTGTCATTTCTCAAATCCATTCTCGAAGTTCTTTGCCAGAGTAATTGGCTTTTCTTCTATTGGTTCTACCATTGCCAAAGACCTTCGCCCTTCAGTATGAGTGAAGTCTTTAACTTCCATATTAAATAATTTGAACCTTCTGGATCCAAGATCGTACTGATCTTAGATTGAATGTTGCTGATCGACGACATCTTTTGAATAAGCTCCAGATATGGCTGCTGATGGATGTGTGAAGGATGCTGAGAGAGAGGTGCGAGGATACCACTATAAGGGTGTGCTCTGATAGAGGGTGCTCTGATACCACTGTAGAAAAAATATGAAAACACGATGAAAGTTTGAATAAATCCAACTAATATCAATGTCTTCAACCGGATTTGATTTTGGTCTATGTACTAATAGAGCAGTTTTTACTTTCATTGAATTACAGGATGCAAAATTAAGAGATATATTGCGTGAGTATTATAGATATTTTTAGACATTCAGATTAATTGATAAAATCATCTGTTGAGAAAACTTGGATCAAAAACGAATTTTTATAACTCTGAATCTGATTCATCAGTATACATCTCTTGCTACCTTGTTGGTCCTCTGTTGTGTTTACAATGAGTCTCTGTGATATTCAACAAACGTTCTGTATCTAGACTTAAAAAAACATTTTGTTTCTAGACTCCAATGATTTTTGTTTGCAACAGTTTCGCGAAATCCATAATTTTGCGACAGTTTCGCGAATCTTTCAAGTTCGAGTTTGAACAAGAATCAAAAAAATTTTGCGACAAGATATTGGTCACGAATCTTTCGAGTTTGAGATTGAACAAAAATGAAAATATTTTGTGACAAGATAGTGTTCGCGAATCTTTCGAGTTTTGAGATACTTTCGAGTTCGAGTTCATTTCTCTGTTTTGAGTTCGTTTTTTAGCCTTTGTCACTTAAATTGTGCACTTTGTTAGTAGAACTGAGATTTGTCTGTTCAGGTGTTCTACAATGATAACCTACATGTAAATCATAATGTACAACACATATGATGATAAAATGTGTATATGTAATACATATAACATTAAATGTGTGTGTGTGTGTTAATGAATGGGTTTGAACCATTTTCAATCACATGCACATCATATTGTTGGAATTTCATGCTCAAGCCCAATTCCATTAGGTAACGAGCATCCTGAAAATTCCTATTTATATCTATTCTTGAAAACTACAAAAAAAATGAAGGAAGAAGAAGGCTTGAATTTTCTTATAGAAGATCGGAAAAAAAAAATTCAAGATCGATTTTTTTTTACCCAAGCCTTTTTTGACCCAATTTTAATCACATCAGAGAGATTTTTCGACCCTGGATCGAGGCGGAAAATATTCGGGCATCTTTGACCCTGGATCGGATCGAATCAAATCTACCTTATCCAACCCTGGTTCATAGTGTATAAATCCAACCCTTTGTAAACTGTCAACTCAGAATCTTTCGATATTGTATCGACTCAAAAAATCCGAGATTTTTCGATATTCAAAAGTCAGAATTTTTCGATATGGGATCGACTCAGAAAATCTGTACGTTTCCGAGTCATTGTAATTTTCGAGACAGTATATGTTTTCTTGAGTCTTTGTAAAATTCAATACTGTCAGAATTCGACCCGCGTCGCACCACTGATAGTCCACCTACTCCCATACATACATTCACTAGAAAATGACGGCTACCTACTGCAGGATGGTAGATAATTAAGTAGATTAATGTGAATTTTTCAATGTACTGATCATCTGACTTCCAATCATCAAGGAAGATCTGCATTGGAGTCAACACACTGATCAGGTTATCATCTTGCAGACGTTATGTTGTAAATAGTCAAGTTTAGTTATTTGATTTATTGAAGCATCAACAAACTCAAGTGAAGTACTGGTTTTTGCGCCTACCATCTTGGGTCCAGCTTCAAGCATTGTACTCAATTTTTATCTATCTAATCAGAGTGCATCGTTCCACTAATATACTGTTCTATTGTGCATTGTATTACTATGATTCATCTTGAACTCTCTTCTTGCTAGTAACTGTTGCACTTTCGATCCATCACCACCTGCTCCACTTCCGTTGCACATCACGATTTCTTTGATTTTCGACACAAACATGCATGTTATATCCAGATATTCTTTAACATAGAAAGGGCATAATACAAACCCCGCCCCTAATGGTTGCCTCTTATGCAACAATAAGGAACACGTTTGATATCCTGCTCCTTCTAGTTGTCCTTGATGCAAAATTAAGGGGCCCATGCCCCTAATATTTGTCTCTTACGCAAGAAAAAGAGACACATTTGATATCTCGCCCCTTCTAGTTGCCCTTGACGCAAAATTAAGGGGCACTTTACTTTATCTTGCTCCTGATTGATGCCTTTTATGCAAGAAAAAGAGATACTTTTGATATCCCGCCACTTCTAGTTGCCCTTAATGCAAAATTAAGGGGCACTTTACTTTACCCTGCCCCTTATGTTTGCCTGTAATGACATGTTTGAGAATTTCCTACAACAAAATATTGCACTCAAATCTTCTCTAAAATCAGTGATTTTTGGTGCAATAATCTACTTGTCCTTGCAGTTGGCTACCTCCCAACACTTCTCTCACTACAAATGATGGAGAATTTTGAGTTTTTCATACCTATACTACTTGCTTGCACACATTTCACAAAAATCACAGTTTTTTAGTTTCTAAATGTCTCATAACTGTGAATAGCAGTACTAGACACTGTCTAGTGTGATTTGCAGTTCTCCAAACAGTCAATTTTGGCAAAACTCTCTCACAAATGGCACTTTTGACACAAAACTTGGAAATATTGTAAAAATCTTCACACTATGTCTCCATTCTCCACTGATGATTCTGATGCTCCAGTACTTGCAAAATCGCAAAAGTAGATTTCTTCAAGCTTTTGCCTCTCCAAGCTTTCACCTCCTGTGAAGGACTTTCCCACTTTATTGCGGAGCCTGTGACAAGCTGTATCCGCTGATCAAACATGCAGGACTATCGGGCTCTGATACCATGTCAATAAGAAATAATCTAATAAGAAATAGCATTCATTCACCATAAGCAATCACCACAAGGAAGAAGACACCATCACTTACATTGAATAAAATTCATATGTACAATAAACCCTATTAGAGAGAGAAAACCTAGTAGTTGACTAACAGATTAGCCTACAACTAATTACAGCTAGCAATAGTAAAAGTACCTCATAAACAGTAACAATGAATTTTATCAATGATTTCTAACAAGTTACAGTTCAAAAGGCTAGTTTTTACGATCTTTTTTGGTTTTTGGCCATATTTTGGGCAATACCCATCAGAATTGATCCAAACGAAGGGCCAAGATACTGTACCAGCAATGTACTATACATCGAGATAGAGAGAATGCCCAAAAAAGAAAGATTTGATGGATAGAACACTATTTGACACCATCTTAGTGATCGAAAGGAGGGCTACCTAGTGAGGTAAGCATTACGACGTTAATTTGTGAGCGACTTTGAAATTTTTGGCCGGTTTTTTGGATGCTTGTACTTGCATACTTGTGGACGGTGGCACATTTTTGCAAGAGAGAGTCCAATAAATTCTTAATTGTGGCAATTGAGGTGCTTATTGGACCTAGATTTGACAAAAATGACAAAATGAGGCAAAAAGGGTGTTGGTAGATTGACGACACAATGGATAATGGTCACACATTCACTCATTTGGAAATAAATTTTTAGTGCTATCATGTCTTTGGTAGAAAATTTGTGTTTGAACTGTTTCATAATTGTTGGCGGATGAACTATAGTTGAATTGATGTTTTATTTATGAATGATTTCATGCTTGGTAAAACCATCTTGGTGAGTTTGTAGCATGAAGAAAAGTCAAACTTGCAGTGGTAAAGCCATTTCATCCGAGCGTTTTAGGAAAGTCATCAATTGAGTGAAAAATGTTTTCGCCAATATGTCATATAAGTCAAATGACAATTTCATTGTGAAGTATCAAGCAGTGGTGGCAGTGATGTGTCAATCTTTCTATCCGAACAAAAGATCGAAAACTTGTGAGATGACGAGACTGTTGCAATAAGTATCAGGAAAAGATTAAGAGAGCATCCAGAAATGCTCAGTACATGAGCTGGATAGAATCTACTACAAACATTGTGGGACATTGAGGAAGAGTTAGCTTCTTCATTAAAAGGAAGTCCTCGTTGTGATGTGGATTGTCATGCTCATTTACCATATGGTAAGAGACTTGTAGATGATGTTATGTAGAATAAGATTGAAGATCAAATCTCATGTGATGAAGTATTCTCAAGTAACAATGTTGGTACCATTTGTGACAATAGCTTGGAGGCTAACTGGGGGAACATGGGTAAAAGCATTGTTGGATCACATACTTGTTTTTGGTGTGTTGGTGATGATGTTATTTTGCCTGATGACATTCAGTTCATGAAACAAAGTTGTGTTTGTTTGGACTTGGTTTGTGGAATGGACATGATGAGTGATGAAGTTTCTGATGAGGAAACAAAAAACTACAAGTCTTAGAGTGAGAGAGACAAAGATGGGCGTTGGGGTGAATCAGCTCTAGATCTAGTAGAATTGAAGGGAGAGAAACACAAATTCGTGACTTCACATGGTTCCAAGTGTTTGGACGAGAATGTCGTCGATGGTTTTATCGGCATCTTTGATGTTGCAGCTATACAGAGAGCACATTCTGGTTTAGGGAGATGCAAATCTTTAGGGAACAAATTTTCTTTGTGCGACAACACAAATATTGGGTGACTCTCAAGATAGCAAAGCTATGAGTACGACTACAACAGAAGTACTTGAAGTTGAACTTCAAGTATCTACACTTTATCTGTACATTCCTTGGAGAAGATCAGCATGGAGGCTACACACATATTCCTTTAACTAAATCTATTTTAAGGTCCTTTGTATAAAGTTGTAGGTTAAGCATGTCTTGCTTAGTGAAATCTCTTTAGTTGAAATTAAACTAGACTTTAAGAGTGTTAGAAAGTAAAGTCTATTTTACTTTCCTATGATGGTCATGTAGAGTCATCACATGTACTTCATTAGAGTAATGTTGGATTTAAAAAAGACCCATTTTAAAAATGTTTTATTATTTTTTTCGATCTTGAAAGCATTTTTTAGACCAGTAATAAAAGTACATGTTTACTTTTACGTTACGTATAAAAATTTGCCTAAAAATTTGGGGCAAATTTTTTTAATATGAACATATACAACAAAAGAGGGAAAAAAAATCAATAATAAAGTGGCATTGGATAAAGAGAAGGGGGAGGGGGAGGGGGAAGGGGCGGAAAATAGTAACATTTAAAAAAATGAAGGGTTTGGGGCACGAGTCCCCATTAGGTCCAGATGCCAGGTCCAGATTCAGCATGCAAGCCAATTCAAGTCCAGGTGGAAGTTTGCTGACCAAGATTGTCGTTCAAAAGGAGGAAAATCTTTGGAATTCATGAATAAAATTGAGTCTAGCTTGACTTGATTTTTTGGTTCAATCCAAAGGTGAAGAGGGTAATCAGCGTCTACGTGAATGAAGAAAATTTGCATCACACATCTCCATCTTCAATAGGAGCACTTATTACGTAAGTGCATTTGGCGAAGTCAGTCCTCTTCTTACTTGACCACTATTAGCTCGAGTAGTGAAGCTGGATACTCTTGACCACAAACTTGAAGAAATTATTCTACTTTCCTGCAAGAGGAACACCAAACTATTTACAATCACTTGCTTGAATTTCCTTTGAACACTTTCAAACCCATTAATCAAGGAAATCAAGTTGCAAGGTCCGTTTCTTCCACTTCTCAAGGAGGGAACTACGCACAAAGAAGCAAGCTAATTTCAACAAGGGATCGCTTCGTCATGCAGCTCAAGCATGAGTTAGCATATAAAAGCGCCAACTCTCCCCTCCATGACAATACATTTCTTCTGCCTAAGAATCCTACTAACTTAGAACATCATCTCTTTGAATTGTGAATCGTCATCGAATAGCGAGAATCCACCAGATATACATTTCAAATTGCACTAGTGCACCGAGAAAGCCGCAACCCAGAATCCGTTTGAAATCTGACGCAATGAAGGCATACTACTATAGCCCATTATGTATCTTGGTTGCCTTATTGCTGCTTATAACGATCTGTCATGATCACGTGGACTGTATCAGGCCTTTGCTCAATAACAACTTGAGCAGTCAAGGATCACAATTAGCATGTCAATCAAATAAGTACATCGAACAATCCATACCTTGCCTGGGAATGATCCAGAAACTGGCAGGTCCTGGCTCCAGTCGAAACTCTTCAGAAAAAGACGCTATCAACTCCAGCAAGAAAATGAGGAGCCCTTTATTATCTTCATTCCTTTTTGAACGGGCCAGTACAAGTCGCACACAGTATCTTTCCTCTCAGAAGAGTGGACCATATCTTTCCTCTCAGAAGAGTGGACCACCTTCCGGTCCGAGCAGACCTGGAAATCACAAATAGGGAGATCACGAGGAAGGCCGAAAGGAATGAATTCCTTTTTAATAAACGGCTAGAGGAAGCGGCAATGACAATATGCCGTTATGTTCCTTGTGCTTGGCGTGAAAGCATTAGATGCAATTAGATGTGATACCGGGAGGTTTGATTGCTAGAGAACAAGAGCAGTTTAGAGATGAACGAATTGAGAAGAGATGACATTTGTAACGCATGTGTTTGTTTGTTTCTCTGTGATATACGTGGGTTTAAATACAAATATAATAGATGTGTCTTTTATGTTATGCAATCCAAAAATGTTTCTATATTTGTAGATTGAGTAGTGTTCACAATAAGGTCTATCATTTTCAATGTGATGTGCTTCTTTGGCTAAGATCTAGGTGTCACATCTTATAACATGTCCTTCATTCTCTCGTATATAACCACCTCAAAAAGTATTGGAGCTTACCGTGCATTTGATGATTTTAACTTTCATTACATCCATTGAAGTGGGGTGTATGGGTAGAGTTATTGGCTGTCATCGAAAAGGCACAAGCTCGAATCCCAATTGATGTGTAGTGACATCTAAGGAGCTTAGCTCAGTAAATGGCACTGTCAAGTTGTATATATGTTGTATATAACTACGCTAGTTGCTTAACATGTATGGGAAAAAAATGTTAGAATTGTGAAAATCCTAGCTTTGATTCATGATATTATGTGTAAAACTTGTTCCCAAGTATGAATGTTAGGCCTAGATGCATTCAATTTTATTAGATAGGAAAAATCTTGATTTACGTATGTGTGAACTAGTGAAAAACTAGTCAATTTGAAAATTGCCATTTGGCACTCTATTACTAGTTGACCAAGCATACCCATGTGAATAATGGTTATTTCCCACATGTGAGAGACTGTTCCCACGTGTGTACATATCTAGAAAATATCAGTAGATGATCATAGGAGTTGATTATCTAGGTTCCTAAAAGTTAGGAAAATTTTTTCAAATCAACGAAAATCAAGGTGAGGCAATGGCATCAATCTAGGAATCAAAGAGGTGGGTGCTTATCTAGCATTGATTGGTGGATCTAAGGTGATGTGACATTCCCACACGTGCCATGCATGTTGAGTTAGCATATCAGGTCAAAATGTACTTGATTTATACATAGATCATCTTTGTGAATAACAAGTTTTATGAGTGATCTTGATTTTGAGGCGAATCCATGTTGTTTGCACCATTTGTGTTGTGATTTTATGCATTGAACAAAATTAGTAAGTTTTGAGTTTTTGATTTAGTTTTGAGAGGGCAAGCTAGAAGTGAGTGATAGTTTCAATATTTTTTTCATAATTAAGGGTTTAGGCCTTTGGATTTAAAGGTTAGAGCTTAGGGCTTAGGGTTTAGTGTTTTAAATTAGGGTAAGGGATCTAGGGAAATGGGTTTAGGGTAAGGTCTAAGGAGTTTAGGGCTTTGAGCTTAGGGCTTAGGATTTATAATTTAGGGTTTAGGATAAGAGATCTAGGGAAATGAGTTTAGGGTGATGCGCAAGGAGTTTAGGGTTTAGAGCTTGGGATTGAGGATTTAGGGTAAGAGATGTAGGGTGGGAGATTTACGGATCTAGCACTTGGGATTTGTTCTGGGCTGTTTAGGGTTTAACATTTAGGGTATAGCACTAAAGGTTAATGATTTAGATTTTAGGGTTTAGGATTGAGGGTCCATGATTAAGGATTTAGGGCTTTGGATTTCGAGGTTAGGGCTTAGGGCTTAGGGCCTAGGCTTTAGAGCTTAGGGTTGGAATTTAGGGAAATGGGTTTAGGGTAAGGGGCAAAGATTTTAGAGCTTAGCGCTTAGGATTTAGGATAAGGGATGTAGGGTAGGGGATTTACAAATCTAGCACTTGGAATTTGTAGTAAGGAGTTTAGAGTTTAGGGTTTAGGATTTAGGGTATAGAGTTCAGGGTTCAGGGTTTACAATTTAGAATTTAAGGTTTAGGGTTTAGTTATTAGGGTTTAGGGTTTAGGGTTTAGGGATCTAGGTGAATGGATTTGGGGTAATGGGCTTTAGGATAACAGATCTAGAGAAGTAAGGGATCTAGGGTAAGGGGCTTTGGGATAAGAGATCTAGGAAAAGGAGCTTAGGTGTCTAGTATATGGCATTTAAAGTAAGGCATCTAGGAAAAGGGGCTTAGTGATTTAGATTTGAAGTTTAAGGTAAGGCGTCTAGGGAAAATGGTTTCTGGTGAGGGTAAGGAGACCAGAGCATATGATTTAGAATCTGGAGTGAGAGATCTAGGTAAATGGATTTGGAATAAGGGACTTTAGGATAAAGGGGTTTAGGGTAAGGGGCTATTACACCAATCATGAACTATGTCCCGAGAAAAGTTTATATACATGAGCTCCCTCATGTGCACGATGACCAACTTACCGATTATGTGACCATCCCTATCTATATCATATGACAACAAGATGTCATCTAGGGGAGATGTAGCCATGGGAGTGTCTAGGGAGGTGGCCTCAGGCGCAGGAGAGAAGTGTCACGAATGGGAGAGTATTGGGGAGGTGTCGGTGTTGTCTGTTTTGGATCCCTCAACTCCGGTTATGGCTCCAACTAACGAGTGCTACGATGGACTCCCAACTAGAACACGTTATGGCTCCAACTAGGAATTGTGGCTTTCCCAACCAATAGCTATGGCTTCCAACTAGTTTAATGGTTGAAGGAGACAAAGATCTCAAGTGAGTGGGTGAGTATTTCGGGCAAGATCCACTCTAGACACCTTCTCTTCTGCTTTCTACTCTCAAGAAGATTACCAAATCCTACTAGTGGAGAGAAAACTAAACTAGACTAATATTAACTTGTTTGCACAATGAGATAATTTACAATACAAGATAGAGAAGAAACATGTAATACCCTATTACATGCATATTTTTCTTGAATTATTACTTTGTGATGCAAAACCCCAATGAACCTACTCAATCGATGAAGACAAACAACAAATATGAAGAAATATCTAATGGTCGCGACAATGACAAGTTATTCAAAGATATATCAAAGATAAAGAGGCCTAAATAATTGAGACTGAAGGAAGGACTATAATCTGATGGGCAGTTATGAAACGACATGAACCTTAATAAGAAGGCTAGCCCTAGGAGTAGAACATTCCAGAAGGTTCATATATTACGCCTCAAGCAAACGTTGCAACCTTCCACATGCTTGCTTCTCATTGGAGCAAAGCCGCGTGACAAGGATGCCACCTAAAAATTGAACACTTGTAATTTTCCTATGGGATGGAATTAGTTAAGTAAATTAAAATAAGAAGTGGCATATTGGCTACTAAAGAGATGCGCACTTTCGCAATCGTTCCCTATATGTACACCACTTACGCTTCAACACAACCACCGAGTTTTTCAGGAGATCACAAAGAGAGTTTCTATCTTCAAGTTTTCTTGCTCTCTGCTTTCATAAGCTTTCTACTTGCTGAGTTCTTATGTTCCTAATAGTTGGTAAGCCTCATCTTGTCGGATGTGCTTGTGATTGTAACTCTGGTCAAACACTTCCTTAGCCTTGATGTTGTTATATGCGAGCAACCGTAAATTGATTGCTAAGATTGTCTTAAACTTCATTGGTTATTTGATTACATGTGTGATCGAATAATCGATTGCCTGAAATTTACTTGTGATGTTAACATTTGAAATCACTGTTACACTACACTGACGGATATCCGGACTTACACATCCTAAAGCTTGCTCTGTGTTGTTGTGAATCAATACTTTGGAATTTGCATATGGATACTCATGCAGTTTAAATAAGTAGTCAGTCATTCTTTTGAATGAGTGCACTCTGTTGTTGACAGATTGTCGGACTACATTTGGATTGTGTTGAGACATTTGTATGTTTCTCTGCCTTGGTTTATCTGATGCAACAGACCTCACTTGTTTGTGAAAAACTTGATTAGGTTCACAGACCGATAGATCGGTCTGGCCGATAAGTTGGATACACTAATTAGTAATGCAACATGTTCGATATGAGATTAGTCGGCATCAATATCTTTTGCTTTTATATGTTTGAAACCACATCCTAACCGGTGATACTGGTCGCCGATACTTCTAAATGTCCATTGACAACCAACTTTTAATCCAAGAACAATAAATGAGTTAAAAATATCTAAAATCACAATATAAAGTAGTCTCTCTGGGGAACGACAATCTTTTATACTACATATCCTTACAATTGAGATAAGTATATCGTGACAAAACAATGAAGATCCAAACCACAAGGGAGGAGACTCAAGAGAAAGATAATTCTATTTTCACCAAATGAACACCTGCAAAATGAGCCATCCTCACTCTTATTTATAGTGGGAGTGGGTGGTCTCTTACAAAATGGGCTCTATGGGACAAACCCCCAAAAGGCCTTTGTGACTAACTTTTACATAACTTGAAATGACATCTCTATGTGTAGTGCCCATGGAAATTTAAACTTAGAACTAAATAACTTAAGCCATTATAGATAATGTAAAAGCCGAAACTTGATGGGCAAGTTCTACATTTAAATCCTATCCTGCTTGTATTTCCAAAGATGTTCCACAAGATGGCTAGAATATTCCTTGGAATATCAGCCTACATCATCCCCTCCGTTAAGAACTTGGCGGTCCCATGCCAAGTGCAATGTAAAGAACCCCCGCTCCTTACGGTGCTGGAGGAGTAAAAACTCGATGCAGTTTGTAGATCAAAACTTGTTTTGACGTGCTACTTCGTGGGAGATGAAGCTTCTAAGAGTTGTGAGCATCTCCAGAAGATTTGAGTTGAATCAGGTTGGAGTTGGCTCGTTGATGACTTGCTTCCAATTGCTCAGGCAAACAATTCGATGCAGATGATGTACATGAGCTTAGTATTTTTTTGAGACATGATGTGAATGCACACAAGGGGTTACGACAATGAGATGAAGACAGAGTGGGTGTAATAGGGGTTGTTGTAATCTCGGAAGTGGTGAAGGTGGATATATGGAAGTGGCTAGATGGCTCAAAATACATCGTCTATCACCCAAGTTGATTCCAACTGCATAGGCCCATCAATGTATTATGTAGAAGGTACCAATGTGTCTGCTCATCAAGTTGATCCATTTGCACCTTACCAAAATTAGAAGTATTAGATGTGTCTAGGCTCATCTGGTATTACTGATTCTTTTGTCATCTATGAATACATAGTTGCTTCTGATTCAAAGAGAGTTACATCCTATCTAGCAACCATGTAAGGTCTATCTCAAACACCATACATAGATAAGATTGAGAATGTACCACCTCAGATCTATGTCTTCGTTACATCTCTATGACCAAACAATTGATATCATACCCTGGAGCCAAGTTTGAGGTATCGCCTGATGAATCATTAGTTTTGTGTCTAGATGACAACCCGTATTTTTGAGTGAAAGTAATCCAAGACATATTTGTCTTATTTCATGCTCTAGAAACGTTACATGTTATGACTTTGTTTTTTCTTTTCTAAGATTGTAGCTATGGCCTTGTGCCAAGTTCAATACAGCATTACAAGAGTCTGGTTTAAGATTGTCATGCAATTTCTTCTATAGAGTTATCTGCTATACTTTTTCATTTTTTCTCTTATTTCAAATTTTGTCCTGTCAACTATGTGGTTTGTTGCTGCCTATTTGTTTGTTCTATTGTCGTATGGTTTGGTGTGTTTTCTTTTGCTAAAAAACTATAGGTGATATTTCACTAGCAATTCTATTCAACCTCTACGATTGCAGTATCACAAGGATTGTCATTTGTATCCACTTCAACAGCTTACACAAATGACTACAACAACACTCAACTGGGAAATTAAGAAGTAGTCCATGCACTTCATCGACAATGTTCTATTTCAAAACAAATGGAACACATTATAGGGCTGCATTCGTGATCCAGCAAAAGATCCATCTTCCCAACAAGATGGAATATTCGCGACAACACCCCATCGCATCATCAATAGTGGCAACTTGTACCAGTGAAGGGCTCTCAAGTCAAATCAAAGCAAAAAGCTAGTATGTGCAAAGTGACGTAGACGACAAGTGTTCCTACCAGCGCCAACAACGATGCTTCATTGAAAAAATGTCCATTGAGCAGTGGTCATACTCTGGACATGTTTGACAAGCCACACGAACCTCAATCTCCATTTTCTCCCATTGTCATTCATTCACACTTGTCTTGCATTCCTCATCGTGTCTCAAGCCCCTACCACCGTTGTTGTACATCATCTATTCGATCATCTGCAGAGGCTACAAGAAGCACAAGTAATCAACGAATGAAATTCCATAGGCCTACGTAAATTGTAGGAATCTCCAGTCAATCAAATATTGAAGTTTTGAGCCCACAACCTCAATGAAAAAGCTATTTTCAAAGGCAAGCAATGCTAATTCCGTGGAGAATTGTACAAAGAGCATTGGTTATATTATGGACAGATATGGAAAACCACACAAGACTCATCTCATTCCTTTTTTCTGTCAATTAATTCCCTCATGTTCCACCATATAATACATTTTGAAGCTTCATCTCACTTCTCCCATTCTTGTCTCAGGTCCTCACTCCTCCCCGATGGATCAATCTGAACTTGCTCTTGTTTATCAACTACAGTACTTCGTGAAGTAGACAAATCTACGACATCCGCAGCATACCACTGATATAGTTCAATGCTTGAAGCAACAAAATCAAGGATGTTAGAGGTTCTCAACAATGATTATGTGTGGCCCTTTTTTTTCATTTTGAAGCTCTCGAAATCCGTGAAGAATTCAAACAACTGCAAGAAATGTCAAACGGGAAAGCTTTGCTGACAAAAGTGCCTTCAAAAGACAATAATGGACAAAGGGCAATATGTTGACTGTCTACAAAAGGCCGTTGTGTTGGATGGGGAGTGATCGGCCTTGGACAATAAGACTCTGGTTGAGGATGAAAAAAAGGTGTAGGATGGTTCATAGAACTAGAGGATCGAGGTTGTTTCCTCTCGGATGGTGTCATCCATCACCTCCTTTAGCGTGTTATAAGAGTTTGCGAGTTTCAATTCTCTTCTAATGGCCTATGGTAGCCCGACTAGGAATAATTTAATGGCCATTTTTTCGATGATTTTTTCGTCAACACACTCTGTCTTGAGACATTTAAAATGCTCAATATAGCTATGTTTGACTTTCAAGATTTAGATACCATTCCTTTGCATCACCAAGTAGGATCATGGGGAATAGTCTGAGCTTTTCAACCTCAAAACTATCACCATAGAATAGCATTTTTGAAGTCTTGAAGAGATCGTACGGGGTCGGATTCCCCATATCATTTTGGTGCATCAATCCATGGAATTCTTCTTTCCACTTTGGGAGGAGGTTGGTCTAACTTCCCACTCATGGTGCTCTTGGTTCACTTTTGGCAATGACAGATCTCATTTTCACGCTTGGATTGATGATGTTACATTTCCAAGTTTTGATCTTTCGAGAGGTACTAGGGTATGACTCTGCTAGTTTTAGCTTTGGAGAATTCTCACACAAGGTAAGAGGTTCGCACAAAGGCCAACCTTGTCAAAAATAGACTATGCGAGTACTGTGCAAGTACTATTTGAGAAAAGATCAAGAATTTGTACCGTTAGATAATTTGGAGGAGGTTGCTATGTTTCTCTCACCTTCTTTGGACTTTCTTGATATTTCTAGAGCCTTTGGTCCTTAGGGCAAAAGTACCTCCAACCTATTCGCACAGGCCATTTTGATTATTTTAAGGGGGCCTTTTTCAAATTATTGGTCAAGAGATGTAAGTAGAGTATTTGCACATCTGTTAAAGTTTTCACTGGAAATTGCTTAGAGATGCGAATACTTACCATGATGAAATATGCAAAAATAGCCATTTTTGCTCTATGTCTTACCACTGGTGATAGAGGATGATTCGCACACCTGCAAAAGGTGTAAAACAAGCCTAAGAGTAAATATTTTGAAATTGTGCGAATGGTATTTAGGCAAAAAATCACAATGGAAAGTGCTACCCTCAACTTTGGTAGAGAGGTGTTCAAAAGTTGAAAATAGAGTATTCGCATAGGTGTTAAAGTATTTGTTTGGGTGTCAGATAACTTGGGTTTCATGTTGTGCGAGTAGATACCTTAGTGGAAATTGGCTGAAAAGCCGTTTTCCATCAATAACTCACCTAGAGTTGCTTGTGGCAATTCGCACAATAGATAAGTAGATGCAACTTGGCAGAAACTTCTCTTAGATAGAACTCGCACAAGGCCTTCTGATGCAGAATAGCTAGGGGGGAATGAAAGATTGTTGTTGTGCGAATTGCCTCTGTCTTGAAAAACTTATTGGAATGTTAGAAAATAGAGTTAGAGATAGAAATCACTACTTTCTGAATACTCACACAGGTAGAAATGTGGATCATATCTCTTGCAAAGGAAAAAAAGTTGGTGTCCCAGCAGGGTCTGGATTGAAATCTAAGAAATAGGCTAAGTACTCGCAAAATAGTCTTTGATACTCACACAACCAGAGTACTTGTACAATAGACAAAATTGTGAAATTAATGACTCAAAAATGACTCGCACACCTCAAAAATGACTCGCACAACAGACGATGGTAGAGGTAAGGACTCAAAATTGACAAAAAATACTCGCACACCACAAAAATGACTTGCATGGATAGCTAGTTGAGCGATACTTTCAACTACTACAGATTTTGAATATGGTCACATCATATTAGAAACTATCACAAAAACATTGCAGATTTGCTACATAAACTGCTGCAGATGTGCAAATATCAAGGAATGACAAAAACTTGGTGATCAGAAATTGTTGTAGATTAGAACACCTTCAAAGTGGGGAAAAAAACAGATGGGTAAAAAGCAAAAAAGTAGATGGGTCACTTTTTACATGCCCTCTCTTCATGTGATATCTTTTGCCTCACCTCTTCCGGCAACAACCTCCAAATCTTGTCAACATTCATCGTGGGGCAGCAACACTTGTTGTTATTCAGATGAAAGTAACACATACTTCCCACATTACCTCGCCCTCCTGGATGATGATGGTGCTTCGGCTGCCGAATATAAAGTATTCGAATGGAAGAATAAGATAGTTTAAAGACAGTTCTTTAGAACAACTTTGTGGAAACACAACAACGACTATAATGAACTATTACAACTATCTGACCATAGAGTGATTTAAGTAATGCGGAAGAGATTGCTAGTAGATTCAAGATCACTCACACTTAGCAGTGTGGAGAACAGAGATAAGAGAAAATAATTTTCGATACTCTATTCACTTCTTCAATCTCTCACAAGTACATGACCTCTCTCTCTCTCTCTCTCTCTCTCTCTCTCTCTCTCTCTCTCTCAGGTAGAAATGTGGATCGTATCTCTTGCAAAGAAAAAAAAATTGATGTGCTAGCAGGGTCTGGGCAGAAATCTAAGAAATAGACTGAGTACTCGCGAAATAGTCCTTGATACTCACACACCCAGAGTACTCGTACAGCAGACACAATTGTAGAGTTAATGACTCAAAATTGACAAAAATGACTCGCACACCTCAAAAATGACTCGCACAATAGACAATGGTAGAGGTAAGGACTCAAAATTGACAAAAATTACTCACACCACAAAAATGACTTGCATGGATAGCTAGTTGAGCGAGACTTTCAACTGCTACAGATTTTGAATTTGGTCACATTATATTATAAACTATCACAAAAACATTGCAGATTTGCTACATAAACTGCTGCAGATGTGCAAATATCAAGGAATGACAAAAACTTGGTGATCAGAAACTGTTGAAGATTAGAACGCCTTCAAAGTGGGAAAAAAAACAGATGGGTAAAAAGCAAAAATGAAAGTACATCTTTTACAAATAAACATCAACAAAAGTTGAAACTATACATAATTAAAATCTTAATTACCAAGATTATGTTCATCATTATTTTCCTCATGCAAGTCCTCTTGTATTTGGAAATCTTCATTGACTTGCTCATTTGGATCCATAGCATTAGAAACAACAATATTTTCATCATCATCCACATCATCAAATATATCTTTTTGAACCTCCACAAGTTGCATGAGTGTCGTTGTTGCTTCCTTCGAAAATCCAACTTGTTCACCAATAAATTAGTCTTTACTATCATCCACATCTACTACATCTGAATGCGAAACTCTTTTATCATCCCTTGAAACTTGATAATTAACAATCTCGTTATAAAACACCTTCAAAAACTCCTCTCTTTTAGAGATGTCAACAAGAGAGATTGGACGTCTTTTGTTAACAAGACATGCCCTTCCTAATCCTCCAGATGTAAATCCACCCATTATGTAATTAGACTCAACTGCAACAATAAAACAAAGAGTGTTAACTAGTGTGTTTAGAATGGACAAACATTAAAACATTTTAATGACTATTTATAAGAATTATGCTACAATTCATCTAATAACATCATCATAATATATATTAATAAATCATTCGCTTACTCTATACAACAAATATGTACACATCTGTCAATGTGGCAACCAAATGATTCCAGACTTCATTACATTTTGCTCGTGAATGAACAATGCCACCATAAAGCTTTATCATGCTATATTTTGGAGTGTTCATCATTATTTGATGACGATGCAATAATTTCTCTTTGGAATTTGCATCATGTCTTCCTTTGATAATAGGAGGATCAGGACTTGCTATCTCATCATATATAGATTGCACTCCTTTCTCTTGCATAAGACCTATAGGATATGGATTTTTATCATCTATAGAAACAAAGATGAATAAAACTGTATCAAATTGACAGTTTGCAAATGTGTATCCACTCCTCCGTTGAACTTATAGAACCCAATTGTCGTTTGCACATGGCCTGCCAGTCTTTCATCTTTTGTGGCCTTTGTCCTACCCATTGGGCAACTGGGGGTGATGATGACCTCGAAGGAGCTTGTCTTTTTCTATTAGTTTGACCAGACAGCACCTGTACCTTCGACAAAGTAGCAGATGGCCTTTCTCGATCACTAAAAGACGCAACCCGAGCCAGATGTGAAAAATTTCCTGGTGCAACTGAGTTGGAGCGTGGAGCTCTGGCAGCCTTACCTTTGGTGATTGCCGTAGGGCTCAAAGAGTGGACTTCTTCCTGAAGAGAAGGCCTGTAGATATACCAAGATATTTACTCTCAAGATGTACACAATTGCAGGGGGGCATCAAAAAAGTTATCCAGAATAAATGGCATAAGTTGACGAAAGAAAAGCAACTATGCAGTAATGTGTTGATGTTGTTTTAACATCAATAAAATTAAAAAACTTACGGAAAGAGAGCTCAACACAATCAGAGAAAGAAGTGGAATCTAAAATGCCTAATGTGATATGCATGGAGGGTATAGGAATGCAAAATGGATCTATATCGATAAGCTCGTCAATCCTATGAACAATTCAAGGGTCGTTTGCTTGAATGACTATGACACCATGGACAAAATCATTCATGTCTTTGATAGCCTTCGTAGCAATATCCAACAAAGGTTCTATTTTTTTATTTCTAAGTTTAGCCACCTCTAGCCAACTACGACATTTTGAAGATAGATCTTTCAGAAACTCAGAGGTGAAACTATATTTTTCCTCCAAATAATGCCATTTTTGTGGAGGTTTTTTCAAGGCTTCAACAAAATATTGTTTGATAGCATCTTTAAGAATTCTTTCATCTTCGACTCTCGTGCAAAATTTTTCCAATCGTGAAGATTAGTAAAATATTATCTTCCTATCACAAGTTTTGGGGCCATGTCCATGGTTATTTCCATTGTGATCTATGTTGTACATAAAAGGTATGTGAATTGAGCACATAACCTTTTAGAATAGGTCGAGTTTGAGTTAGGTAGATTCAAATTTGATGACATGCAAAAGTTTAGATAGCATGCAATGTCATTTGGTATGCATGCAAGCCACATGCAATCAGTGCATGCAACATGCAAAGTGGTTTCTGTAATCTACACATGTCTAGGCAGTTTTATGAGTTGACATGCAGTACGTGCAATATCCATGCATGCAGTTACACATGTGGATCCCTGGTAGTTGAGTTAACTCAGTTAAGTGGACTTTCCATGCAACTCCACTGTAGGAATTCGAGTTTCTTTGATGTAGGGAAATCTTGGCATGTTTTGCCATATTGTGAATAATGAGATTTTGGTGTTTTGGACTCATTCTTCTACCCGAGTGTTTCATCATTGATTCTCTCTCTCTCTCTACCCGAGAATAGCCTGTTTTTTCCATACTGAGCACTTAAAATTATTTCTGACATTCAATTCTCATAGTAAGAAGTTAGATTTTTCAGTTAGATGTCATAGATTTTTCAAGTATATTGTTCTCTGATCAATCTTGTGTAATCACAACACCTCAGTAAGATCCTGTAGGATGTGTGGTGAAGTTCACACGTGCTAAGAACTTCACATGGTATCAGAGCTTCATGCTTTGAAGAGGTGAGGGTGTATACATCAGAACAACAATGCTTTTGTCTACAGGAACTCGGATTTGGGAGAGAAATCCAAACTCGTTGAGAAACAAACCATCTGTGGATCATAAGTGGATCAAAACGAGTCTGATTTGCTCCAGTAAAACCCTATACGGACATAGAGCTCACATGTGTGAAATCAGCCCTCATTAATTGAGTGCTACTTCTCAAGGATTGATCCAAATTTGATGTTCTATAGCTTGTTGGATAGGTATTGAAGAGTAGAATGTGTTGCTTGAGTTTCTAAATCAATTTGATTTGTTTTCAAGAGAGTTTTAGGCAATCAGAGAGTTTGAGAGAGTACTCAACTCGTAGGATATGCCAAAGTGAGCACACATCAGTTCTTTTCACCAATTTCATCAATTTTCACTGTCAATCAAGTAGAATTGGATAAAAGTGAGTATTTAGAGGTCTTAGACTTTTCATTTCACACAATTTACTGTGTTTGAGTTGAAAGTAAGTTCCTAGAGAGTTTTTTAGTTCTTTGAAACTCATGGGAGAGATAGACTTCTTACTTGCATGTGCTTCATTTATGTGATTGAAGCAAGATCCAAATTCAAGATAGATTGATTTTCTGTGTTGAGAGTTTGTTCTCACAATCTATTGCTAGATTTCATCGGTTGGATCAACATCATCAATGTTATAGCAAGCAACATCTTTCAATTCCATCTTTGTCATTACTAGAATTTCTCATAGAGAAAATGTCTTCATCTGGTTCACATTTCTTGGAGCACAGTGAGAGATTAACATCTTCCAATTATGTAGTGTGGAAAATTAGAATGGAATCATTATTGACTCTACAGGATGAAATGGACATTGTGAGTGGAGCTGAAGAAGAACCTGCAGCACCTAATGAAGCTGCAACATTTCACAAAAGAACCAGAATAGCCCTTCATTTCATGAATATGAATGTAACCAATGAAGCATTAAGAGAGATCAGTACATGCACCACTGCCAAGGAAGCTTGAGATACTCTAAAAACAATCTATGAAATCAAAAATACTTCTAGATTGCTTACACTTAGAAACCAAATTTCTCTAAGTTATTAGAGAGTAAATGAGAGTGCTTCATCATATGTAATGAGAGTAAAGGACCTTCATCAAGAGTTAGCTAGTATTGAGATGCTCGTAAGAACACTGAACTTGTTGAAGTAGTCCTTAATGGACTTAGAGATGAGTATGACAATATTGTGCAAACTTATGTTGTCAGGGAGGATTTTCCATCCTTGGAGACACTGCAAGGTGTTCTCATTGCTAAAGAAAGCATGCAAGAGAACAAGATATTGAGGATCAACAGACTTTCATTGAAAGATGGTGGAGATCATAAAGCACTCTTCATCAGAGACAAGTCAAGAGGCAAGGGATAAGGACAACAACACTTCAAGAAGGACAAATCCAAAGAAGGTGGTGAGGATCAGTCGTCACAAGCTACAACATCCAGTGGAAAGAAGAAGCTGTCAAAGATCAAGTGTTTTTTCTGTGGCAAGAAAGGACACTATGCATCAAACTGTTTCAAGAAGAAGAACCAATCTAAGCAAGCTAACCTTACTAATGAGGATGAGTGTGAGGGTGTTGAGAGTGAAAGAGAGGATTCATTAATGATGTCTACTTTTCATCTTTTCCTTTTAAGAATGAAGAAGTCTAGTGGATAAATAGTGGGGCTAGTTCCCATATGTCTAGTTTTAAAAACTCTTTCACTAGTCTCATGCCATATCTAGGTGCAAAAAGATCAATTTATACCGCTAATGATGTAGAGTGTAGAATTGAAGGAATTGGTAGTATTCCACTGCATGCATCATCATCAAAATCTTTTTGCTTACTATGAAGAATTGCCAAAAATTGACAAATCTAGCTTGCAAAAACCATGTAGAACATTGTAAATATTGTGTATAATTGGGTTCCACACATGTAAGGCCAATATGCCACGTGGAAACCCAGTCCTAATGTAGGTTAGGTCAAGTCAAGAGAGTTGGTCATGTCTATTTGGTGGTCATCCCTACTTTATAGGACCTACACCTAAGTTTAAGGTGAAAATTTGACCAACTAGCTACCTACCAAGCATAAGTCTAGGATCTAGGCTAGGGTTTCATTTTAGGGCAAGAAGGGTGAGTTAACTTCCTTATTACATGCTGGAAATCCACCTAAATTCAAGAAGGAAGTCGAATTTGCTATGTATTCCAAGTACAAGAGCATAAGCCATTTCATTGGCAACCTTGGAGGCAACTATATACTCAGCCTCACAAGATGACTATGCTACTATTGATTCTTTTCATTTTTAGCAAGTTTTGGTGCCAAAAACTAGTATTGAGAGGGCAAGCTAGAATCTTGATTTTGGTGAGGAGATTTGATCCCAAACTTGGTGGGGGTCCAAATCCATACTATCCACATGTGTGGGCACCTCTGAACCTGCATTTAATGCATGGTATTCATTTGATCCAAATAAATTCAATTTGTGAGCTTTTGATGTAATTTCTGGTGCAAATCTTAGGATAAGCTACCAAGATTGAGTGCCATTGATTAGATTTGACATAGGGTCATGAGATCTAATTAATCTAGGCTGAAATCAGGTCCTCTAAACTTGTTTCACAGGTCTTGAAAGTACATCAAAAAGTGTGAAAGAGATTAAGTCATTTTTTTGTCCAAAAATAGCCAAAATTGGCAAGATTTGATTGTAAGTAGATTTCACATCATCTTATCTTCATCTCAACTTTGTGAGGGAGTGCTAGAACTGAGATTATAAGTCCATTTGTTGGATTAGAAATCTAATTTGAGTGAAAAACTACAAGAGAGAGACCTTAGTGAGTTTCTAGAGACACTCAAATCCATTTCTTGGCAAGATTTGTTTGATAGTAGTTTTCACTTCATCTTAACTTCATTCTAACTTTGTGAGGGAGTGATAGAACTGTGATTATAAGTCCATTTGTTGGATTAGAAATCAAATTTGAGTGAAACACTGCAAGTGTGAGACCTTTGTGAGTTTCAAGCCAATCAAATCTATTTCTCGTTTGTAGAAGTCACTAGTAAGATGGGATCTGTTGGAGCATACCTTCTAGAAGCTAGTGAGAGATTGAATTCTACAAATTATGCTATTTGGAAGGTTAGGATGGAGTCACTCTTGGTGCTCCAAGACCTTTATGAGTTCTTGATTGAAGATGAAGATGAACATCTAGGTGCACAGGAGTTAGCTAGATACAAGAAGAGATGTAGGCTTGCACTTCATTGTGTGAAGATGAATGTGAGCAATGATTTGTTGAGAGAAGTATCAGCATGTACTAGTGCTAAAGAGGCTTGGGAGTCAATGTCTTTGAAGTTCTTCTTCTTGGACTGTTGCTTATTAGAGTACAATGCCATTGACTTGGTATTCGTTGTTGATAAGCTCTTTTTCCTAGCTTCTTCTTGAATAGACTTGCTGTCAGCTTCTAAAGAGACAGTGCAAGAGTATTGCTTAGAAGAAATACTAGATTATCGTAGGAGGATGGAAGAGTGACAAGAAGAGACATCGTTGAGTCTTCTTCTGATATAGGAGAACCTATTGCAGCAAGTTGATTCAGCAACTGTTTGAATTCATTCAGGTGATCAATGACTGAGGTGCCTTCGCTCATTTGAGTGTAAGTACCTTCTTCCTTAGAAAGAGATGAGTCGATAAATTTATAGTCTCATGGATATTTGTTAGGATATCCCACGCTTCTTTGGAGGTGGTGTCATTTGATACATGAGCAATCTGAGATAGAACACAAACATAATGAGCTAGTTCTATAGAACAAGAACATATTAAGTTCTATTATAAATCCTAAACTCTAGTAATCCAATAAACCGGTGCTTTGATACCAAGTTGTTGGCTTAGATGTTGATGGCAACTGATAAAACAAAATTCTTATTAAAGGATCTCGGATTGCTTAGAGAACAGAGATTGCGAGCTGTTCTTTTGTGTTGAATAAGATTATCAGTGTAGGAGTCTTAGATTGCCATGAAAGAGAGATCATAGAAATGATTAGGCATCTGAGACAGCCATGCAATCCTCTATTGTTGATAACCTAATATGAAAAAAATGTAGAAATAACTTAGGCATCAGAGATAGCCATACACTTCTCTAATAATGATGTTTGCGAGGAATGAGAGTTAGTTTCATTCAACAAGAATGCAAAGATGTAGAGCAGTAGCGAATCAGTATAATAATGTCATAAAACAATAATTAGATCACAGTACAATTGTGTTGATAAGCGTGTGATTCTACTTACAAACTCAAATCAATTGTTAAAGTTCTGAGTATATATATATATATATCTCTCTCTCTTTATAATCACTATCTCTAAAGAGTCAGCTACTTAAAGACCAATTTTGGTTGTAGATCTATCTCTCTGATCTATCTTCCTTCAATCGCTCATTTACATATATAACAACTGAAAGATCTTGTATTATTCTAGCTTTACGTTTACAAGATCGCTTAACTGACTAATTAGAATAGTTGTTATTGGAATGTGAAGATGTAGACAGTCTGTACTTGGAATCCTGTGTATTTCTACAAAGTGTCGCATTTTTTGTTTGTTTCGCGAAGCAGTGTCGCATTTATGAAAGTGTCTGAAATGGCATAAAAAATTGACTCAGCACAAAGTGTCACAAAACACAGTTTCTCAAGGTGGCCCAAAGGTGGAAAGGAGACAGTGTCGGATTTTGGCGACAATGTCGAATTTTTTGCCTATCAAAATTTGCAAAGAAAAATGCACACTGTAGTGACAATCAATCTAAAAATGTAGACTGTTACCTCTCTTGCACCAATGCGCTGATCTGAAAAACAGACAGCGCTCAAAGGGTTATTGTTGTATATTTCATTTTTTGATAATATAGACAAGTAACAATTTTTCTGCTCAATGTATGCAATCTTTGAATGTTATGATGTTTGCTTAATTTATAAGTAGATATACTTCCACTGTCATTAGACATTATCTACTATTCATGAAAATAGTATCAGATTAGCAGTAGCTATCTATTGTTCGAAGGATGTCTGATCGTGGAATGAAGCAATAGCTTCCTCGGACAGATCGGCTCCATTTGAGCTCATATCAATGAACTACAATTGCATGACTTTGAAGTGTTCAAAGTCATCGATCCCATATTAGTGGTATTAGAGTAGTTTTATACACAAGCAGATTACCAAATTCACATTAGTCATATTAGAGCATTCGACATTTGATCTGCATCATAAATTGGTAGAGATCGTGCTTGATTTGAGTGCATTTTCTTGTTTAAAATCTAATTTGATTGTTGAGCAGGGGAAGCCATATAGATCAGCATTCTTAAGATACATTCGGATCTGAAGAATTCAGAGAAAACGAATATAATTGTTGATTTCTGTCATTTAGGTGGAAAAGAGGACAAAATCATCGTCAGTCTTTATAACTTTCTCTTCCTTGGCAACTAACCTTTGCCGACTTGCAAACAACACCACCTTCATATAAAGAATCTTCAGTTTGAAGGGCAAAGGTTATTTCCTAGCCAATTTCTAGAAACTGAACAAAAACCACCAAAAATAGTGCAAAAACTCTAAAAAACAGAAAACCAATCTTCGTTTGCTCTATTGTACGCTCTATTGTTTGCTCTATTGTACGCAGATCTGACCCAGATGTATATAATGCCAGGTCGACAAAGGTTAAAACTAAAAATAGAAGACTAAATTGATTGTTCATCTAGTTGTCGGTAAGCTTTGTAAGAAGTTTAACACCTTACTACAAAAATATCAGCTCTCTAAGAGGAACTTTTGCCTGAACCTTTGCAAGAGTCAGAGTGAGTCCAACATACTATTTTTTATAATCAGTGAGTTGGGCGAATGTTAAGTCAAGGTCAGTTATCATACTGATTTTTTTTTGTAAAATTATAAAGATAGCAGTTTCACTCTTGATCTTTTGTCTAAACCTTTGTAGACTTGTCTGAGATTTTTAAATATAGTATTTCATCATTTTTGAGTCCAAGCAAAGGTTACATTTATCAAAATCATCTAAAAATTCTATCTTAATCCTTGCCAAGCTACAAAAAACCATTGTTCACCAAAAAGAACCTTGTTCAAGTTGGCCTGATTATCTTGTTGACACAAATAGCCTACTGTACAATCAATTATTGCAAGAGCTTGATTCCAGTTGACAATATCAGTTTGAGAGTCATAATGTACTCCCCAATTTTTGACTGGTCGATCACAAGTATGATTTGTTGTTGATGAATCATCATCCTCTTTTTGGGCTATTGGCTTGATAGTCCAAGTCATAATATACACTTTGACTACACGTTCATGATTTTAAAAAGTGATTTTTCCAGTACCCCACTTATGAATTACTTGTGTAACTCGTAACCATGGACGTCCCAATAGGACTCGGTAGACATTTGGTGCATCAGGTAAGTCCATTACTACAAAAGTAATGACAAACTGTACTCCAGTAATTTTGACAGGTATGTCTTCAACCATTCCTCATGGACGATCAACTAGCTTAATGGCAAAAGTCGCAGGCTTAATTCTTGTAAGACCCCACTTTGCACATAGCTTTGTTGAAATCAAGTTAACTCCCGAACTCCCATCTATCATGGCTGCTTCTTTAGAAAATTGTCTATGTTGTATTGGCAGAGTGATATTTTTTTGTTCACTCTCCCAAGTTGCTCCGACGTGGAGTACCTCATTAGATTCTTCAAATCCAGCACAAAAAAGTGGTTCCTAATTGGCTTCTGATTCGATCTGAGCTGCACTTATACTTCTTTTGCTTTCGACACCAACTTCAAAAATTCTCCTCTCTCAATGTAATATTTATCTTACTAGACAAAATATTCATGAGTAACTCTGTTTGCGGCGTTTTCGGTTCAGTCATCTTGAAGGGTTCTTCATGATGAGGAAATTGAGTATTCATATCTGTTTGTGGATTATTTAGTGGCTGCACAGGTGAAGAATGGACTTCGGCTGCTGCTTTAGTAGCGTCAAGTTCTTCTTCTTCTTGCAATTGTTTAATCCACTGCCTCATATTTTGATATTTCCTCTTTTCTGTATGGAGATTTGGATAGACTCTAGATGCTGTTGGTATATTAATTAATGATATAGAATTAGCAGGTACTGGATCTGCTACCGGTTCTTTCTACTTTTGAGCTCTGGTAACCAGCATCAAAGGTACACTTGGTTCAGGTTGAACTGCTGGTCTTTGCTTGATTGTTATCAAATTGATAGGAGCTATAGCCAGTGGCGGCTTCGGTCTTGTTGGACACTCCTTATAGCAATGCCCATAACCACAGTCACGACAAAATGGTACAAATTTTTCTTTGTTTGGACATTCTGCAACTCTATGATTTTCTCCACAAACAAAGCATCCAAGTGGAGCTCTGGTCCAATTTCTAGATGTTTGTTATTGCATGGCAGTATAAATGGCATACTATTCTGAAGGTTCGCTCTCATTATTGTAATTCCATTGCTCGTTGCCTTTGTAAGATTCTGGTTCTCTCTCTCTCTCTCTCTCTCTCTCTCTCTCTCTCTCTCTCTCTCTCTCTCTCTCTCTCTCTCTCTCTCTCTCTCTCTCTCTCTCTCTCTCTCTCTCTCTCTCTCTATTGTAGCGAATCTTTGTGAGATCATAAAATATTTTATACAAACTTTTAATCATGTGGATCTACAAAGTATTCCATGGACTGAGTTTATATGCATGCATAAACTAGTCGGAAAAACATAGGCATATTGATGAGAATTGTTTTAAGACAATTACTCGTAGGTTCATAATGATTTCTCAACAAGAATTACTTATTGACCTAGAATGGGTTTGGAAACAGATTGAATGTGGCGTTTAAATTTGGATTCACACCTAAACATTCAAATACTTCTAAACCATAAACAACTAATTGGACCAGGAGCGTTACTTTTGAGTTAGTTGGTTTAAAATACAGAGTATATCACTTAGTGATGATGTATTATATTTGTAATGCTTGTAAGTCACAAAATTTATGAGTCATTTTTGGATTCATTTATAAGATTTTTTTTGGGTGCTATTGTTAATTTGATTCTTTACATGGTATCAGAGTTTGATAATTCTGCGTACCTAATCAGCCTAATCAGTGGTACAGCTTGTCATTGGCTCCGCAATAAAGTGAGAAAATCCTCTCCGTGGAAGGTTCAACCAAAATTTTGGATTATATTGTGTTAAAGGAGGTGCATGCAATATTAGAGGGAAATAAAAAACTAATATTACATTCTTAGCAAAAGTTCCAACCATAAGCTACCCTTGGCCTACATTTACTTCTAGAGGAGTGGGTGAGTCTGAAATTCTTCAAAGGTCTTGGCAAAAGTGAAAAGCTTATGCTCTCTCTCCTTTTGCTTGCAATTAGAACCATCCATCATTGACTCTCAATAAGCCATGATTAAATATTTGCAATTTTTATTAACTCAATTGGTAGATATATATTTGTATTCACAAACTTTTAAAACACGGCCTCTTTTGATTTGTAACTCTCAAAGAGCAAGGCCATGGCCCCCGCCCATATTGGCTCTCGCATGTGAGCTTTGGGCCCTTGGGCTTGGCGCAATACAAAATCACCCCATGTCTATTAAATTATGGCTTTAAATTTCATTCAAGCAATAATCTACCCTACATGGCTTTGGCCTTTGATAGGTGGTGATTCATATGTATCCATGAGAGTATGATCTTTTAAATGTGTGAATCTTAGATGCATTTTGGCCTGCATGTTATGTAGACAAGCTGTGAGTCACGTATGAAACTTTCATAGCTTTCAAAAAGTTGTTTTAACCTAAAATTATGTGGAACCATCACTCAATAGAGGCCTCAAGCCGAAGAACTCTTTCACAAATCAGTTTTTGGAGAAAAACCTTTTTGAGGTTTTATGATGATGCCTGCCGCACACTCAATCATGATTACAAATATGTATTGGCATGATTAGATGCATCAAGTTTTCTGAAGCATTATAGTTGAGAGTGGTTCTTGCCTACACCCTCCATATTAGGACACTATTCATGGTTTAGCATAAAGTAAGCTTGAAACAAGTGCTTCTGGGCAAGGAGCCTATTTCCAATTCCAATTGGGCTATGAATTTTCAGGATGAGTATTTTTGTAATTATGATTCAAGATGCAAGCATGTTTTCAATGTCATCCAAAAGTCGAGCAGCTTCTATCAAAGTAGAAAATATCATGTTGGATGAGAGTGTGGCCCTTCATGCACTAGGAGACAATGTTCAAATCTTAAATGATTGGGTATTTGAGAGTGCATTTTCTTTGTGCCTCTGTTTGATCAGTTGCAATATATCTAGATTATTTTCTTCATATTTTTTCTCAGCTCTAAATTATCAAGAGACTTCCATTTTCAAAATTTCATAGTTGCACTGCGTTTTAGAAAAAATTCCGGAAGCGTTTTTTTTTTTTTTTAGGGCAATATGGGTATCAAATGAAAGCTCTAATTAAGAGCATAATTACTGTGTAATTTGCCGACTGTTTCGGGTGCAAGATGGTACAATTCAAGTGCATTAATCCATGTTGGATTCTGTCAAGGATAAAAATTCAAAACTAACCTCTAGCCTGTCTGTTACAATCACAAATGGTCCCAGTAAGTGTGTTTTCGCTTAGGGAGTTGGAAGGCCAAGTCACGAAGAGGCCTTGCCATCGGGCTCGGGTCCCGCCGATGGGGGGCGTTGCCCATCAAACCCCCCACCGAACCCCACGTTTCTCAGGGGGCTACCACCCCCCAAACCCCCCGGGGATTTATTGAAAACCAGAGCAAATAACAACCAAATAGCTATTGAAAATAAGATCTGTTTGTGCCCCATCTATTGCACTTCTGAGAGGGAAAACACTCCTTTGACCATTGATCCTACAATAATATCAGCCACAAGCTATTTTTCCAGAGAAAAAAAAATTGCGATTCTGGGAGGAGAAACGCGTTTGAAACATCTCCTCCCAAAAACACGATTCTGTGCAACTATGTAATTCAAATTTGCTTCACCTCGGACATAAATCATGCAATTACCTCTCACGGGCGACTCGGTTTTAGCTTTCTCCATTGACTCTAGCCTTAACCTTCGGGTTCTGATATGGATTCACCTCCCTTCTCCCCAGGACTTAAATATCCCCTCTTGGATCAAAAGTTTGAAAAATCAACAATCTTTCCTTTCCCCCCATGTTAGATCTTGGATTATTTGGAAGCTTTATAGACCTCTCTCCTCACCCTCAATATCCATATAAGAACCTACATCCATAATCAGAAGACAAGTTTCATGGGCCTCCTCAATTCTGGCTCCAACTGTGGTAAGATTAACGATTTTGAACTACTACTATCAAAATAAAATAAACTTCTGATGTAAATATAATGTTTTGCTCGCAAAAATTTGAGATGCAAAAAAACTGATAACTTCAAGAAAAACGCAGGAAATTGGAGGGAAACCTCCTTGAAACCTCAAGGATTTTCCGAACACTGGACATGTATGATATGGGAATGGCTAGATTGGTAATAATTGAACAAGATAGAGCAAAAACAGTTCAGTAACTCATGCAAATTCTTTATCGATATAGATTCCGTAGAGCCTCAGATAATTGACAGGAAACGAAACCTTTAGTTATTTCTAAAGGAGCTTGCTCTACAAATAGGAATACAAAGAATCAAAAGCAGGCAGTCGACATAAATCCAGCTTGCTATCATTTATGATATAAAGAATCAAAAGCAAGCAGTGGACATAAATCCAGTTTGTTATCCTTTATGCAAGAGCTTTCCTCTAGAGGTAAGATATAAAGAATAAAAAAAAAAAGGCATAAAACCAGATAACCTAGAACGGGTGGGAGATTTTCGAAAAAATTGTACAGATACGATTGAATTATAGCTTGTCGTCTAATGGACTCGCAAGGAGATTGTGCGAAGCCCGTTTGAAGATGACAAGCAACGTCGATCTGACACCATGCTCATACAACACTGATACTCTTGCAGAAGCCCAGATTGTAATCGTTATAATGGTGCCTTACAGCACATGACTGTTGAAACTTGAAACAAATTACTGCAAACGAAACTTGGAACATTTCGTGCTCATCATGTCTCAAGATCAAATCATGATTTTGATGCCTCAAGATCCAGAAAGAAATAAGAGCCGAAACTTGAAATGTTTGCACTCGGGCTGCAAATTATGACTTGAAAATAGCACGGTCAAAACCTGAAATTCTTGTGCTGATGGCTCAAGATCCAGACGACAGTGCCTAACAGATTACTGTTGACACTTTAAAAACTTACTTTTGAACCTTGAGGTTTCCTAAAGCATCTGCCTCAAGATCTAGGGCCTCATGAAGAATACCATTAAATTTTAGGGAAGAAATAGAATCAGATAGCAGGATGCTGGCCTAGGTGAATGCCACTGATAAATCGCCAGTACCTGATCAAGCATTTGTTAGAAAAGGATGAAAGAGCAAACAGAAACACGATCAAATCTGAAACTGAAAAGAAATTACTCAGGGGAGAAAGGGAGACGGGATTTATTTTACCCCTGGCGCCATCGCCAAGGATGAAGTGAGTGCTAGGGTTTTATAAAAGGAGGAGGAATCCAACGGCAGTAAGAGAGGGAGGCAAGGGGGTCCGTCGATTCTTAGGGAAGCCCTAAACTGAAGTGCTTTGAAAGTGTTAGTGGCAAAGCCCATGGTGGGTGCCCTCCAAATTAGAGGGCCAACCATTGCCAACCCGAGCGTGCTTCGCGGTACTATCACCCCATGATCTTAGAGAATAGAACCTAGGTGGACAGCCATACTCGCCACATGTGGGAAGATGCGGCTGATAAGTGGAGAGGCCACTCTTTTGTTTTGTTTTTTGGGGGGGGACCTCCCCAGGGAGGGCCCAATGCTTGAGGGTGAGAGCCCAAGGGCTTGTGCCCGAGCAGGATGGAACGATTGAGAGAAAGAGGGCCTTCCCCTGCGTAATGTCAATGTGCGAAGGTAGAAGCTTTCTTTTTTTATAACTTTCGGGCCGTACGGCATGGACGTACGACCTCACGCGTGGACGCATGTTTTTTTTTCGCATTTATATTGCAATTTTTTTTACGTTTTTGTTGTTTGGTGGAATGTGCATGTGGACAGCCAATTAGAGGCTGTCACCTAGCACACGCACATTTCACCATAATGTGCATGTGCTATGTGGCAGCCCATCATTTGCTGTCCACATGCACATTCCACCTAAAAGCTCATGTGCTATGTGTCAACATTTGATTGGTTGCTTATGAAAAGGATGATCACCTAAAATTTTGGTTGTAAAATCCACATGAACATTGTGTTGGGGGAGGTGCCTCCAAAATACAAAAGAAACCTAAGCACTTGGCAGTACGATTCCGTAAGGAAAAACAAATTTGCGAAAGCTATGAAAGTTTCATACGTGAATCCAACGGCAGTGAGAGGGGGAGGCAGGGGGTCCGTCGATTCTAAGGGAAGCCCTAAACTAGTGTTGGTGGCAAAGCCCATGGTGGGTGCCCTCCAAATTATGGGCCAACCATTTGCCAAGTACCTTGGTGACTTGTCAAACGTTCTTTAGAAAATTGACAACCCTGAGCAACTACTAAGTGCTTCTTGGTACTATCAACCCGTGATCATAGAGAATAGAACCTAAGTGTGGGCAAGCATACATCAACTCGCCACATGTGGGAAGACCTGGCTGACAAGGGGAGAGGCCCTGAACACGCCAGGGCCAGTCAGGGTGCGCCAGCCAGGGGTTGGCCAATAAGGCGCAGGCGGATGCGCCAAGGGTAGGCAGCGTCGGGCAGTGCCCGTGGCACCAGGGCGGGCCCCAGCGCTGGCGCCGAGCAACACCCAGGTGGGTGGCGCCGAGGTGGCGCCGGGCAGGCCCAGGTGGCGTCGGGAACCGAGCAGGTGGCACTGGGTAGCTTCACACCCACCTGCACACATGTGAGTAAGCAGGTGGGTTCAGTTATATATAGGTACTGGTTTATCTCATAGATTTGCTTATGACATGTGGCACCAGGGCAACCAGTTTAAAAAAAAAAAAAAAAACTCCTTGTCTGGCCTACCTTGACGCGTGCCAGCACCCGTCAGGGTGCTGAAAATAAGAGGAGCCATTGAGTGACAAGCTCTTACTTGCTAGTTTTCCCTTATAAAACCCATGATTTATGACATAAAAAATCTTGTACAATTTTTGCCAAGCCAATTTTTGGGTAAAGATGCTGGTTTCATTCTTGGACTATGCCGGCTTTCTCGAACATTGGCAGCGGGGCCTCACCCTCATCCAATGATGAAGTATTCTCAATCATGATGGACAGATCGTTATGCAATATTTCATGCATTCTAAATTTTTGGATGATAGGGCGAGGGATTTCATGAACCCTCATTGTTGATTGGTTCTTTGCCACCCTTCTCATGCATATGTATAGCATGACAAAGTCTCTTCCAATGCTGAAACTTGATGCCCGCTATGTCCTTCAAAGACCAATTTGAACATATTCAAAATGTTATTGCAATTTTGGACCATGAATGGTGAAGTGCATAATTTGTATAAAATCGTCACATCTCTTTGAAGTCTTACAATATCTTTTAAACATTTGTAATACATACATCTTTGACTTATTGCAAGTTGCAATATTTATGACTTCAACTTCAAGGAAATAGTATTCCAATTTACACTTCACGGCGAGGCAAACTTAAAATGGAAAATGCATCAAAGTTTGTCTTTTGTATAATCTGATTCATAGGGCAAATCTTATGTGAGGAAGACCCAATGGCCATGAACATTTTCCAAAGATGTCATTGAAATATTGAATGAAGGTAATCTATAGATCAACTTCTAACTTAGATTTCCTCCATCATCCAAATAGATTTTGACTCTTGATTGACTATTTTTGTTTCGATTTATTATAATGAGGAGATTGCCATAACAGTCTGGTGAAAGTATACTTTCTTAATCCATTATACATATTTACTAACTAGTCTATAGATCATCGAAGTTCATATAAAAAGTATAGTTAATCCACATTGCCACTTCGTAGGAAATCCATAAGTTATCTTTGTGAGGCTAATCATTTAGCACTTAATCTTGATACTTCAACATTTCATCTCCATACACCAAAATGTTAAATCATTTTCACAACTAGAGACAATTGATAACAAACATTTTGTGTTGATTGTAGTGACTATTAGTTCATATATGCAGACTATTAGTTTTTTTTTTTTAACAATAATCTTTTTGAACTATATTTCGAAACAATGGTTTACATAAATACATACTCATATCGATTGAGTAAGCATTTTGGCACAATGAGAGACATGAATTAAAAGCATACGCACATATTCAATATTCGGACACGTGGCATGTGCTTATTAGTTGACAGTTCACTCAGTTTCTGACATATGTCAGAATCCTAATGATGATGGTCACTAACGTGTCAGAGGTCAAGGAATAATATGATGCCACTTGTCCATGCATTTACTTTTACCAATAAAAATTCAACATGTGGATTTCAAGTTTGACTCCACACGTGTGGAATAACATGTTTTGTATATAAATTTCATTGAACCCAATCGTGACACTTTCTTTTTTTAGTTTTCGCATATCTGATTAGTGTGCACCTGTAGACGCCCATAAGGTACCTACTTACTATTTGCGCATAACTCCAATATCCATTTCATACACTTTAAATTTTTTAGCTTCATCACCATCTTTTTGAGCCTTTGTCAGATCCTTGTTATGGCTAGAGCAAAGCAAACAACCAATACTGATCAGCATCCCAATCCAGTTCAAGGTGAAGTTTTGAGCCTCAGGGCACCCGGTACTGGTAGGAGAACATCGATGAGAAGAAGCCATTGGATGAGAGAGATAAAAAAGTATCAAAGGTCAATGGAGCTTATGATTCCAAAGGCTCCATTCTATCGTTTGGTACGTGAAATCACCAGAGAGAATTTGGGTAGGTACAATCGTTTTACAATTTCAGCTATTATGGTCTTTCAAGAAGCCTATGAAGATTTTCAAGCTCAATTTTTTGAGGATTCCTTTCTGCTTGCCATCATGCAAAGCGTGTCACCATTATGCCCAAAGATTTTCAACTTTTATCTAGATTAAGAGATAGAAGTTTTGGTCTTCACAGGGGTGAGGCCTTTACGACTCGTCCACCTCCAATGGATAGAACAAGCCTTCCCACACGGACGACTCGCAAGAAAGCAAAACCAAAGAGATCCCAAGACTCTGAGAAATTCACGAGGAAGGGAATACGTAGTAAAAGGGCAAAGAAACATAATACCAATAATAATGAAACTCTTAAATCTGATAGCGGGTCAAGTATAGATGCAAAGGAACGCATTTTAGAAGATGTTTCAAAAAAGGCTGTCGATACTGTATTTTCACTAATTTCTGATCATGATGTATCACAATTGCCTGAGAATACTGTAAATAAATTGAATGTTCTTGTACGTATTCCTTATGATCCTACTCAAGAATTTTTTGAATCCGATTACTATAATGAATACGAGAAAATTATTAGTAAGAAAATTGATGGACTCAATGGTTACTTTTCTCTAACTATTCCAGAGATTGATTATATATTACAATTTCATGATTTTGATTGTAACGTTCTTAAAAGAATATGTAACAGATGTTATAATTGATAGTGGACTGGTGTTACTGCAATACGCCATTAGTCAAGATTCAAGAAATAAGTTTTCATCGTCACTGGTCTTTGCATGGAACAAAATCTAATGCACAACGATGAAGCATTGGAACTTTTGAAGAGGACTTTTATACAATGCAGTCCAACTAGAAAACTATTTGTGGTTCCTTATGCATCCAAGTATAGTATTGAGACTTATTTGTTGTATTGCTAGCTTTACTTTGGTAAGATGTCAAAAAACTGATTAATAAAAATGAAATTTGTTTTGCAGGCTGCATTGGAGTTTAAATATAATTTCCATGGCCACTATTTTGGATGGGGTGGTGAAACATGTATGCATTAAAATGAATTCTTGTGAAAATACCCACAAAAGTTTTGATAAACAACTTCTTACGATTCTTCAAGTATTGCCAACTTCAGCCACATCTATGGCTAAACCAAGAATAATATCAATCAAGGTATCAACATTAGTGATGAATGTATTCAGAATTTTATTTAGATAGACCTTATATAAAAATCTGTTCAAAATTTTATTTCGATAGATCTTATATTTGTTTTTTATTTATAGACTCCCCAACAACAAGATGCATTTAGTTGCGGCTGGTTTACGCTCTATAATGCAAAGATATTTTTTGAGTGAAATAATTTTCAGCAAGACACGGTCGATATCGAGCAAGTGAGCATCATGATGCTACTTGTTTTTTACTTTATGTATTTTTCATTATGAATGCAACTGTATTTCTCAACTCAATTGTGTGTGTGTTTGCAGTTCTCGCTTGGTGTTTATACATTTAATGATGTGTATAAATTCAGACAAGATTTAATCAAACTCATCCTTACAAAGGCAATAATATGTGATCCTAAAAATGATAAGGCTGATTTAGAAGCAAGGTCAAAATTAGGAGCGTGATGTCACTATTATGGATCACAAAGGTGTTGCATTTTATAATGAGATATCTACTGTTAAAGAAGAGATCAAGCCGATGGAGCACAGACCAAAGAAAGAGAGGAAGTCAGCACGACCACAAGAAAAAGTAGTCAAATCTTCATAACGAAGCATAGTTTGTAAAAAAAAAGCCCAATGTTCGGGGCTCATTTTTATTGATATAAAAAGCTTTAACATAGTAAATTTATTTTCACGATCTCGTGTGCTTGCTTTTGCATATCATGGCTCTTCTATCACCTTGATCACCGTACCTAGATCTTTGCATTTGGTAAATTGTTCTTGTCTATTCCGTATCTGCAGAAGAAAAAAATGTTTTATTAAATACTGCATAAAACATAACTTTGTATTGTTGACAAATTATTGCATCAAATAAAATTAAATATTAAAAAACTTACCAGCTTCTCATGAACAATGAACCTAAAGTATTCAGGAAGCTCGTATTGTAAAAAGACAAGCTCTGTTCGGATATAGTGAAGGCTCCAGTCTTCTTCAACCTCAACAATAGTAATAAGCGTGTCATTGTATCTAATGTCAATTTGCTTTCTATTACTGTGTCCATCTTGTTCCATGTCTTGATCTAATGGTATCCATGTTGTACCACTCCTTTTCCATCTTTGATAATTAAAATTAAGGCTCAATGTTTGTCTTTCAATTTGATATCGAAAGCAAATGGAGTCTTTTTTTGTTCGGCAATCTATTTCTCCGTTTGACTTATGGTCCCAACCTTTGTCCATAAGTTTTGACAATGTATCATCTGACAGATCCTTACAAACAAATAATGTCGATGTTCTATGCACATTTGCAATCGAAAAGAAAATCAACAAATACATTCAAAGAAATAAACCAACTTAATCGGACATTTCAGTGGACCCAGTACTTATTTTCATAGAATTCTTCACATCAGTAAAGAGCTTGCATCGAAATGATTCTGAAACAATGTTATCAAGAGTAATCCATTCTTCACTATCCAACCTTGGAAGTGGAAAGGCCTCAAGGTTTCCAAATCTTCCATGCGTATCTGGAATGTAAAGCGATTGATAAAAATAGATTCCACTGTCGGCAAGTTCTTCTGAAGATCGGCCTTTGTACTGCAATTTTTCTATATGTGAATGTATGATATCCAATATACCTACAAGTGATTGTGTGGGCTCACATTCCTTTATATTTGATGGATATGAATATGCATGATAGAATAGATATGAGTTTCCAAATAGATATCCAAATGTGGTATGCTAAATAAAAATAACTACATAAAAGAATAGAGTTCAATTTAGTTGCATAAAAATAAAACCGCAATGATTCAGATATTTACAATTGCATTTTTTATGATCATTTGGATTGATGGATTGAATACTCAACTCGGAATGCATATAAACATGTTGAACTAACACCTCTGAAATGGACTGTCCACCTGGCGATGCTCTAAAGTCAAGAATCCTACCTTTCCAATAGGACCTGAAACATAACTTGGATCATTTTCTCTTTCTAAACGGTCCTTTTGATGATGGATCCATTAATACCCATGTGTTTTTGACGTATTTTTTTGGTATCTGATTTCCTACTTCGTCTTTCTCATGGAACATTGTACTCTACCAGCAGCACAAGCCAACCAATCATATGCGTAAGAGCTGCCCGGTGGCAAAATATTCAAAAATTACAAGCCAATTTGCTAGTCTCGATGAGCTACATTACGTAGATTTCATTTTTAAGTCTTTTGATTGGTCCAAGTGGAAGCAAAAATTAGAGAAAAAAAATAAAAGTATCTTTTGAGAAGGCCCTTTTGTACTCAGGAACTCCTGTAATGTGTCTCAATACAATCCAAATGTAGTCCGACAATCTGTCCTCAACAACAAGAAGCGCTAATTCAAAAGAACGATTGACTATCGAATTAAACTACACGAGTATCCATATGCAAATTTCAGAGTATTGATTTACAACAACATAGAACAAGCTTTAGGATGTGTAAGTCTGGATATACATCAGTGTAATGTAACAATGCTTCTGAATGTTAACATCACAATTAAATTCCAAGCAATTGATTATTCAATCGCACAAGCAATCAAATGATTAAAGAGTTTTAAGACAATCTTAGCAATGAATTCATGGTTGCTCTCATACGACTATATCAAGGCTAAAGAAGTGTCTAACTAGAGTTACAATCACAAGCACATCCGCCGACAAGGTGAGGCTGACCAACTGTTAGAAACAAAAGTACTCAACAAACAGAACGCTTATGAAAGCAGAGAGAAAACTTGAAGACTCAAACTCTCACTGTGATCTCCTGAAAAACTAGGTGGTTGTATTGAAGCGTAAGCGTTGTACATATAAAGAACGAGTGCGAAAGTACGCAGCTCTTTGGTAACCGATATGTCGCTTCTTATTTAATCTAATTAACCAATTCCATCCAATAGGATAATTACAAGTGTACATTTCCTAGGTGAAATCTTTATCACACGACCTGTTAGCAACTGTGCTAACACAGAGAAAATACAAAAAAGAAAGAAATAAAACTCCGTGGCATGTGTTTTGTAAGACCACGTATGAGTATCTGTCAATAAACTTCAACCATGGCATGTGTTTTGTAAGTCCATGAGTAGAAGCTTAAATAATAATAAAATAGCTTAAACTTAGATTTAGAACTTAGACTAAAGAAACTTAAGATTAGAAATATTTTATCTTAAGTTTTTCTAATTTAAGAACTTTGAAGTTCTAAATCCTAAGTTAGAAGTTCTAGAAAGGCTAGAAACAGATTAGTTTCATGAGGCAGTAGACACTTATGGAAGACCCTCCTTGCCATAAAAGGAGAGGTATTTGCATTGTAAACAACACTTTGTGATTAAGGCAAAATTACTATTGTGATTATCTTGCAATTCATTGTGTTCCCATTGGAAGGTGCATAGCTTGAGGGAAGGTGCTCGGGCCTCCTCTTGCCTGCTTTCATTGGCTTTTTAATTGTGGCATGATTTTAAGTGTTTATTGCTTAGTTAGCCGCAATTCTTATTATCTCCCTTTGGGTGTTATGTAGGATTTAGTAATCTTGCTAGTTGGGTTTGCCTTAGCAAGGAATTTTATTGTTGTCATTAATTAGCTTTATTTTTGTTACGGGCACTAGTTGGGTAAGCCTTAGTGTTCTCATTCATGTTGATTCTTCCATATTATGTTGAAGCTTGTGGTAGAAACTTAAAAAATGGACGAATCTCTACATTTCTATACTACACCCGTAAGTAGATCTACCCATCGCGTAAACTAGAAATATTTCCAACATTGGCGCCGTTGCCGCTTTTTAAGCATTTTTTTACCTAGCTTCTTTTCCTTTTTTTTGTTTTCTTGCCTCCGTGTTGTATGATTGCTTGTTTGCCTGTCTCTATCTAAGCAACAAAAGAGTCAACTTGGGCATTTTCTTCACAAGAAGTGACCCAAGTGACCTTTTTCAAAACCAAACAGGTATATCAGAATTCGTCAACCTGTCTACAGCCCTAACAGACCCTGATCTTTCATTTTATCACCTCCACGAATTCTGACCACAGTCAAATTCTGAGAAAATAGCCTGATATACTGTCAAAATCCCTTATTTCTCATCCAAATCTTTGTCCTAGAATTCACCGGCTTCATTGAGGCTAGATCTCATCAAGATCCAGCAACCCCGCGAATTCTATCTAAAAGATTTTGCTTGTTTACTGTCAAAAATCACATTTTTTCTCATATTCTCTATTTGCCAGTCAAACCTCTCTGTTAGAATTCACCATCAGGTCTCAGAATCCGTTCTCAAAGAGTACGATTTCCATGTCCTACCCGCAAATTCTGAAACTCCAATTTTTTTTCAAAAAATCTAAAAAAATCACTATTCTGACATTTAAAACTCCTTGTCAAAATTTGCGAGTATTATAGTTAGAATTATCAACCTCTCCACGATTTCTTAGCCTGTCCGCGAATTCTATCACGATCAGAAAGACCAGTTTTTTGGTCCTACACTATCAATTCTACACACAAACTGCCTTTTTGCCAAGTACAGTATTGACCTGCTCATCTGTATTCTGCATCATGTCTCATGACTGTGCTGAATCTTCTAATCCGGCTCCTCCACGACTAGAACGAAGAATTCCACGTATCGATGCACCAAGGTACGATGGAGAATCTGACCCAGTCCGATTTCTCCAACACTTTGATAGTGCATGTCGTTTTTATGGAAATACCTCTGAAACTGAAAAGCTATGCCTATTTCCTATGGTACTCTATGGAATCGCCAAGGAATGGTACTTGAATCTCAAGCTCCTGATCTTGCTTCTTGGACCACCCTCAAGGATGCTCTCATCAAGAGTTTCAAACCATCCCAACTGACGTAGAGCCCGTTCATTCAAATTACCCACATCAAGATGCGTCGCGAAGAGTTTGTTCGAAACTACATTGAGCGTTTTAACCGTCTCAAAGCAGAATGTGTTGATGAAAATATCACCGAACGTATGGCCATAAAACTGTTCTTAGTTGGATTGCTTAAAAACATCCGTCGTGAACTCAAACCGGTTGACTTTTATGATCAACTTAAAGACGTGATGACCGATGCTATTCGTGAGAAAGACGAAGGTTCCAATGATGACTTTGATCATCGTGGAAAGAAATCTAAGAATCCGGATCATCCTAATCACCCGAAGTCTGACAATATTGCTCAATCTTCTGAACTTCTACATCAAATGGAAACCTAGCAAAAAGCTCAACAATCTCATATGGATAAACTCATTACCGATTTCCAAACCGCCATGAAACAAATTGCTGAGAAATCCTTTTCAGCAAGGAAAAATGTCTGGTGTCCAATCTGCTCACAGCATCACACTACTAATGAATGCCCTCAACTGCGAAACCATTTTCCAGCAGCCACCAGACCCACCATCTATCGAGCTTACCGCCCTTACTCTCCACAATAGCCTATGCCACAACCAATGGCCTACCAACCATGACCAACTGCACCAAATCAATTTCCATCTCCACATCCACAGTTTGTCGTTAACCAACCTGCCCCACAAACGCTATCCATTATCTTGATCCGAATACCATCGATCCGACCACCTACTATGTGGAAGACAATACTCAACTGCCATACTCTACTGAAACGGTTGTTTATTATACCTATGATTCTAATGCTCAAACCGTGGATCCCAATGCCCAAGATTACAATCCAAACCAAGCTGTCTTTGCCGCACATCAACTACCCGCAATACGAGGATGTTTTATCTGTGCAGGTAAACATCCTAGTATTCGTTGCCCAAATAAACTTCGCTTTCCTCCAGCTTGTGAAAACTGTGGTATTGAACATCACGTGAAGGACTGCCCATCCCGATCTAAGCCAGCCGCTCCTGTCTGTTCAGTGCAAGTAGAAACCTTATCAATCGAAACACATCCTGCTTCACCAAAACCATCGAATCTAGCCGATCTGATTGGGAGCTCAAACTCCATGCTTCTCTGGGCTTATCGCACCACCCCGAAGTGAGCTACAGGGTTAACCCCTTTCCAGCTCACATATGGCCAAGAAGCCGTTATGCCTGTGGAATTCCATATCCCCTCCCTTCAAGTAGCCTATAACCTTGAGCTTGATATTCATCAGAATCTAGCAAATAGGTTATTCCATCTGGAGCAACTCTGTGAAACACAACGGATCAGCATCCATGCTCAACAAGTCCACAAACAATGACAAAAAACATGGCATGATCGATCACTGAAACTTAGAGACTTCCAGGTTGCAAATAACGTCCTGCTATACCAAGCCAAAGCCTTCAAAGGCAAACTGAAATTTTTTGGCCAAGGCCCTTACGTCATTAAAAAAATCTTTGCTTCGGGATATGTACAACTCCAAACCCTTCAAGGCGATATCCTCGACACTGTGGTCAATGGGAGTCGACTGAGAAAGTACAATGAACCCTGTTTTTATCTTGATATGTATTAGTTGTTACTGTTTTTCTTTCTTTTTTATTGCCTGCATGCCATTTCGACAACATTTTTGCTGTGCTTTCTTGTTCAAACCATCAAGATACTATCAGATCTGGTATACCAACAGCCTTCTCTGAGAATACCACAAAAGTCATTAGTTTCAGAAGAATTTTTCTCACAACATCTCAAATAGAGTTTGCCTAACCCCTTTTTTACAGAGCACGATTCATTTTTGGCCTCCGCGAATTCTGTCTCAAAAAAAAATGTCTAAAAATAGAAAAATGTAATTTTTTTCCATTAGATCTCTATTATCAGAATTCGTAGACAATTCGCTAGAGCTCCAAATGATCCCCACGATTTCTCTGCTATCTCTGCGAATTCTGATCAGACACATTTTTGCACTGTCAGACATTTTTCTCTTTTGGCATTAAAAAAATAACTTACAAGAATTCGCGGACCCCAGAACGTTGCCTCGAAATTCACAATCATCATTACCAAATCGTGGACACTGAGGACGATTTCTGAGTGAAGTTGCGAATTTCTGCCAAAAAAAGTCTATATATGGTTCTCCACCCTTCTCTCCACGAGTTCATTTTAGATTGCTGCTCTCGAGTTCATGCCAAAATTTTTTAAAATTTTCAAAATTCTCAAAGCAATCTAAAATCACTGCTATCATGGCTTCCGGCGATCGTAAACCCCCTCGTCCTTATTCAGGGGATATATTTATGATCTGTATCAAGAATTACGCCTAGTAGCTCACCCTGGCCAAGGATATCCTCACAAACCTTGGCTTTGATCTAATACTTCTCCGAGACCAGCAGAGCGAGAGCCTCATCCAAGCAACCTACTCTACCTATTCGGATGTTCCGAACTTTCCGTATTACATCCAAGAGTGGCAGCTATACCATTATCAACGTCTCTCCTAGGGATCTCTAGAGCATTGGCTTCCCTAATCTCAGAGAGACAGTCCATGGCAAGGGCACCAGCTACGATGCCAAGTACTTCACAAAGTTTCTGACAGAGGCTGGCAAAACCATTGCCCAAACCAACGACGGGATCGCTATCTGCCTCATCACGGATCCCCATCTACGGGCCGCCTCAGAAATCCTCGTCACCATGGTCGAAGTGCATACTGTCAAGATGGATTGCATACCACCGAGCGACCTCTTTTCTTTGACCCTCACCATGGACAATCCCACTCAAAATTATAAGTGGGCTGAGAAGGTAATAGAGAAATTGTGCGAAGCTCTGAAAGCCCAAAAACCAACTACCAAATGTGGGTATCTCCTCCACATGTTGCTCACCAAGCAATTGGGGTCTAAGGCGGCTGCTACCATCAAGGAGCTGGATGCTGTTTATCCAAGCACAAAAAAGCGAGCCACCCCCCAACCGACATCCGAACCGGTCTCACCAGCCCCACCTACTAAGAAGCATAAAGGGAAGGCGATCAGCACAAAAGCCGATGTCCCTCATGACATTCTATCCAGCGACATCGGGGTGGAATATGCTGGATTCGGAGGGAGCCTTAAACCATCTCAGGTCCCAAAGGAGGTCCTAGGGCAGCAGACGACCTTACTTCACCAGGCCCATCAACGCAGACAAGCAATAGCGGTAGCAGCAAGCAGCTTCAGGACGGCGGACACTTTCGGCTCTGATTCTATGGGCGTGATTCCGTCCACATAGGCAATCTCCTCTCCATCACTTGCTCTCACACTCCCACTACCACCCCCACCGTTTACTGCCACCTCCACACCCTCACTAACTCTCAACACAGGCTTTACTTCCACACTTTCACAAAATCCCTCACCTGTACAAATCTCCACCCTACTTGACTCCACAGTCAACGTAGATGATTTTGTATTACAATTACTAAGTGCACTTCCATCAACCCCTACCACCACTAACTCAATCCAAACATCTCCGCCACGCACTATCTCCTCACCTCTTGTACCCCTCAATCCACAATCACCTCCACCTGCTTTTCATACACCTCCGTCTAGCCTTGCTCCTGATTTTCTACCATTTAACCCAATGTCATATCCTAACTACACACGCACCCTCCCTGACATCGCGTAAAACAACCTTCTTTATCGTAGTGTCAAAGACTTTCTTTCGTCTCAACTGAATCTTTGTCGTATCAATCAATGCTTCTTTACGATTCTCTTCTAGTTTTCTAATCGCTAAGAATCTCTTGTCTAGGCTCGATTGTTCATCAAATCTAGTTTCAACTTGTACACGATATCTCGGTACTTCAAACTCTATCGGCAATATCGGGTGCATGCCAAAGGCCAAAAAAATGGTGTTTGTTTTGTGGTCACCTTTTCAGCATTTCTATACGCCCATAGAATAGAAGGTAATTTTTGATCCCACTCAGATGCGTGGGCTGTGGTGATCTTATTTAGGATCTTACACAAAATGCCATTGACTCGTTCAGTCAAACCATTAGCCTTTGGGTTGTACAGAGTTGTTTTTCGGTGTTTAATCATAAAGTGCTTAGTAAGCAGGCGTATTGTATCATTTAAAAAATGTGTACCTCTATCACTTACTAACTCCAATGGACAACCATAACGGGTTATAATGTTTCGAAAGAGAAACTATGCAATGGTTTCTACATCATTCCTTTTTGTCGCTTCCGCTTCGACCATCTTAGTAGCATAGTCAGTTGCTACAAGAATATAACTTCTTTTAGTATAGCGAGTGACAGGCTTTATCGGTCCAACGAAGTCAATGCCCCATTTTTCAAATGGTGCAAGTGGAAGTATCGGCATAAGTGGCTAGTAGATTGAAGGAGTTGGTTTCCCAACTCGTTGACAAGGATCACAGGTTTTAACAAACGTTGCAATGTCTTTGTACATCGTTGGCCACCAATACTTGGCGTTTAAGATCTTCTTTACACTATCCAGTATTGAAAAGTGTCCAGTTGCATCTTCTAAATGCATGGCTGTAATAACCCTCGGAATATCGATCAGTTCAAGACATTTGCGAAGCTCTTCATCAAGTCCCATTTTGTAAAGTACATTATTCCTTATTGTACCGGGTGCAACCTTATGTTGGAATACCATCTTTTGTTCAAGATAAAAAAAGAAGTGGATAGTTTTGATTTTGAAGATAATCAATTATGTCGGGATATAATGAATCTTTGACAGATAATAACATAATATTTTCATCAAGAAATTCATCACTTAGATTTTCAATAACGGATCCTGTATTTAAGCGAGATAAATAGTCTGCATTAGTGTGGTACTTCCCTTGACGTACCTCCACTTGATAATCAAATTCTTACAACAAAAGCACCCATCTAGCTATTCAGCCTGAAAGATCCGGTTTATTAACCAGATGTTTTAACACATAATGGTCGACATGGAAGATAAATGAATATCTTAGCAAATAATGTCGAAACTTCTTCACTGAAAAAATCATTCACAGTCCTTCACGTTCCGTCACCAAATAGTTATTTCTAAGATGCTTAACTTGTTAAAATTACTATTCATGGGCAATGTCACTTTGTTATTTATAGAGATACTTGAAATGTATTAATAAATATGGTAAAGACCCAATGTGCCTAAAGTCAAGTTTGATATATTTAGGGCCCATCCCAGTGTGAAATGGGCTGAGGTCTTTTATGAAGAGGTGTAACCTCTATCTCTCTCTCACCTACTGTAATTCCTCTCATATTGTAGTGAGCAAGTTTAATGGAATAAAGCAATGGTGTTCTCTCTCTCCTCTTGTGCTATGTGAATGCATATGTGCATGCTCTGATTTCACACACATGGTATCAGAGCCATCTATGGCTAACACCTGAATGATCTTGGCATGCAGTTTGATTCTAGGAAGTTTTGATAGCATTTGGTTTGCTGAGAAAATTTTCAAAAAATAGAAAGTTTTCAGTTTTGTTAATAAACATAGATTTTGTCTCTGGAATGTAGTTTATGTGTGCAGAATAGAATGAAGAAAGAGAGAAGCATCTGTATGCTTGTTGGTTTTTTGTGTGAGAAATACACAACACAAGAAAAGATAATGTGTCATGTATGCAACATTTGTGTTCCTATCCATCCATGCTAATGCTGACAGCAGCCAGCAGCCATGGAGGCATCACAAGGATGATATGGTTTCAGCCCCATGTAAGTCCTGCAAAGAGCATCAATCGCAGATCCAAATGGCGATGCATTTGTGACAGGCCAGCGTGCAAACGAGGCAGATACTGGTGAGAAAGAGGCACGTGCAGATGGACGTGGGTAGCCGGATTTTGTGCAGAAGCAGCAATACAAAAAAGAAGGCTGCCAACAGTCGAAGGAAGAAGATAGGGCGAGTTCAGAGTGCCCGATCCAGAGAATTGCAGGATGGAAGCGCATGAAGAAGAAAAACCAACGCGTGATTACAACATTAAATATACAGATTCGCTATTGTTCTATCTCATTGCATTCTTGTTGAATGTTCATTAATCTCACTCTTCTTCCGCAAGTATCATAAATGAAAAAATGTATAGCTATCTTTTATGCCTAATTGTTTTTACATTTTTAATATCAAAACATCAGTAAAAGAGTATTGCATGGCTGTCTCAGATGCCTAATCATTTCTGCAATCTCTCTCTGTGGTTATCTATGACACCTAAATTGATACATTTTAATCAACACTATTAGAACAACTCTACCATAACTCCGTTCTCCAAGTAATCCAGATCCTGTTATCATCAGTTTCAAACTGTTAATCATTGTTTTTCATTTGTTGGGATGACGGCCTCCATTCCGCAGAGGCCCAAACCTTGTTGTTGTACACTCAACAGATTGGTATTAGAACACATGGTTTTGGATTTACTAGAGTCTAGGATATAAAAGTTTTAGAGCTAGTCTATATCTGTTTTGTGTTCAATCTCTGTTCATCGATCATAATGGAAGGTTCAACCTCAGAGATCCGCTTGATTAACAAGTTCAATGGAGATAATTTCCACATGTGGAAATTCAAGATGAAGATGATCTTGATCGAAAAGGAGCTATGAGGATATGTAAACGGTTCGATAGCCAAACCAACCGAACTTGAACTACTCCCAGCATGGGAAGCAAAGGATGGCAAAGCACTTGCCATTGTATCCTTGAATATGAAGGACACTCAGATTGCTCACGTATCAAACAATACCACCTCCAAAGAAGCGTGGGATATCTTAATAAGTATCTACGAGACTTCAGATGTATCGACTCGTCTCTTCCTGAGAAAGAAGGTCCTTACACTCAAGAAGGTCCTTACCTTAGTCAATAATCATCTAAACAAGTTCAAATAGTTGCTCAATCAACTTGCTGCCATAAGTTCTGCTATTTCAGAAAAATACTCACCAATGTCTCTTCTCGCTAGTCTTTCATCGTCCTACGATAACCTAGTATTGCGTTTGAGCAATACTCCTGCGCTATCACTCCAAAAGCTGACAACAAGTCTATTGCAGGAAGAAGTTAGGAGAAAGAGCTTATCTACAATGAGTACCAAGTCAATGGCCTTGCACTTAAATAAGTAACAGTCCAAGAAGAAGAACTTCAAGGACAAAAAGACGAAGGTGAAGCAATCAGATTCAATGCAACAACCACAACAGCACGGACAACAACAACCTACCAAGACCAAATTATTTTGCAGATACTGCAAAAGATCCAATCACGACATCAAAGTCTGTTGGATCCTCAAGCACAACAAAGCGAGGAAGAAGATGCCTTCATAAAAAGAATCTGAAAAGTATCATTTGGTTTATCGTTACTAAGCCTAATCACCTCTTGCTATGAGGATATTGACACATGGTGCCAAATCGATCAACAAATTCAGATTAGTGTCCCATCTCATGTAATGAGGTCGTCACCTCAAATTTAGTCATCGCAAGCCCTTGTTGTTATGTATCGACACTCCTCTTGCACATTTTAGATTTTGTTCATAATATTTTAATCTCGCTAGATTTTGCAAATCATTTTTTATGGAGTTAAAACATCATAATTTGACAAGATGTCTCTTTTGAAAGTCATACTTTGGGCCACATTGGTAGAAGATTTTTAGAAGGGCTCAATAAATAGGTATTGCACCTACGACTGCTCTCGCAGTACTAGGCAATTAGTACTTCTAATCTAGGGCAAACCAAGGAATCATGTATTGCGGCTAGTAATGTAATTTGTCCCTTATTAATGTTTGTTGTTGGCCAATGGGATTAGTGTCTTTTTTGAGGGACCTGGGAAACCTACCAAGCATTTGCAAGTTGCAATGCACTTCAAAGGCTAGTTTGCCTTTCAAAGAAAGGCAAAAATTTCAAAAGCATGCCATTTGAATGGCAAACTTAAAAATTGCCCTTCCATTTGAAAGGTAATCTTAAAAAGTCCAATGTCATACTAGCTTGAAAATTCTAAAAAATTATTGTAAAATATAACAAGAATATATGTATTAAGTGGTTGAAAGTTTCACATTTATTTTATTTGACACATGGTACTAGATTATGGATGTGATGTGAAAGGTAGAAAAAAGAAAAACCCATCAAGGTGAAAGTTACCGTGCATGTCAAATTCCAAGCTTGACATGTGTTGACATGACTTCATTCAAGGGAGTTTTAATGGGTACTAAACTCCAATCTTTGCATGATTTGATGCAAGTCATCAATAAACATCAAATGATGTGGCATGCCAATCCTTCTCACACAATGGCACATTCTCCAATAAATTATGTCAATATTCTTCAACTATGTGAATGTTCTCTAGTGTTGACTCATTATAAAATTGTGTGAATGTTTTTTTTGGCATTTCCTTTGGAAGGCTACGTCAAAAGGTTATATGATCTCAACTTTTCCTCTTCATAACTAGATAATAGGTGTTGAAAATCATATTAAGGCAAATTTTGGCCAAGCCATTATGTAAATGATATACTAATAAGTGCACAATATTTAACTTATCGTGTCGCAAAAATCTACCAAGAAAATCAAGTCGGGAGCACAAAAGGCAATTATAGTTAAAAACTCCGAGTCGGTCCATAAGGGCTTTGTACTTTTGGATTTTACGCATCGAATCTCTCTTCTTACATCCCTTATAATCTCTCTTCTTACGTCCCTTATTTTGAGAGCTGAAAATTGCAACCAATCAAATTCGAATGACAAAATCCTTAGAAACTAATTGATTTGGGGGGGGGGGGGGGGGG
>CM055094.1:54469756-54547310 GCA_029204225.1 Diphasiastrum complanatum
AAAGTTTTGATGGATGAGATATTAAGTTTTGCATTAAATACACTAACACAAAATGGGGTGGCCGAAAGGAAAAATAGGAGTCTATGTGAGTGTGCAAAGTCTTTAAGACTTTATGCATCTTCAACAACCAAAGAGCTCCTATGGCTAAGAAGACTCTTGATAGAACTACATGTGCTAGAGGCTGAGGAGATCCCTTACATATTTTGTGACAATCAAGCTTCTCAGCAAATTGCTTCAAATCCTATCTTCCATGTTAGAACAAAGCATATTGAGATAGCTCACCACTTTGTGAGGGACAAAGTACAATCTAAGGAGGTGCAACTACATCATGTACCATCATCCGAATGCATAGCTGATATCTTAACCAAGCCATTGTCCAAAGATCCATTTTTTAAGTTAAGATATGCTCTTGGAATTGTAGATAGATGTACAATAGATTTGCCAAGTTAGAAGTGAGGAGGAGTGTTGAAAATTGTCACTTCTCACTTGACATTGGTTTGTGTAAATATTGATCAAACATTAGAATAATGTGATGATCTAATTTCACACGTGTGGAGCCTGTTCCACACATGTGAAGGGATGTACTTTTCATGCTTGTATATATCTAAATTGATTTTGTATCAATCTAGTTAGTGTAAACATGATATGACTAGTTTTTAGTCAAGTTGACTAGTCACCTAGAAATTAGCTTTTCCTTCCATGTGCATGAGTAAATGCTCCCACATGGCAAGTGGATGTTCACACATGTGTATAGAGTACTAGAAGATAAGAGTTGACCATTTTCCTTAGATCCTATTTTTTAGGGAATATTCCTATATTCTAGGAGACTAGCTTTTTGGATTTTAGCCATATTCTAGAAGGTCAACTATTGGATAAGGATCAAGGATGAATCAAATGGATAGATCTGAATGATGTGGAACTCTTCACACGTGTGAAGACCTGCTGGACTATACCAGACTCGTGGATGTACTTGATCCATAAAAGGATCATCATTTTGCTAAGAAGATTGATGAGACTTTGGCATTCTACACTTTTGTGAGATTCTAGTCATTTGTCTTGTGATTTCTATGAATGATTGCTATCTAGGATGATTGTACTTGTTGTTTCAGGTGCAGGCCGTACTGTGGACAATACTCCACACGTGTGAGGCTGCTCTCACTAATTAATGATGTGTTGATCCATTGCTCTTGCTTAAATCCAAGTGTGGTGAATCTAGATCAAGATCTAATGTGTAGAACTTGATAGATCCAATAACTCTCTATGATTGTAAAGTACAATCATTATTGTCCTAAAAACTGTAAAATTTATCAACATGTGGACAGTACGGATTTGGATCCCTACCAAGTTTGGGATCAAATCTCCTCACCAAAATCAAGATTCTAGCTTGCCCTCTCAATACTAGTTTTTAGCACCAAAACTTGCTAAAAATGGATTTGCATTAGATCAATGGCTTATGATCTTGTACTTGGCTCTGATACCATGTGAAAGTACTGTACCTTAGGACCATAAATGGATCTACAAAAGATCCACGAGAGTGATTGGATGCTTGCTTAACAATCTATCAACTAGAATCGAAGGCTAGCCTCTTGGAATGAAAGCCATTCAAAAGTGACATATTGAAGATGAAGTGACATATAGAATTATAGATATGTTAGTTACTACCCATACCACAATTGCTTTTTCTAGGCTGCAAAATTTGTATATTGTTGATTCATATCTACTGTTTATCATTCATTCAACAAGGAAATAATAGTTCAAAAATGAGAAGACTAAAAACAATATGAAAAAAAACACAATCGAGAGTTTTTTTTAAAATCGTGAAATAGAAAGGTGAAAAAAAATGATAGAAACCATAGATTAAAGGTTATGGAAAAAAAAAAAGCATAATAAAACCACTTAGGAAAAACCTAAAAAGAAAACAATCTCGCTATGTAGAAAAATCTTTGAATATCATGGCACTAGAATCAGAGGTGCGACTTTGCCTAGAAAAACAAAAACTATGGCAAGACCTTATACGTGCATCAAAATTATCGGTAAAGGGATGCAAAATGATATTGGTAGCAATACCTTTATTGCCATCTGGACTTTTGCACACTCATATGCAGCAAACGGTGAATCTATTTCATGCCAGCAAATGATGAGTCTATTCCTTGCAGAAGCTTGAAAATATTTAACAACTTGGTTTTAATCCATTTTTTATTTTATAAGATGTCTCATATAATGCTCATCAGGCTTTCTTTTTATTATACTATTATTTGACTTTTGATGTACATTCATCTTCATACCAATTGAAGAGCAAAAGTATCCATTTAATCTTCAGATGCTAGCAATTACACAATAACAAGTGAGTATGATTATATCGTGGTCAGAGGTGGCACTGTAGGATGCCCACTTGCTGCCACTCTCTCAAAACTTTAGTGTCTTGCTTTTGGAGCGTGGAGGTGCACCTTATGGTAATGGAATGTTTCTGCCTAACATAACATTTTCTAACTAACATCACCCTACACATAAGGGCCTAAAACTACCAATGACGTGACTTGGCTTGAAAATAATTTTTTTTCATGCATTTCAATTAAGGAGAGGTGTGTGATTATACTTTGAGAAAAAGAAAAAAATAATTTTATTACACACACACACACACACACACACACACACACACATATACAAACATCACAATTCATTGCAACAATGCTTTGAAAATCAGAAAAAAATAAATATATACAAAAAAATTATTTCTTCTTAAAAAAATTTGCTTCTGTATAGAATAAATTGGAGTTATGCAACATCTATGTCACTCTAAAACAAGCATTTGCTAGGGTTTGGTATGGTTCAGAACGGTTTGTTGTGGTTTTTAGGGTTTGCTACAGTTCATTAGGATTTGATATGGTTCAATAAGGTTCTATTTGGTTCACTAAGGTTCACTATGTATGATGTCATTTTGCATTTAGGTTTACACAAGCTGAAGGTAGCTCGGTGAAATTTACGATGTATGCATTTCATTTTTTGTAAATGAGATCTAATGTAAATGTTTTGGAATTGGACTAGTTGAAACTATTGGAAACCCATTAAACTTAAATCTTTTATATGTTATCTTACTAGTGATATCTTATGTACGTTTAAGCAATGCTACATTTCAAATGCACTAAATCTGTTGCTTTCCCCATGCCTACCAAGTAAAAGGCCGTGCCATTCCTTCAGCCATACTAATATATTGAAGTTAAATTAGTTGCATGTCTTGATGAGAATCATTAGTCTCCTGCACTGCAGCTTGTACCTCCTCAACAATCTCATTTGGAGAATGCCCCCTTTCGCCTGAACCCGACTGTCGATGGTAAGTGAATTGTCCACGTTCCTGAGCATATTATTTGATGAGTTATACAAGAAACACGTTAGGATGCGAATATCGTGAACTCTCTGCATGCCTATCAATGTTGAAGACAAATAATATCTGACATAAGATGGATTAAACTAGAGGCACCATTCTTGTCATGATGGATACATCATCGTTTTATGTCACCAACTTCAGAAAATAGGGCTTGCATGCAAATATAGAATCAAAGACTGCATGAATTTTGAAAAAGTAGATACAACAATTCAAATGCTATGTACTAGCTAAAGTACAACCACTGTTGAAAAGAAAACAAAATGAAGGAAGGCATGGGCCGTCTGGCTAACTAGCATACTATATTGTCACAACACCTCAAAGTCTTTAGCCAAAACACCATAATGCAAGTTCAAAATGAAAAGTTTGGTCCCAGTCTCTAATTCCAATGGTTGAGCAGGAGTATTTGCACTTACACGGCCTTGTTCCAGCTACCCAAAGAGTATACCTGTGTTTCTCTGTGTAGACTGCTTAAACACTGAAGCAAAAGTTGTACAAGTGAGGTTAGCACTAAACACATGATTTGGTAGAATGATGACTCTTATATGTCTAGGGTCTTAAACTTATATGCTTATACCCCAGGCAGAATAATGTGTTACTCCAGCTCAGAAAGCTTTGATAAAGGTGATGAATAAATGCGGAAATTTATAACTGCGACTGTAATTCTGTTCCCTATCCATCAAAACATATCTCAGCCATGCTGAATTGAACTACGGTATTCCGGACAGCTGCCGATCCAAATCCATGAAAAGGAATGTTATAGCAACATATTAACATAAAAAAAGCCGTGCATGATGGCTGTGATCCACAAATTGCTAACACACATTGCTGGGCTTCCTTTTTTTGGAACGGTCAAGGTGGAGGTGGATCTTCCTTGGCATTGAATGGATTTTTGGTGACTATTCTGCCCATTTTTGAACAAATTAACAAGCAGAATAGTCACTTGTTTTCTAAAAAACAAGTTTAGTGCATATTCTACCTGCGTCTGCCATGTGGCAGCATCGAGTGGTCTCAAATTTTTTTAGTACTGATTTTGCTTGTGCCTGCCACGTGGCAGCAAAGGATTGGTTTAAAAAGAGTCCAAAAATCCATTTCGCAATGGAAGGAGCCGGGCAGAGGCCATTCTGCTCGGTAAGGATTTCCAGAATTTTTTTAGCCGAGCCTAAATTTTTTTTGAAAATCCAAACCGGGCAGAATGGCCTCTGCCCGGCTCCTTCAATAATACGGAAACCATTTTTACTTTTTTCTAAATCTGTTTTTTTTTTACAAGCACTTTTTGCACATAAGGTCATTTAGAAAAAAGTGAATTTGTTTCACATTCACCTTCTACATCCCGGAAGGTCCATGTAAAAAAATTGAAAAAAAAAAAAACCGAGGTGCACAAGATTTCGCTCTAGTAGGAACCTCCTTTTTTTTTTTCATGAAAAAGGAATATATGATTTTGTGCATGCATGTATGTTACACTATTTAAGATAATTCATATTCCAAGTTCTTCCAATTCTTGCTTTCTAAGAAGCTCGGACACATTTTTGCCCAATTTTTTTCTTTTCCATTCAAGTCATTGGGAAACATCAAATGAAAGATTATAATAATATTAAACATATCCGATCTAGATGAATTTTGTTTTAATCGGGCAAAGCGAAAAACAATGCACACATTTTATGAAACATAAATCTTAATTTGATCATTTGTAGTATTAATTTCATGCCTTATGAGGCCTATATTCAGCCACTTAAGCTAGCATCGGAGTCGTTCCTTCTAATGGCCTTCGCCTCGCTATTGACAAATTAGGTTTTCACAATGTTGCTCACATGTGTATGTGTGTGTGTGTGCACGCGTGTGAGAGAGAGAGAGAGAGAAAGTGAGAGAGATGTTTATGGTTTATAGATGTTTTTAACCTTTAATATGAATCCTACTAGACTTCTACAAAAATGAGCTCTCCTACTATGCTTTAAAAAAAATCAAAAGCTCATAACACAAATATTTTTACTTCTAAATTTTATATATATATAAACTTATAGATATGTATATTTAAAATTATGTACACTTTTGCGCATGTGTATGGGTGCACCCATGCATCCTCCTCCCCTCACCCATGCATGAGCTTTTTCTAACTAAAAAACTTGGGGAGGAAGATGCATGTATGGGAAAAAGGATGCATGGCCTTCCTCCCCATGCATGCATCTAAGGGGCCCACTCCAGATTCAAATTATCCTTTACCAGCACACATAGTGTTTTAAAGTGCATGTACATACTTTCAAGGTGAAAGGTGTTAAACAAATGAGACTTCCATTATCAAAAATTTGAAGGGTGCTCTAAGGATTTTTTGAATTATTAGACTTTCCATGGGAAAGGTGGAAATAAAAATGCATTTCTATGAAGATCGGCCTCCATTGCCCATCAATGACGGGCACTCTTCACTAGTGTGTATATATATATATATATATATATATATATATATATATATATATATATATATTTAAACTTATGTACAGCTTTGCGCATGTGTATGGGTGCACCCATGCATCCTCCTCCCCTCACCCATGCATGAGCTTTTTCAAACTACACTAAATTACAAGCATGCATGCATCAGAACATTTCAAAAATTTTGCAAATTTTAGTTCAAAAATTGCCAAACTTCCGACATCCATAACTTTCTCTTAGGACACCAAATTGGTCACTGTAAAGCACAATACATAGGGAGAGTGGGTCTACAAGGCATTGCCACATCACCTTGCACCCTTGGCTTCACACGTGCAAGTAATAAATGCATGAAAAATAGGTAGGAGGGCACACTTTTGTGGAGAGAAATCTTCAAAAAACACATCCCAGCCCAAAAAACCTTGGATCAGAGGTTACAAGCACTCTACTAAGGCTCATTATAGAGGCATAGAAGCTTCTAACAGGTCCAGCAAGCAATCATAAGCTCAGATCATGCAAAAATTGCAATTTTGGCCTCCAGCAAGCAAAACTTCAACATGATGGTGTCTAATGCTCACCTATCCAAATTGGATGCATAATGGCTCAAAACAAACGCAATCCATCATATCTTTAATCTTGTAACAAGAACCAACAGGTTCAGACCCCCAATTGAGAGGTATTCATGCTCAAAAATCATCAAAAATACACTAATTTTTGGTATTTTGAGCCCCCTAATGGTGTCTAATCCCTTCCAGACTTCATGAGAGCTCAGGGACAGCTTCATTACATCTCTAAAAACGTTCATGCCAAGCCTTAGCTGAGAATTTTGAGATCTACCCCAAAATTAGTCCAAAAAACATCAAAAAACCTTGGTTTTTGACCAATTTTGACCAATTTTGACCAAAATTTGTGGGAAAAATCCACAAATTCGTGCAATTAGATTCTAATCCCTGTAAATCCATTGCATGCAAGCACCAAAAGTTCTGATTCCAATTAAACATGGTTCTTATAGCCCATTTATGGTCCAAAAACGCCAGTTTTTGGTCTAAAATCACTATCTAATCAACCTTTTGACTAATCCAACATCATGCAACCATTAGATCCAATAAATAATGACTGTAAAACAGCAAGTACAATCTGGAAAACCTACTACACCAGTACCTATGATCAATTTCAAGCAAAAAACTTCAATTCTAGGTGAAAAATTCACTAAAACCATAAAAAAACCTTTGATTTCCATCAAAAACTATGGAGAAATCTCATAATTATGATCTTTAGGCTGAAAGTACACTAAATTCAGTGAAGCCACCTACTTGGAGATCAATTACACCATCGGGAAGTAACATGCAAGGAGAAATCCACAAAAACTAAGAAAATACAAGAAGTAGCTCCACCTTCTGATTGATGCAAATCCATAGCTCTGATACCACTATAAGGATCACCAAATGAAGATCTGACTAGATCTTGTTGCAAAACAACCAAAAGGACACTTGTGGAGCAAAACCACCCATCCAAACCTAGATCCCTCCTTGACCTAGCCCCCAAGCCATAGTGAAGAACCTAAGAGAGAGGAGGAGAAACTGGCTCAAGAAACTGAATTTCCAATAAGAGGATGGGTGAGTTTCCATTGGACATATTCTCCTCATGAGAGAGAGAATATTCTCCCTGGGATCCCCATGCAACCTATATTGAGCTATTAACCTCCTATTCTTGCATTGAAGCAGTCATTCACTATGCATGTGCTCCTATGTCCAATTATAGGTCTGGGTCCTCATATGATTATTAATTACTTTACAGGCCAGGCCCGGAATCACGAGACATAACCAATAACCATATACACCTAGAGTGACCGGCTATCCACGTCAAGAACTATTCCGATTCCCTTATATAGGACATGGACGTAACAGGAGTGCACTAGCAATGAGGTTAAAGAGCACTGCAGAAATGAAGGCATTTCCAGTTATGTACTCAGTACATGGCCCCTAACTAGTATACCCTTAGGTACTGGGCCATTACCATTAAGGGCATGTCCTTATGGGACCCAGATAGATAAGGTTCAGTATGCTTATCCTCTAGAAGCTTCTTTTGGGCTTCTTTGTGGGTATAAGTAGGCCCTCATTGTATTCATTTGACAACTGATGATATTGATCCCTCTCTTTAGCCTCCTTAATCTCTCTCTTTCCTGCTTTCTAGGGTTAAGTCTTGCTTATGTGCTGCTTTCATAGCTTAAGTCTTGCTTATGTGATGCTTTCATAGCTTAGCTCTAGATCAGCTGTGGCTCTATTCGTAACTTGGTATCAGAGCACTTTCTTGATTGCTAAATTTCAAATCTGATTTTTTGCTTGGGTGCCCATTTTCCTTGCTGATTTTTCTCTCTTTGCTGAGGGCTTTCGTCTCTTTGCTTCAGCAACATTCAGCACAGTTTGGAGGAGGACCAGCTCCCATCATTTTCCTTGGTAGAGCTCTAGCAGATAGTTAGCGGAAGTACTTTCGTTAAATTTAACGGCCGATTTTTTTTTTTTTTTTGGGGCAGATTATTTTCGGGCCCAAGCTCCAACCCTCTATCACCCATTTTCAGCTTGTTTGCAGGCTCTCCAGCGTCCAATTCCCTCATCTCTTTCGTGTGAAGAATTGAAAAAGATTATCTATGTTAGATATAGGGGTCTTATGTTTTTTACATCAAGCATCTAGGTGTAGGATGTTGATAGGAACAAATTTGGCATAGATGGCAAATTATGCATTTCCACTTGTAATGCCACTATTGAGCCAAAATAGAGTAAGAGGCTAAACTCGTGCCAATTAGAGTGTAGACAAGTGTAATGCTTTTGTTTGATGAATTCCAAGAGGTCCAATAGGATTTAGAGGTGGAACCATGTGAGGTCCAATAGGAAATTTAGGTGTGCTTGAATATAGTCCAATAAAATTAAGAGGTGCATGGATCAATGGTCCAATAGGATCAAGAGGTGACAAAGTATGGTCCAATCATAGTTAAGCATAGTGGTAACTCGTGGATCTACTAGTATCATTGTACTCCTCATTTTGAAGCTAATTGATTTGGTGATTATATGGATTTTGAGTGTTACTAGATTTCTAGCTTTCTCTCTCTACCCGAGAGCTCATGATGCTTTTTCTCTATCTACCTAAGGAGAGCAGCTTGTTTTTACTTAGTTTATTTTTTGAATACTTCCCACACGTGTGAGTGAGAGTTGGAAGTGATTGAATGCATGTAGTAGTGTATTTTTGCCATAGGATCTAAGATTGATCTTGAATCTCAATCTAGTCTTGATCTTGGTGCATCTACACACCTTACGAGATCACAAATACATGTTGTGGACAGTCCACACGTGTGAAATTCAACATGGTATCAGAGCCTACCTAAGGTTACCATGCATTTTGATCCATCTAAGTGAAAACTATTCATCAATCTTGAGCTAGAAATTGTCAAGGCCCATTTTCCTAGCTATCTTGTTCAATTTTGGATCATAAGAGATCAAAAGGACATTGATTGGGTCTGACCTGGTACTGTACGGAATCAGGTGCTCAGGCACGTGTGAGGAACATCCAATTTCAGTTTGGAAGGAGCAAGAACCAACATCAACAATCCTCAAGCAAGGACAAAGTCAAATCCAAAGACAAAGATGAGGAAGAAGATGATTCCTCTAATGTTTCATCATTCAAGCTCAAGAAGAAGAAGATCAAGTGCTTTTATTGTGGCAAGAAAGGTCATTATGCCACCAATTGCTTCAAGAAGAAGAATCAACTCAAGCAAGCCAACATTACCAATGACAAGGAAGACACTATTGCAAGTGATGGAGAGGGATCTCTTATGGTCTCTAGTTTCTCCTCTACTCCTTTCAAGAAGGACAACCTATGGTATATTGATAGTGGAGCCTCTTCACATATGTGTAGCTCCAAGGACTCTTTCTCTTCTATTGTTGATGACTGGGTATATCTTAGAATACCTATGGATTCTAAGACTATGCGTATGGGGAAGCATTATAAATTGTCTAAGAGATATTGTGGACCGTTTCGGATTATAAAAAAAATTGGTTTTTAGCTTGCGAACTAGATCTTCAAAACAAGTCTACAGCTCAGCCTGTGTTTCATGTAAGCCGTCTAAAATTAAGTTTACATGAAGGTGACATAGCTGGTTCAGATGAAGATCTTACCCATCTTGAGGACTTATCGCTTAGTGTTCCTTTGGAACCTGAAAAAGTAATAAGAACCAGGGATAAACGGTTGAGAAATTGTTCTATCTTTAAGTGCTTGATCAGGTGGAAGGGACGGACTGAGGATGATGATTCATGGGAAAGGGTCGGAAGCATAAAGAAGAATTTCCCTAGGTTTCACTTCTAGAGATAGAAGTTGTTCAAGGGGGAAAGAATGTTATGTTCATGTCCTGTACAATGGAATCGATAATTCCTGACGTGGATAGCCGGTCACTCTAGTTGTATGTGATTATTAGTTATGCTACGTCATTCCGGACGTGGTCGTATCAAGTAATTATTAATCATATAAGGGCCCACACATATAATTGGACATAGGAGCTCATGCATGGTGAAGACCTCTATAATGCAAGAATAGGAGGTCAATAGCTCAATTTAGTTTGCATGGGGATCCTACGGGGAATATTCTCTCTCTTGGAGATAATATATCCATTGGAAACTCGCCCATCCATTGGAAACTTTCCCATCCTCCTATTGTGAATTGTGATTCTTGAGCCAGTTTCTCCTCTCCTCTCTTGTGTTCTTCGTTGTGGTTTGGGGGTGGATTGGTTAGGGTATTGATTAGCCTCTCCATATTGGTTGTGTGGTTCATGCTCCACAGGCGTCCTTTTGGTTTGCATGTGACAGGATTGTAGAAGATCTTCACTTAGTGATCCTAACACTAATTTAGGCCCAATTCATTACAAAGATGCCTAGAGACATACTAATGTTGCTAAATGGTCGTTGTACAAAACTCATCCCTCAAAAAATTTTCCTGCAAAGTTATAACAACGTCGCATAGCGATGTTTAAAAGGTTTTGACATTGAAACAGCGCATCGTGATGCGACGTTAAATAAACATTGCAATTCTCATTGCCGCTTAATAATAGTAGACAGACTTCATTCACTCTTTTACTTGCAGAGGACTTATAGTTTTCCAACACAACATTTCTGTTGAAAAGGAGCTGGTAGAAAAGAAGTAGCAGTGACACAAGTTTAGTCGTGGATCAGGTAGACATAATCAAAACAACAACCTTGTTTAATCATTGCGCTTCCATAATATTCAGTCTCAGTCCTCTTCTTAGCTTGTTTGAGTGCTTTCTAAGATTTGATAATTATTGGCTTGCGAACTGTAAGTCATTCATGCATTATGTAGCTCCTTGTTCAACAAGATGGCCATCTTCGATCTAAGCACCCATGTTCTAAATTGTAGTTGATTAAGCTTATTAGTATTCTTTGTATGCTATTCAGCCATTGCGATTGCCATGGAACAAATTTACAATGCAGCCTGGCTATCAACTACTTGGCGATCCTAAAAAGTTTATGGAATTGCTTTGGGATCATTTCAAATTCTAATTTGCATTTAGTCCCATGCAACATCCTTAGCAGAATAAAAATCCACCTGGCCTGCATTCCTGAAGTCCAGATCATAATTTCTACATAGGATATGAAGCACGGTATAATAAGAGAAGGAAAAGTGAAGCATGAGATTACCCTCTGTGTCGATGTTGTTCCCAGATCAGAAACAAAGCATGGATTTTATACAAATCTCTTAAGCCTTTGGATTATTTGTAGTTTCGAACTATGCTGAATCTGAGTATCCAATGAGATTGATTGTAGTCTTGATTATATTTTGCCAACAAACATATGATTTGCATTTTTTCTTTTGTGCAGGCCCCAGGGTTTTCAAGTATCTAACAAGTACCGTTTAAGGGTTGAGCTCACTCATGGACCAGCTTCCAAAGTTTCGTTGGTCCCAAGTTCAAACCTACCCTTGGAAATGAAGATGCATTTTCTTAGTATCATCCAAGGCTTGGCTCGTCCCACGTTCAAGCCCCCCTTGAAAACCAAGATGCATTTTCTTAGTATCACAATATGCATAGGTGAAAACTTCATTCCAATTGCTTTGGAACCATGTGGATGAGGTTTTCATAAGAAGAATATTAAATTTTTGCCTTTTTTTGGTAGAGCTTCTTGTGAAATAATGCCCATATCATTCCATCATCATATTATCTATCGTCCACATGAGTTTATCACTTTAGAGCATTTTCATACAGTTTTAATTCTTCGATTTGCACAAAGTGTTGTTTCACAGCCTTTGCATTATTATTTTCCATTGCCATTGTTTTATCATCAATTTACGTTAGGCATATGGTTGTGAGTAAACTAGTTTCTAAGCTACAAAAGCTTGTGTCCCAATACTACCTTCTAGTGAGCCTATTTTGTATCAAATTTGAATTTATGAGCAAAAACAGATGTAGTCTAAAAAAAATATGGTGAGTACATTTCTACCAAATTCAAAGCATTTTCTGATGCAAATGGGATCAAGAGAGAGTACACAAGCCCAAGGACACCACAACAAAATTTACTGGCCAAGAGGAAGAATATATCCTTATGTGAAGGAGCCAAGGCAATGAGACTATGTGCAAATCTTCCTAAAATTTTTTGCGGTGATGTTTCTATGCAGTAGGTGGCCAAGTCTGGCATTGGATGGAAAAACACCTTTTGAGATGTTATTTATTAGGAGGCTGAGTGCCAAGTTTTCTAAAACTTTTGGATGCATTTGCTATATCAACATTACTCTTCATGATAGGACAAAGGAGGATTCATCTTCAAGAAATGGTATATTTTTTGGTCATAGGAAGAGATGTCATTTTTTATGAAGGAAATATTCCAAAGGATTCTTCAGGTGGTGATGTTGTTATTGGATCTAACATTCTTGATGTAGATGACATTGTTGATTACCTTGGATGTTGATGGTGAAGAGCCTTCTTCAAGTCAAACACCAAAGACAACAACCTTTGAGGCTCACTTATGATGAGAATGGTAAGCAAGTGGAAGTTACACATTTTGCATTTCTCACATATTTTGGTGAATCTTATTGTGTAGATGACGCTATGCAAGTGGATGGTTGTTTTCATGGAATGGAAGCAACTCATGAATCTAGAAAAGAGGTCTTATTCAATCACTTTAATGGTCAAGTGGAAGATCAAGAGGTTGATCTCAAAGGGCTTCAACAACACAATAGGAAAAGTGGCAATTTGGAGCTAGTCAAGAGCATCAAAGAGAAGTCAAGTGGCAAAGATACTTTGGATATGTTTTTGTAGGTTATTGAAGACTCAAGTAGCTTAAAGGTCACAGGAGCAAAAAATAAGTGTTGTTCAAGTCTATTTTACTTGTTCTATCATATCTTTGAGCAATTTCAAGTAACTGTGTACAAATTTTCAAAATATGGTGAAACTAGTCTCATTGTTTTGCATCATTTTGATGTTGTAGTTGTACTAACATTTTTTGTTGTTTTTGCTGATGGAAATGAAGCTAAAGGAGGATCATTATATCGCTCACTCATGGTCAAGTCATCAAGGGATGATGATATCTTTATTGCTTGGTTGATGTTATTTTCCAGAGATATCAAGGTTGAAGCTCGGAGGAATTATTGCATAAACATTTTATATTTTTTCATGTTCTAGTTACATTTTGATATCTAAAATTGATGTAAGAAATAGTGAAGCATCCAATATGGACACTATTATCTATATCATTTATGAAGACCATATAAAACCATAAATCTAGTGTCTACTTCTACAACACCTAGCAGATAACAATTACAGATTTACTACACGACAATTGAAATAATGGGTGGAATAGAAAATCAATCAGACATAAAACACTTGCAGAAGACTGTGTCTAATGCACTCTTGCATTTTTATCATCTGAACTACAGATTTACAATAAAACTTGTGCATTGTTTGGATCTCAAACAACGCGTCGCCGTAAGAGAGTTACTCTCTCTTGCCAATAGGCTAGTATCGTACATTAAACTCTACTATATGTCTCTCGAAAGTCCTATATATAGATATTGGAGAGACAATTGATATAATATTTAGTAACTAAAAGTACATCTTAATTCTAACTACTTTTAGTTGGTTGTCATTGTCCACTTTCTCTTTCCTTGCATTCCATTAGTTGCATTGTCTATTCACGCTCTGGTTCCGTTTTCGTGAAAGTGCAAAATATGCAAAAAGTGTGACAAGTACCCCAAAATGTCTATCTTTTAAAATTGGCTGATAATTTAGTCTCGAAGTGAGAGAAAAATCCCGAAGTGAGAGAAAAATAAGTGTGACAAATGTTGCAAAATGTCTATAACACAAAACTAAAAAATACCAAAGGCCGAAATTGCTGAAGGTTTTAGAAGTTCACAATTTTCCAGCATCTCCCTCTTGAACTGAGTAAACCTTCATCTGATTCTCATTGACATTCTATGCTTTTCAAAAAGAGTCTTGTTCAAAGGCTTTGTGAGTATATCTTCCATCATGTTGGATGATTTAACATATTCAATCATCAACTTCTTAACCAATCATCAGGACGAAAATCAATAAATCTAAAGATTCATAATACAGGAGAAATAAGGCATGAACCAATGGGAATACTGAAGGAGAGAACATAAGTCGTCACAACAGGTACTCCAAAAGTATCACACAAACTCCACAAAACACTGTACAGTAACTATAAGCAACTACAAGGCACTGTACATCAACTATAAGCAACTAATGTAGATGCACAAAGAAAACCAAGCGAGAAGGAAACTCGCTCAAGGTACTCTGATAGATTAGGAATGCCAAATAAATATGTCGTAGTGAAGGGCCCCAACAAGTGAAATATCCAGAGCTAGCCGAATAGCCCAAGAAGACCATAGGAAAATCTCGATATGCAGAACCCCAACAACTGAGATATCCAAAGCCAGTCGAATAGCCTAAGAATACCATCGGAAAAGAACAACTCGGCAACCAATCTGGAAAAACATCAAAGACCAAGCTATGTGTAGCAACTAGGAATGCCAAGGAACCTGAAGTATAAAGAGATCATGCAACAGCCATGAATTCCAAGGAAACTGTGGTAGATCACTCTGACAAAGAATAGCTGGAACAGACAACTGTACATCAACCCAAGGTATGTGCAATGCCCAAGAATGTAGAATGTCATCATGCCAAGGGATCCATAGTGCCCATGAGTGTAAAGCAACAATACTGTAAGGTATTCTCATGGACCATGAATATACAATGTCATCATGCCAAAGGAGGCGTAGTAGCCATGAATATAAAACAACATCTAGATGAGCATGATCCACAAATGTAATAACATCATACTTAGGCATAATAAAAGGAAACACCAACTAATATGCTTGGGCCTAAATATGCATCTAGAAGATCCGCATATACAATATGAATAGGAACTATCAACGGAGGGATAGGACACCCAACGTAGGAACCATCATGAAATGTAGAAGCATGTGACATGTGTAGTGCTACTACTGAATGAGTAGGCAAGTCATCTAAAAGAACAACCATAGACTCATCGTAATAAGCAGCATAGGCTACAACATCTGTAGCATGGTACTCAAAAGTAGTTCGATAAGGAACATAGGCTACAACATCTGTAGCGTGGCACTCAGGAGCAGCACCAAGGTACTCATCATCAGTATCAGCATTAGTATCAAAGCATGTAATAGCATCAGCAGTAGCAAAGGATGCAACAGTATCAAAGTAGGCTACAGTAACGAAGCACTCGGGAACTGCACTAAGGCATGTAGTATCTGTAATATCAACATTAACCTTTGTAGTATCTGTAAGATCAACCTGTGAAGCATCTATAATATCAACCTGTGCAACATCAACTTGTAGATGTGACTCAAACTCACTATGCGAGACATGAACTAACTCAGGTAACTCAATGACTATCTCAAATAGCTCTATGACTGTCTCAAATGACGCAGGTGACCCAAATGATTGTGACTCAAGAGCTGGATGACGTGGAAAATGTGGCATAGGAGCTGATGAACGTGGGAAGCCACGGGGTGGGTTTGGGGCAAAATGAACCCCACTGCTAAGCAAAGGAGAAGATGATGGAAATCTAAATGGAGTCCCAAATGAAGGAAAAACATGAGCTTTACCAGGACCACGAGCTTGTAAAGAATCAATCCGTGACTGCATAGTAGCAAGGCCCGTCATAGTGGTATCAAAGCGAAGAACGAGGCCAGAAAGGGTCTCATCCATGTGACGAAACTGATCGGATAAGGTTTCTTGAGTAGTCTCACTCAGGGTAGGTGAATGTGCCATAATGATAGTGGAAGGAATAGACAAAAACTTGAGAGAGCAGACTCTTGTCGTCACCCCAAACCAATTGACAAACGGTTTAAAGCAGTGGATTGCCTGCTGTAGGGCGACCTTAGGGAGATGTGTAGCTGCAAGTGGAAGCTCAGAGAAAGACTAAGTAGAGCCCAAAATATCTTCCTTTTTTATGAGCTAGAGTTCACAGCCTGAATATGGTTGATTTATCCTTGTATAAAACAGATTTTTAATCCGTAAATGGATGAAGATGGACGCAATGGCAGGGTGCAGCAGTTTGTAGCTGGCCATGGAAGTGCTAGAGCACTGGATCTGTGTGAGCGGGAGGGCTGAAAAACACGTAGGAAAGCCATAGCTAGCTGAAGCTCGTGAAGGAGAAGGAGCCCGTGGGCTGTCGCGCGCGACCAGTGAGGCCTAACCGATAGTGGCTGTAGGGGGATTGCGGTTGGAGGAGCCTTGTTTAGTGTGCCAGACCATTGCTAGCCACAAGATTGAACCTTGATGAAATCTACGGTGGAGGATGCAAGCACCAGGCCATCAGATTGATAAGAGCCATTGGATCTGTTGAGTTTCCACTTCAACTTCAATGGAAGTGGTCTGAAGTGTAAACCACCATTCAATTTCTTTAAAAATCTTCAATTTGAAGTAAAAGTTGGTCCTAAGTTCTTGAAGGTTGAAGTTTCTTCAAGGTGAAAAAACAGTTCAACTAGTTTTAGCTTAACCATAGAACTTTGATCCAATTTTAGAATGAACTCCAATTTTAGACCTCATTTCTAATTTTCTAAAGTAGTTTCCATAATTGATATAGAGAATTGTGTCCACTTGGGATGCTTCACTATTTCTTACATCAATTTTACATGTCAAGATGTGAATAGAACATGAAGAGCCAAATAGAATGTAAATGAGATGATTCCTCCACGCTATCAACTTTGAACTCTCTGAAAAATTACAGAAACAAAACAATAAATGTGAGTGATAACCATTTTCTTTCCCATATTCTCTCTCTTTGTCCTTTCTTGTCATGTATCCACCATGAAACTCCATGAATGAGCCTCCATCTCCATCTTGCCACATGACATCATCACTTGATGACTTGATCATGAATGAGTGATATAATAAGCCTCCAATATTTTCATTTCCATCAACAAAACCAGCCAAAAATGCTAGTATAACTCCAACATCAAAATGATGCTCACCAATGTAGCTAGTTTTACCATATCTTGACAATTTGCACACATCCACATGAAATTGCTCAAACATGAGACCAAACATGTAAAGTAAACTTGAAAAACACTTCCTTGCTGCTCCTTTGAACCTTACTTGAGTCTTTAATAACTTGCAAAAATAGATCAATAACATCTTTGCCAATTGACTCTCCTTTGATGCTCTTGACTAGCTCCAAATTGCCAACTCCCCTTTTGACTTGTTGAATACTTCAAACACTTGGAAAACAACCGAGATGGACCTCCCATCTTGTGTCGACTTCAACATTTCGCGTTGTAAGGGAGTTTTGTATTGCTTGGCAAGGAGCCCAACCAGGGTGGTGACTTACGATGTGACCACAAACATGTGGAATGATCACTTGGCCCTAATTAGCTCAACACAGATAGATTCACAAATTATTTTTCCTCTTTTTCCAAACAAAAGATCCAAAGTATTCCAGACCACAGCAGGACCGCAACCACCCAAGGGGTCTAGGTGGGCGGAGCAGCTTCTCAGTAGCTGTGCATCCGCACTTACTCTTAGTTCTTGATGATGCGAGTATGTATGGCGTAGAGAATAACATGCAGGTTTGATGTCATAATATAAGAGGTTGAGGTGCAACTCCATAAACTATTTGATTGATTAGTGTCATCTCCAAGATCAATCTATGGAATGCATTTGATGCTTATACTATTTGTGAGATTGTTATTCTTGTTGTATTTTTTGTGGAGGTTTTAGATTATGGTGCATTAACTACTCATTGCATTTTCAAAATGATGTCTGCGGCCTTTAAAATTGTTGAGTGGTTTTTGGTAATAGTCGGACATGATATCCGTTGACAACTCTGCAAGCTACGAGTATTTGTTGCTTAGCATGTTGGATTAGTTCGCCAAAGAGAGAGAGAGAGAGAGAGAGAGAGAGAGAGAGAGAGAGAGAGAGAGAGAGAGAGAGAGAGAGAGAGAGAGAGAGAGAGAGAGAGAGAGAGAGAGAGAGAGAGAGAGAGAGAGAGAGAGAGAGAGAGAGAGAGAGAGAGAGAGAGAGAGAAAGCGAAAATGAGTGAGTGAGAGTCCTGAGTGAGTGAGTGTGTGTGTGTGTGTGTGAGAGAGAGAGAGAGAGAGAGAGACAGAGACAGAGACAGACACACACACACACACACACACATATTGACAACAGAATATGTCATTGTGTGTGTGTGTGTGTGCGCGCGTGTGCGTGTGCGTGCTTGCTAGGTTGATAGCCGGCATGATCATTAACGCCAAACAGACTGTCATAGATTTCGTAGTCATGTTTTCCATCACTCATCAGACACAGACTTTAGATTTTTACTACAATATATAGATTCCATAATCATCCTCGGCTCTCGGCCCTCAATGTCCATGAATTTCCAGAATTCAATGCCATCGAGTCACTCTCTCTCTCACACACACACGCACACACACACACTAAAAGTGAACATTTAAAAATCCAAATCACATCAAGCCAATTCGACACTTTAAAAATGAACATTTCTAAAAATCAATTTCGCCTCAACCTTGAATTCGGCCAAGTTCGCCAATTTGACACTCTAAAAATGAGCATTTATAAGAATCAGTATCACCTCAACCCTGAATTCGGCCAAGTTGGCTCATTACAGGATTTTCAGAATGCTTATTACGTAATGGATTTGAGCTTGAGCATTGAAATCCAACAATCTCTCTCTCTCTCTCTCTCTCTCTCTCTCTCTCTCTCTCTCTCTCTCTCTCTCTCTCTCTCTCTCTCTCTCTCTCTCTCTCTCTCTCTCTCTCTCTCTTATGAATCTTATTTCGTTAAAATACTCCTTGTGCTATTGTTGAACATGGTTAAATTTTGACTTCTACTATGGTCGAGATATGTGAGATATGTTTGATATTCGAGATGCGAGATATGCGAGATGTTTTTGAACCTTTGTATAATTTCCGACCCAGAGTAAAATTTGACCCTTTGTATATTTTCGACCCTTTGTACTGTCAACTTAGAATTTTTCTAAAGACTCGAATTTTTTCAAAGAATCGAATTTTTTCAAAGGATTGATTTTTTTCGAAGACTTCCAAAGGCTCGAATTTTTCCAAAGGATCGATTTTTTTCAAAAGACTCGATTTGTTTTTTAAAGACTCGATTTTTCCAATAGATCAAATTTTTCCAATGCAGCAAATTTTTTCAAAGACTCAAATTTTTCAAATGACTCGAATTTTTCCAAAGACTCGAAAGGATCAAATTTTTTGAAAGACTCGAAAGAATTGAATTTTTTTGAAGGATCAAATTTTTCCAAAGACTTGAATTTTTTCAAGGACTCGAATTTTCAAAGGATCGAATTCTTTTCAAAAGACTCGATTTTTTTTCAAAAGACTCGAATTTTTTCAATAAATTGAATTTTTCCGAAGATTCAAATTTTTCAAATGACTCAAATTTTTTTAAAAACTCAAATTTTTTCAAGACTCAAATTTTTTCAAATTTTTTCAAATTTTTTTTTCAAAGACTCAAATTTTTTTTCATGACTCGAATTTTTCCAAAGGATCAAATTTTTTTATTACTTGAATTTTTCGAAAGACTCGAATTTTTTCAAAGACGAGAATTTTTGGATAGATGAGAATTTTTTCAACGACTCTAATTTTTCCAAAGGATCAAATTTTTCAATGACTCAAATTTTTCGAAAGACTCAAATTATTTCAAAGACTCAAATTTGTTTTTTGAAAAACTCAAATTTTTTGAGAAAGACTCAAATTATTCCAATGATTCGAAATTTTTTTTAAAATTGAATTTTTCCAATGACTCAAATTTTTTTAATAGACTCAAATTTTTCCAAAGACTCCAATTTTTCCAAAGGATTGAATTTTTCTAATGACTCAAATTTTTCCAAAGGATTAAATTTTTTTGAAGGATCAAACTTTTTCGACCCAACGTTGAGCTTGGCAAAGAAAGAAGCTCATTATTGAGGCTGAGCATCGAATCCCAACAAAATACACATGCATGAACAACATATTCACATGGGCCGCCCGTTAACAAACATTTGCAAACACGGATGCTGCCCGCGTCAACCTTTTTATTAGGATAGTTTGCTATTGTTAAACATGGTTAAATTAGGACTGCTACTATAGACGAGATGTGTGAGATATGTTAGATATTTGAGATGCGAGATGTGCATTGAACATCATCCAAATCATCGGCCGCCACCTAGATAGACCTCCATTGCCCGTCAACGATGGGCACTATTTACTAGTATATATATATTTAAACTTATGTACAGTTTTGCGATGTGTATGGGTGCACCCATGCATCCTTCTCTCCTCACCCATGCATACACACTTTCTTAACTAAAAATGATGGGGAGAGAGATGCATGTATGGGAAAAGTGCATATTCCCATACATTTGCACATTGAGGGGTGGGCCCCAAAAAAATTCCCCACCCCCTTCCTCCCAATCACTAAATTCACATATCTTTCTCTAAATTTATTTGAAGTTTGAAGTTAAAGTTTTATTTTCTTCACACACTTCAATGTGCTTTAAACTTTAGCCAATAATCTTTATTACATGGCTTTCTTATTTATTTTGAATTACCAAAGTTTTACCCTTAAATCATGAACAGAAAAATTTTCTTGACTACTTTAAATTGCTTCTTTGTTTTTTTTCAATCGTTCAAATCCCTATCTTGGCCCGCCATTTTCAGGAATGTTTAACCACAAGCCCAAACTCATTAGCTTTAAGTCCTAAATCATTACCCACAAGCTTTTATCCATGGGCCAAAAAATATACAGCTGAAAAAAAAGGAGAGAATGGGATGAGGGGAGCAAAAGAGACAATAAAAAGAGAAAAATAGGAGAAGAAGGGGGATTTGGAACACGTGTGTGTGTGTGTGTGTGTGTGTGTGTGTGTGTGTGTGTGGGTGTGTGTGCGTTGTATGTGTGTCAGAGCTTCTCCGGACACATCGAATGTTTGCACAAAGACACACACACACACACACACGTGTGTGTGTGTGTGCGCGCGCGCGCGTGCACGTGTTCGTTGCATGTGTGTGAGAGCTTCCCCGGACACAGCAAAAGACACACACACACACACACACACACACATCTCCATATAAAAAACTTTTTGTGGATGAGGTATATTGTATGAAGTATAGAGTCTAGAGTCGTTTTTTCTCCTTCCCTCCCTCCCACGGGCCCACTTCTCTCTCTCTCTCTCTCTCTCTCTCTCTCTCTCTCTCTCTCTCTTAAATGCGTCGAAAACTTTGGACTTCTTCTTCAAGTAGTATATTGTCATCATTATGCTATAATCATCAATAAATGCTAGAAAATATCTCAATCCAGAAAGAGAATCAATTTTCAGTGGTCCACAGACATTTGAGTGAACAAGCTCAAGGATGTCCTTGGCTCTCCTTCCTTTACAAATGGACTTTGATGTTGCTTGCCCTTCTGACAGGCTTCGTAGAAGATTCAAGACTTGTGATCTTTAGACCACTTACTAGCTCATTTTTTCTCATATCATAGAGACTCCTCATATTCAGATGATACATTCTTTTATGCTAGAGATGATTTTCATTTTCAGATGCATTCAGCATGCTATCGTAGCTATTGATAATTTTGGCTTGGTAGATAGTCAGTAGCTTGTTAGATCTTTGCTCGATCATTCGGCATGAATTACCATCAAAAATTGTGAAGAGTTTCAAATGATTAAGATCCACAACATCTCTTTGATCTTTGGTTAGAAAGACAACAAATCACCAACCTTGCCAATGTAGAAAAATCGACATCGACTCTATGAATGAGATGCAAACTCTAATAGATCTTGATCAAATATCAATCAAAACATGAAATGAAGTTTTTGTTCATACACAAATAGTAAGCTACTATATTTCACACGTGTCGATCCGAATATACCATAAATTGAGCATTCTATACACAAAATTGCAAGCTATCACCAATATAGTGCACCAATGGATAGATGACCCAAAGAGAACTCATGTATAAGCATGAAATGAGATGAGAGAAAGAAAGAGAGAGGATTCTTCTCTTCCCATGAGTTACATCCTTCTATAGCAAGTCAAAACCTAATTTCAAACTTTGGTTTCCCTACTATTTTTGTGACTAGATTCAATGTCTCTACTACTCAAATTGAATCTACCAAAAGCTCATGTACTACACTTTTCCACACTTTCAAAAAGTGTTTATTTAAATGCTTTTAGACTAATATAACTTTGAATAGTCAAAATCTAAGTCTAATATGAAATTGGCCTCAATTGTGTATTTGGCAATTTGTCAAACTACGACCAATCTTGACTAAACTAGTTGAAATTTCTCACACTCCCTCTAAGCCGAGCCTATTTTGGCCAAACGAAGGGCTACGGACTCCAAACGAAGGGCACTTAGCCTGTATCTGCAAGTACGATACAACAGAGTGATTGTAGTGGAGAAAGTGTTCAAAGCGTGCCAAAAGTGATTTCACCATTCCATTGGGCACGTAGTTGGGAGTTGGTGACAAAGTGCATTTCGGGAGGTGACGCCGATTTGGCTTTCAACTTGGCAGAAAAGTGGTGGGTGGCTTGGTAAGGAAAAAATGGCAGGTCATCATTTTTTACTTATGACATCATAGTTGGCCTTGACATACTGTTTTTAGCCTACGGTTGCAGTTTTAAGCAATTTTGGGATGACAAACATGGGAGAGTCCATTTTGAGTGAAAGTAGCAAATTGGACGGGATTTCCAACTATGTAGTGTGGAAGTTCAAAATAAAAAACATACTGATAGAGAAGAAACTGTGGTCACAGGTGACGAGAGAAGACTGGTGAATGAAGTTGACATCAAAGCATTTGATAGAAGAGCAAGAAGAGCCTTGACTTATATAAACTTGTCAGTGAAGGATCACATCATTACCAACATTTGTGATGTTGTTACACCCAGACAGACATAGGTTGTGCTAAAGGAGCAGTTCAAGACATCAAATCCATCAAGAATCATGTTTTTGAAGTCAAAACTGAATAGTGCCCGCATGGAGCAAGGAGAACACATTTAGACGTACATGACCAGAATCAAGACAATGAGGGATGAACTGCATTCTATTGGTGAGTGCATACGTGATGTGGAGTTGGTCACAATGTATTGTGTGGCATTGTAGAACCCTATCAGATGTTTGTGAGCGGAATAGCATCAAGAGAAAGATTGCCAACCTTTGACGAGCTCACATGAATCTTGATGCAGGAGGAACAACGACAAGAAATGGTGAAAGCTAGACATCAAAACACTGATGATCAGGCACTTGCGACACGCCAAAAGCAAGACAAAGACAAGGGCAAGAAAAAGTCTAAGTAGTAGTTTGCCAAGACTCAGGAGGACGAGAGATCATCTAGCAAGACCAAGAAGAAGGACAAATGCTTCCATTGTGGGAAAAAGGGCCATTGGAAGAGCGAATGTCAGAAATTCTTGGCGGAATCAGGCAAGGAGAAACCAAAGCAAGCAGGTAACCTTGTCAATGAGGGTGAGATTGAAGATTCTAGTATCTTCATATCAACATTGTCATCTAATCAAGATGATCAAGCGTGGTAGATTGACTCGGGAGCCACAAGACACATGACAGGTAACAAGGATTGATTAAGTAGCTTGAAAGTGTTGGATAATGGAATGTCTATTTCACAAGAAAATGGTGATGTGTGCAAGATCAAGGGAATAGGCACCGTTTCAATCCAACTACTTGATGGCAAAAGTAGGACGATCAGGGAGGTACTTTATGTACCAGGTTTGAAGAAAAATCTACTTTCTGTTGGTGTCATTACTGATCAAAAGTTGAAAGTAGAATTTTCCCATGATCGTTGCTTTGTGAAGGATGGGAACCAAAAGTTCAAAGTCTTGCGGATGGTATAAGAGAGCCCAACACAAAATTGTACAGGTTGAATGCTACAATTAGGGGGCAACATGGACTTATCTCGTCCATTCCATCGCAAACTGAACTGTGGCTTAGGAAGCCTCAGTCTGATGAGAAAATTGGAAATGGTGAGAGGATTGCCTATGATGGAAAACCACTTAAAGATGATGTGCGAGTCATGTGTGTATGAAAAGCAGCATTGAGATAAGTTTAATAAAGGTGGTGTTGCAAGGGCAAAGAACATTATGGATTTGATCCACATAGATCTATGCGGGCCTATGAGGACAATGTCCTTAGGTAAAGCTTTTTATTTCATGACTTTTATTGATGATATGTCATGCAAGACGTGAATTTACTTCTTGAAGAAAAAATCAGATGTGTTTGCCACTTTTAAGGGCTTCAAAGCATTGGTCGAAAATTAGACAGGAAGGAAGATCAAAGTTCTAAGATCAGATAGTGGAGGTGAGTACAAGTCTACCAACTTCAATGATCTTTGTGATCAATGTGGGATCAAAAGACAATTTACACAAGCTCATACTCCTGAACTCAATGGTGTAGCTGAGCGGAAGAATTGTACAATTGTGGAAAGTGCCAGACCTATTCTAGCTGAGATGAAGCTACCAAAAGATTTAGAAGCATGCAGCAGTACTGTAGTCTATCTTCAAAATAGAAGTCCTACCATTGCCATACCAAAGATAACACCTGAGGAGACATTCACGAAGAAGAAGCCAAAGGTGAACCACTTGCGAATCATTGGATGTAAGGCCTTTGTACAAATTCCTAAGGAAGAGAGATGTAAACTTGATGTGAAAGATATCAAGTGTATCTTCCTAGGGTATGATGATCGTGTGAAGGGCTATAGATGTTTTGATCCAGTTGAGAACAAAATACATGTTAGTCGTGATGTTATCTTTGATGAATCTAAGACGTATGAAGACGAGGATGCTGAGAAGACGGATATTCCTATTAGGAAAGATGGTGCAGTGAGGATTCCTTCTGATGGTGATCCATTTATTGACCTTCCTAGTGATGGACATGAGGATATACCTTTAGATACTACTACTCAACCTCAAGAGATAGGTTGGAGAGATAGAGACAAACCCTTTGGTCCAAGAAGGATTGAAGTTGCAGGTGATAAACGCAAGGAGAAAGATGTATTGTGGGATACATTTTCACCAAGAAGCTAGGAAGCTCTCTAAGTGGTTTGAGAAATTGATGGAGAGCCGCGACAAATGACTTTCCAGAATCATCCAGCCAGGGAGAGCTACGAAGATCAACAAGAGAGAGGACACAACTTGATAGGTATGAAGCAAATTATGCTCTCTTATCCAATATTATTGAAAGCAAAGAACCTTTGACTTATGATGAAGCGAAGGATGATGACATTTGGGTCAAAGCCATGGGAGAGGAGATGGAGTCAATTGCTAAGCATAGCACATAGGACTTAGTAGAACCTTCCCCTCTTGCCCTCCCACCATCTGAAGTTATCGCAGGTCTCGGCCATGTTTGGTGAAGACTCTTTCTCTGTTTCTGTAGTAAAAAAAGTAAAAAACAACTTCTAAAAGGTAAATTAAGTTACATTTATTACCAAAGCATATATTATTGGAATTGGCAATCTAAAACAACCAACACAATGACTCTTGAATATTGACATGTGCATCAAAGAGCCTCACAAATCTACTCTATTAGGATAAACACTTCAATAGGTATAATTAAAATAGCGTTGCAAATAGTAAAATGGCAGATGAAGGAATGACAAAGGAGATGTCTCATGATAACGATGGCGATGGCGGCAGGAGCAGCAAGGATTAGTTGTAGCATTTGCAGAATGACACACCTCCAAGAAGTTGTAGACAATCAGGTCCGACAATGGAGGTGAATATTCGAACAAGGATTTTTCAAAATTCTACCAAGACAGAGGAATCAAATATCAGTTCACACCTGCTTATACACCACAGTATAATGGTGTAGCAGAAAGAAGAAACATAACACTTGTCGTCGAAGCAAAATGCATGATGGCGCAAGCACAATTGCCTGAGTCAGTTTTGGACTAAAGCAATTATAGCTGTTGTATGCCTGCAGAACAGATCGATAATGACAACTCCGGAAGACAAAATTTTGTACTAAATGTGGACAGGTAAGAAGTCCGATCTATTGTACGTACAAGTGTTTAGATGTGTAGCATACATGCATATACCAAAAGAAAAGAGAAGCAAACTTAATGAGAAGTCGGTGCAAATAATCATGGTCTGTTATTCGAACGACTCACAGATCTATCAACTCTACAATCCAACCTCAAGAAAGTGGTCATAAGCAGAGACGTGAAGTTCAACAAATTGACGTTTCCCGGAGTGAAAGAATCAAAAGGCCATGAAATCTTCTCAATATTGCCAATTGAAGAAGGAGTTCAAGGCCAGGCATCGAACCAAAATGTCGAACGAGAAAAAAGCGAAAGAGCACCATAACGAAGAAAATAAAGAGAAAACACACCAGCAGCGACAAATCGAACCAAGAAGATCCACGAGAATTTGAAGACCCCCTGACAGATTCATCAACAATCTGAAGACACAGATGTCGAATTCTGCAGCTACACTGAAGAGCCGACAACATATCTGGAAGCTATTCAGAATCCAGAGGAAGAATTTTGGAAGCAAGCAATGTCGGAGGAGATCGAATCGATGAAGCAGAATCAAGCGTGGACACTTGAGCCAGCTCACGAAGGAAAGAAAAAGGTCGACTACAAGTGGGTTTACAAGAAGAAGCTGAAATCAGATGGAAGTGTCGGACGATACAAAGTTTGACTTGTCGCTAAAGGATACACTCAGAGGTATGGCATTGACTACTTCGACACATACTCACCAATGGGCAAGATGTCAAGCATATGACTGAAGAAACTATGAGTTTCTATCTTTCAAAGCCTCAGCATTTTTTTTAGTTTTTCCAAACTACTACACTTTTGAATCATGTTTTGCACAGTCTGTATTTTTGAGCTGTTTTGTCGGATAGTTCGCAATTTTGGACAACACTAAGTCAAAATGTTTTCAGGCCTACCTTTCGGTTTCTCGCATTTTTTGCCCTTCCGAAAAATGCGACATTGTCTCCAAATGTCTTAAAAACTACTTTTATACCTTCAATAACCTTCCAAAAAATGCAAAAAATGTTAAGGATGTTGACCTTCGGCTTTTGTTGTTGACCTTCGACCTTTTTCCAGCCTCCGAAAATGCGAAGGGCGTGAAGGCACAATATACAGGCGGAAAGCGGCTGATGCATAGAAGACAATGACATGAAACTGAAATCAATTTTGATTAAGACTGATACATTTCTTTGATTAGAATTTTTGACTTAATCATTTTTACCTGGATGATCACATAGAGGATCAGCAATATATAGACTGATACAGTCAGACGATCGGATATACAAAATATAGAACAAAAAGACATCAAAGATATTGTTAGTGAGTTTTACGTATTAGCAGTAGCTAGTCACATTACTCGTGAGAGAGAACACCTCTCTTGCGCCAATGTGATGATCTGGAAAACAGACAGTGCTCAAGAAAACATTGTAAAAATGTAGCTCTGACAATAGAAGAAATATTTCAACAATACTCTGTTCCATAATGTGTATGATCTACAATATTGGAATGCATGTTGGCGGTAGATATCTTTCTGTTGTTATTTTACTCAACATTATTTGTTGCCTACAAGTTTTTACAACAAATAGTTAGAATCCGATCTAGGGCTTGGAAGAGAATTAGACTGCAATCAGCAACAGTAGCTATGGCCACCAAGTGGCTCTATCCGGCCTTCATTTTCGGAATGTCATGTTTCCATCAATGGTATCAGAGCCATTCGTCAAGTTCAACTTCATAAAACTTGATCTGGCTATGGCATCCATTAGCAACATTCAATCAAAGATCTGCACGATCCTTGACTCCTCATAATCAAACTTCCTAGCATGAAAGACGAAGACTTCTCTCATATTGAAAGGTGAAGGTCTATGAACCTGGGTAGATGGCACTGAAAAAATGCCTACTACAACTGGCAAAGAACTACGAGAATGGAGAGAAAGAAATGACAAGGCAGCAATCGTCTTATCTTCCTCCATTGAAGACAACTTAATGCTTGATCTAGCCACACTCTCCAATGCAAGAGAAATGTGGGATACTTTGCTGACTTGATTTCAAACAAAGTTATAAAGCCAAATTATGCTTCTTCAAAATCAGCTGACCAATCCGAGATGGGATGGTAAAAATCTCACCACCTTCATTAGAAGAATGAAGAACCCGTCACAATTTTGGAACAGAAAAGAAGACAAATGGAAGAGCAGAAATAAGCTGAGATGACAAAATGGTGAGAAGAAGACCTGCACAAGATGCACACGAGAAGGCCACATTGTTGATAAGTGCTGGCTCAATCCAAAGATAGAATGCATTCACTATCATAAGAAGGGTCACGTAACTGTTGACTGCTACCAAAATCCTCCAAGATGGCCGAAGACAGAGCCAACATCAGCAGGAGCGCAGCAGCTTACTTGTGTACTGATGTCTTTGCGACATCAACTCCAGATACACACGAAATAATTCACGATTCAGGTGCAATGTCACACTTCGTGACAACAAGACACATGATTACTAATTATCATAAATCAAAATCTTCCAGATATAAAATTTTGGGAGATGGTTCCAAACACAAGGTGAGAGAAACCCGCGCGTTGTGGTAGCACCAAAGGAAGAGACATAAGGCTCGATGATACTCTATACATGACCACTCTTCAAAAGGACCTACTCTCTGTTGCTAAGATGGTAGATGTAGGACTAACAATCACCTTTGGCATAGGGCCCTTATTGATATTGAATTGGCTCATCCTGAAAACTACGTAGGCAATGTTAGAGTGTGTATTTTCTTCCAGGTACATGAGTGATCCGATCAGCCTCTTGTAGGACACGTTTTGCATGGCTATCTGCTCTTCTACATTATGCAGATAGTCCTGCTTCATCAGAATCGTTCCAGCTACCATCCGTGTATTAGCTCTCTTGCAGTCTGTCATCTGAAAATCATCACTGATTTTTTGGATGTATCTTGATTGGTGAAGATACAACTTCCCTTCGTCAAAATCTTTGTCAATCTACAATCATAGGTAGCATCTTGCTTCCCCTAGGTCTGATATTTCAAAATGCTGAGAAATATCATGTTTCACCTAAGCAATTAGGTTGTCCCTTCTGGATAGGATCAATGAATCATCCACATAGATTGTTTTGATTATGTTTTTCCCAAATGCGACCTTTGTATAGACATTGTAGTCAGTAATTAATGGTTGAATCCTAGGGATCTAAGAATGTGATCCTTCTTTTTATACCACTGTTTGGCAAATTGCTTCAATTCGTATATGTATCTGTGCATTCGACAGGCGTAGTTGGCAAAGCATGAGCAGATGAATCCTGGTGGTTGGTCCATGTAGACCTCCTCATTCAACTCGCCGTGTAGGAAGGCGGTCTTCTCATCCAATATGTGGATCTTGAGACTGTATGTTGCTGCATATGCAAATAGCAGACTTAAGGACGAATGTTTTATGACTGGAGAAAAGGTTTCAGTATAGTCAACACCATACTTTTGAGAGAAACCTTTTGCTACCAATCTGGCCCTGTACTTTGATACGTTGCCATCAGGTCCATACTTGTATTTGAAAACCAATTTGCACTATACAGTCTTCTTGTCTGTTGGTAATGGTTCCAGATTTCAGACATTGTTATGTTCCATGGGATTCATTTCGTCTTCCATTGCCTTAATCCACTTGTCCTTATCTGGACAACTGATAGCTTTCTCATACGTTTGAGGTTTTCCGTCAAATCCACATAATTCTTCTGTTGTAGAAGATGAGCTATCAAGGACAAATCTGATTGGTGATCTTCTTTCTTGTTTGGATCTTCTTGTAGTGTCTACAATCAGATCGATAGCATTGCCTTTGCTGACTGTTGAACTAGTGTGAGTAGTAGGTGTCCTAGGGTACAAGACGTATGTCATCATCTGAACAATTACTCTGTCCATCTTGAATTTGAATATCTTTCTCTGAATGCTCAAGGTTCCCTCCCTCCGTTGATGTTGGTAGGTCATAGTAGCCTCTGGTCAGGATTTCGAAGCCGACTGGATCTCCATCAGCCATCGTTTTTGACTCATCAAATCTGATGTCTTTGACAACTTTGATTTGTCTATTGTTATAGGCATGTAGACTTTGTAGTATGATGAGTGAACATCATATCCTATGAAAAATCCTTGCTTCACCTTCTCATCCAGCTTCTTTCTTTTCTAATCTGGAATGTGGGCATATGTGATGCTTCCAAAAATGTGCACATGAGTCAGATTTGGTTTATTGCCCTAGCATACCTCGTGTGGCATTGTATGGGCAATAGTAGATCTGCCAGTCCTGTTCTGCAGGTAGTTGGCCGTAGCTACTGCTTCAGCCCAAAAGAATTTCGGTGTCTTTGAATAGGCCATCTTGGATTTTGCAGCTTCCATGAGAGTGCGATTTCTCCTCTCTGCTACGCCATTGTGTTGTGGCATTTAGGCTGCGCCTAGAAGCTCGCCAAAAGAATTCTGCAATACCTTCAACAGAGGAAGGATTATGGGCTATGTTTCTCTCAGCATGAAGGATTCCAAATCAAATCCTACAACGATGCAAGCTGGACATCCCTGAAAGATGACTACAAAAGCATCTTGGGAGGATGCACAAAGCAGCCGGTGCAGCTGTGATATGGGTCAGTAGGAAGTAGACCATAACTACACAATCATCCTGCAAAGCAGAGTTTGTTGTAGCAGCCAAGATGCCAAACGAGCTTACATGGCTCAAACAGTTCCTTGACGGAATGGGAGAGAACTCCAATGAGCCGTTGCTACTATTTATGTATAACACACCCCCCATTTATCTAACGAAGGATCTAGTATTTCATTCAAGGACGAAACACATTACTATCAGATATCATCTAATAAGAGATATGAGAATTAGATCGCAGTCAGAAGTAGTAGCTACGGCTGCCAAGTCGGCTCTATCCGACCTTCATTTCCAAAACGTCAGTTTTCCATCACTGACTACTACTTTCATACGCTATAGAATATGATCTGGAAGTACAACAGATCGATGTGAAGAAAACCTTTCTGCAGGGAGACCTAGATGAAGAAATCTTCATGAAACAACCTGATGGATACAAAGGCCCAAACAATCGAGACTACGCTTGTTGGCTGCATCGATGTATCTATGGTCTTAAGTAGGCCTCGCGAGCTTGGTACAAGAAGCTCGCTAGTCTTTTGAAGTCTCTAGGCTTTAGTCCTACACACCCAAATTGTAATGTCTACACATAAAGAATAAAAAAAAAAGTTTATGATTCTAGCAATATTTGTGAATGACTCTTTGATGATAGGACACTATTTGATGTCGGTTAATAAAACAAAGAGTCAGATATCTGCAAACTACAAGATCATACATGCGGAGCTGCGATCTACTAGACCTGCAAGAAACAAACAATTGTGGCTCAAACCCCTTCCATCATGAAGATGGATTCTCAAAGTGCTATTTACTTAGCCCAGAATGTAGTTTTTCACTCAAAAACCAAACATATATCTCTAATATATGATCTCTAAAGGAGAGCTTCATATCGAGTTGATAAAATCAGAAAATATGATTGCAGATCTGCTGACCAAGCATAGAAGAACAATGGGAATAGGATAAAAAAGGAAATGTTGCATCGTTCAAGAGAGTGTGTTGGAGATGGTGAACTCATGCAACCATTCTCTAGCATTCCCCCAAGGACCGACAAGTGTGGAAGTTAGAAGATGGTAAACAATCTATCCTTTGACAAAATGCATATCAACTTTGATAAGGACCCACATATACAATGATTATCAATCATCATTGTTAGAAGCACATCAAAATTGGATTCACTAGTGCACATGTTGAGATATAGCCAATGCTACTTAGAAACTAGATGCAAAAGTAACCCTCCTCTCTCATTTCAAAACAAAGATCGAGGATCCATAGCACCACAACAATTTGAATAATCCATAAGTTGTAGAATTTGCTAAAACAATTGCTTCCACTCCTCACACATCTCTGATAGCTTTTGATCGCTGCAAAGGCGTCCTCTTGGGTCAACGTTCAAAGGACCAGCCTCCAAAGATCATGACATCCATAGAAGTGCCTTAACAACCACCATAGTAACCATCTAGTCCTTCTAATAAAATACATTCTATTCACTTGTTACAACAACGCTATAGAAGCAACAACCATGATTCTTCACAAGTTAAGCAAGCATCACCACAATCTTGATTCTGCCTTATCACACCCTGAAACATATGTAATAATCTTGAAATCAAGAGCTGCCATAGAGGCTATAAAAAATAGACTCACATCTCTTAACAGAACAAAGGCAAATGAAATTCGAATCAACCTGTCAATTTCTCATGCTATATGACCTCATGCAGGTAGTCACTCAGATTGTTAGGGAAGATGAATCATTATGCAAAAAAAAGGTTTCTAGTTACTCACATATTTTCAAGGAACAGTAGTTAACATTGACAATCCTTAGTATGCTAAGAGCCACAATTATTTCCAATGATTTATTATGCACAAAAGCTAGTACAATTGGTAATGGGTTTGTTGGAGATGGTGAACTTATGCAACCATTCTCTAGCATTCCCCCAAGGACCGACAAATCTGACAGTCACTGGCACCGAACTATCACGCTGAAGACGAATCGTCGGGCAAGTCGAATCATCGGCCTCTAGCTCGTCAGGTGTGAAGCTTCCTAGATATCACGCTCAGCCGTAGAAAAGTAAGGTTACCAGGGAGTTGGTTAACTAAGAGTTTAGGTTAAACCTCTCTTGTAACGAGGAGTTAATCTATCTTGTAATCCCACCTAGTGGGACATAAGTATAGATCAGAAACCAATAAAACATAAGCTAAAAAGCGTCAGAGAAGAAATAGTATCTACAAGAAGTAGAACACAATTTTGTTAGACGAGCGTCAGGCCGCCAACGTGCGAGACAATGCTGACTCACTCTGAAACAAAAACAAAATACAATTACATTCTGTTCTTCCATTTGTGATCTTTGTGTTGCATCTGTTATTACTTGATTGATTGTAGCATTGTTTGTGATTGGTAGTCGTGTATCTAGATCCTATAATTCAAAGCATTGTGTAGTGCACTTCCGCAAAGAATAGGCACACACGACAATTGAGCGAGCAAATCGCAGCAGGGTTTATGAAATTTGAGATAACAACCACACGTTCCTACAAGCCTGATACTAATCAATACATCAATAATCCCTTTAGACGTATGGATTTTATCTCTCATCTCATGAGAAGTCAAAATCGTATGGTGAGCAAGACACTGTGCAAATTACATCAAGGCATGACACTTTTAGCAATGCTAGAACTTTTCATTTTGTTGGAAGTTGCATGAGAGAGATAGAGAGCCTTCAATGCATGTATGTGTAAAGTCCTTTGAATGCAGAAACGCATCTTTACAGCTCATGCTATTGCCTTACATTGACTTTTACAAAAATTCCATTGACCAACCTAAACAAATAGTATGGCCTTTGCAAGGCAAGGCCAAAAATGCAAGTAGTCCTCATTCAATACAACTCTAGCAATTTATCTAATAATTAGCTAAAGACCTATGTGAAATTAATGCTAGATTCAACTCAATCATGCGTCAATATTCTCTTAGTAGACTTAAATTAGTGAGCTAGAGTTGAATTTTTCGAATATTGAAGTTTGATTACTTCTATATACAATTTGCGTACCTTGGGCAAATTTTCAATGAAACATGATGTAATTTGGCATTGTTAATTTTGTAGCATCAAACGCTAGATTCTAATAATTATATATTTTTTGAGCAAAATTTTACATTAAGTGTTTTTTTTTTACACAATGCATAAAACAAGTAGGGTAGCTTGTCATTGATACTCTTTTTAGATGCTTGTGTGTAGATTGTGAACCCTCCAGTCAGCCCATTTACCCTTACCCCTTTGGACTCCTCATTGCAGCATCCCTTGTTGGACATGTTGAGCAAGGGCAACACCCCCCTAATCTTGTTGGCACGCGAGGATTTTAAACGCGCTACCATTGGATGTTCTCGAAAGTATTCAAATAAACCACGTTTCAGAGATCTAGCATTGAAAAGCTTACAAGTGGCAAACATGACTCGTGGCTAGCGTCCAAGAGGGCGACGCCTGCAAGGGCAGCCTAGAGAATCCTTTCGTAGACGAAAGCTCTACAGTTCTATGTCTCTGTCCCACTGGAACCATCTGTGATCGTAACGAACATGCTAGAGGTTAGTTTTGAATTTTTATCCTTGACAGAACCCAACATGGATTAATGCACCTAAGTTGGACCATCCTGCACCCGAAACAGTCGGCAAACTACACAATAAAAATGCTCTTAATCAGAGCTTTCATCTGATACCCATATTGCCCAAAAAAAATTCCAAAAAAAAAAACGATTTTGCATGATTCTGGGATTTTTCCGAATCATGATTCGGACTGCAATTCTGAACTGCAATTCAAAATTGTGGTGCAACTATGGTGAAAATACAGTGACCTAATAAGACTGAACGCAATTCTAAGGTCAATTCTCCAATTTAAGGTCATTTCATTTCAAATTGTTTCAAAGTTTTACGTAAATAATTTTTTTTGACGAACTAATCATTAGTACTAAAGGTAATTAGAAGCCGTTACTCGATATACAGTTCGAATTTGTTTCGTGACTAATTCAACATTTTACTGGCTTGCTTAGCATACAACATCGACTAATAGACGTACTATGGGAATATGACAAAAAAGCATTCATGCATGAATTCTATTGTTTAGAACAACTGTACTGCTTCCATGCATGTCTCAAAACATTTGCAGAATGATCAGTCAAGTAATTTCCAGATCTTATAGTACACTACTTGACTAGGGCAACTGGCATGCATCGGACAATTATGGAATTTTGTCAATTTTGCTTCAAATGCCAAACTTTAGACGACGATAACTTGAGCTATAGAGCGCCAAATTACTCGTTATAAAGCATAGCTTAGAGAGAGAATAGGTTTCCAAGAGGCCTGCCACGTCAACCTGCCACCTCAGCTTCACATGTGCGAGCACACAGTAGGAAAAAAAATAGTAGGAGGGCGGACTTTTCCAAGAGGGAGTTATGTTGAAAAAGCAAGTTCAGCTTCGCATGTTTTCAGAGAGGCATCATAAACAGTCTATATAGAAGTTAGTGAAGCATTCATAGAACTCCTAAGGCTCAGTATGGGCTGAGAACAAGCAAATATCCATTTTCAAGAGAGGACTACCAAATGAATTGTATCAGTTTCCTCAGTGATCCCGAAGAATCAAATCACCCAAAAAGCATGAAAGTCATCAATTTTCAGACCGTTTTCAGCTTTGCATGACCTCTATAGCTCATTCCTTCTGCTCATACTGATAAGACATCTTCAAATGATGTTGAATTTTTTTGACAAATTTACGGGTTTACCTTCTGATCTTTTATACACTAAAATGACCTGAACCAACCCTTGACAAATATGATTTTGCTATGATATAGCTCTTACTATCCATTTCTAGCCAAACACTCCCAAATACAAGCTTTTTTGACCAAAACATAGCCTAGAAAGCTAAAATCATAGCATAAACTGGCATGCAATCATTAAATCTGTACTTAATATCAAGTACACTTCTGGAAACACTCAATCACAATAACTTATGAGCAGTTCAAGCAAAAAACCGGCATACTAGCAAAAACTGTTATAAATATCGCATAGATCTGATCACAATTAATATAGCAATGGAGAACGTATATACTGATGGATCTTAGCAAGAAGCAAATGAAATATGCCTACTTGGAGGATTGTTCACCACCACGAAGAAAAAAATGATTGCTCTTACCAAAGAATCGATGAAAAGCCCACCAACTCCAAATCCTTTGATCTTCGTAAGCCTTGCTTTGATACCAAAACATCTCAAGATCTTGCTTACATGATACACACAAAGGATTAATTGTAGAGGATACCGCCTACCAAGTAGAAGCTACCGATCAATCTCCAATAGCCTCACCCCCAAGCCAAGGATTATTCCAAATCCCACATCAAGGATTATTCCAATCCTATGCATCAGACATGGACGTAGCACCTATCATCTTTAATTACCTTCGATGACACGTGCCTGTAACATCGTTTTTTTTCATGTGAGCTTGCTACGAACTGCCATTGGAGACACTACACCTCGATTTGATACATTTCTAAAGGATCTAGAGTTTTTCTAGTTTTTCCTGTTGCTATTCTTTAGGTACGCCTTCAATGTGATGCCATCGGTAGCTTTAGTGGGATGGTTGTCCTAATGTTTTTTCTCACACTCTGTTGTTGATCAGGCTTGTGCTTTAATCCGCTTCGTTTCGTCGCCCTCGCCAGCTGGGGTAGGGGGGAGCAGGTCCGAGAACTGTGAGGGCACGCTGCTGCAGCTCCGGTAGTCGCGACATTATCTCCCGCTGGCTCTCGTGAAATTCTACTTCTTGCTTCCGTTCGTTGTGTCAGCGGAAATCTTCTAGGATCTGCTCTAATTTGTTGTCCATGTGACGTTGTACCTCCCTAAACCCTGAATCTATCTCATCACATAGGCCATGGTACTGTGTAGACTGCTTTAGTGGTCCAGGAACACAGTCCACAGGTTCATGATCCCGATACGAACCCAAGGAATTGAGCCAGGTTTGATTCGGGTATCGTTCGGTCGACTGGAGAGAAACACAATTAGGTCAAGCGAAATGGACTAGTTTTGCAGCTTTCCGTCCAACGGCCCCATTTCTTCAAATGGGATCCGTTTCAGGTGCCGTTTGTTTCGGCCAGTGGAAAACCTTGATAGGAACATGTCAGAACAGACAGGACGAGGAAACGACCGATGGTCGGCCCGCAACGTCTGTCCGAAGTTTGACGTTGAATAGGGCTTCAGGGACACTTCGTGAGGGAGCGGAACTGAAAACATTTTGAATCGACAAAAATGGACCAGGAATACAGTCCAGACATTTGTGATTCCGATACGAACCCAACGGAGCGAGCCTGGCTTGATTCGGGTATCGTTCGGTCAAAATGGCCCTTTGACGGGATAGAAACACAATTAGGTCAAGCAAAATGGACTAGTTTTGCAACTTTTTGTCCGACGACCCCATTTCTCCAAACGGGATCCATTTCAGTTGCCGTATGTTTTCGGCCAGTGGACAACCTCGATAGGAACCTGTGGGAACAGACAAGACAAGGAAACGACCGACGGTCGGCCCGCAACGTCCATCCGAAGTTCGACGTTAAACAAGGCTTCAGGGACACTTTGTCCGGTCGGGACCTGAAAACTGGGAGATGTTTCGGAGCCCCCGTGGTGGTACGCAATCAATCGAGACACAATAGTGTGTAGGTCTTGTGGTTTTCTGTAGTGAATGACACAGTTTTGCATAAGTATTTAGTAAGCTGTTGAAGTTCATTCGGGGGGAAACCGATCTCATCATATAAGACATAGTAGTGTGTAGGTCTTGTGGTTTCCTGTCTTGAGAGCTTGTCACTCATCTGGTGAGCGTTCACCTCTCCCAAATCCTCTGGTGAGCATTCACTTCTTTGATACAGTCACTGATGCACCCTAAACCCTAAATCAGTAATATGTTTACCATACAAACCATCATCTTCACTCCAAACCACTTTCAGGTCTTTCTTTGCCGCTTTTTTGGAGCTTAGTTCCCAATGAAGGTTCATAATAATTTATGAACTGCTCATTAGTCATCGTTGTTTGGTAATATCTCAGTTATGGGAGGCATGGACAGTGGTTAGGTTTGTTGCAAATTTTTTTGGATACCGTTTTCTTACTTTTTAATAGGAGGGGACAGGTGGGTGCCAAACACCCTCTGATAATTAATTCCGGGGGGGGGAGGGGCCATAAATTGCTTTTATTTTGCTTTGGGGATGTGGGATAGCGTGGGCTAGTGCCTGTAATTTTTTTTTTTTGGAAAAAAAAAAATTCGAAAATGGGGGACATATACGCACCCCTGAGGCGTTCACGTCCGGACGTGCGTCCGCGTCTAGGGTCCACTTCCTTAGATATAGGGTTTCAGATTTGTCACAATTGCAAAAGAATTTTACCCCTGAATTTCAGGGCTGATATGGCTGATGTAGAGCCTCAATACTGCTGCTTGATTGCCTTGGGTTTGTTTCAATTGCACATCTAGGGTTTTGTAAAACTTAGACTTTGATGCCAATTGAAATAGAGCAAAAATCTTTTGAAGCCCCAACTATTGGCTTCATGTCGTCCTGCTGGTATTGACTGGTAGATTTTGTAAAGATTCTGCCTGCTTCATCAAAATGATACAATATGTCGAGGCAATCTCTCACCTCACTTATGGAAATGGTGGCAGCTAGTATGCATAGCCACTAAAAATGTTGATATGGCTTTGATACCATGGAGGACAATGTGATGTGGGTTTACTGTGTAGGCAAAACACTTATCATGTGAAGGTAGAACACAATTGCAAGATGAAACATGAGACAGATTAGCAAATTCAAAGCAAACTTGATTGATTGTTATGAGCAAAATACTAATACATGATGCATACTAGACTTTCTCACAAGAAGAAGAAATATGAACCCCTTTTGACTATGCGCCCATGATGATAGATTGGAGTCTTGTGGGATGGGGGTATTTATATACCCTCTAATTGCTACGGTTGTGGTAGGCTCCACAGACCTATCATTAGGCTGAATAGGAATCATATTGACTTACCAGGTTCAAACCAATTGTACAATGACTAGTGCGATTATTGATGCTTATGGTCAAACACAAACATCATGACAACACTACGGTGATCATACAAATGACATGTTCGCATGGATTTAGAGCCATGGAGGGTACAATTCAATGTACAATGCATCACAATAAAGAGATTATTTCCAACAAGAGTAATTTTACCTGCACTATCCTTGAATCTTTGTTACTTTCCTTTTTTCCATATTATATCGAGCTTTTACTCCAACTAAATTGACGTGATTATCAACATAGGGTGGGTGTCATGTAGTTTTTAGGAGGATACTTTTTCAAGATGTCGTCTTTGAAGGTACATAATTGGGATGTGGCAATAATGTAGTAATTTAAATACATTAAAGATAACAAGAGACCAGCGATGAGTTTGTGAGTGTATGTTTACAATTTTGAAACTTTTCTTGAACCCAAGGTATGCGACTTTGCTTTTTCCATTGCTTCTTCTTTTAAGCCATTCTTTTGTGCTTTGGGATCTTGGTGAAACTCATGAAAGGAAAATGACCATGATGGAAAGATGAATAAAATTCTTGAAAGCATTTGCCTTTGATATTATCTTACAATGCATTTTTCCTCATTGCAGAGCTCAAGTCAGGATGGGTTTGAAAGTGCAAACTCTCAAGTATCTTGATGCTTTTCCTCGTGCAGAAGAGCATTTAACTCAAAGGACTCCTTCAGGAACTGTTGGTAGGGGTTAAAAGCACTCATTTTTGTTTTAGTGTTGCGTTAGTTCACTTTGTGACTGCCAATGAAATTTGATTCCTTTGAACATCTTGGATCTTAGTGACATTGATTATTATGATTGTGTAATTGGCATCAAGGAAGAGGTGATACATAACATTTTTTCTCCATTCCAAATGATTTAATCTTTTTGAGCATTCAAATGATTAACACTTGCGTTTATTCTCTCGTAAGAAATAATTATATTGTGAGGCTTTATCACAATTTAGTTGAATCCGCCTTACAAAGGGAAGACTATGTGCATAAGTGGTTAAGCACCTTAGTTTGCTTGGGAAGATTTAATGCCTTGAATCACAATATTTGATTTCACATAAGAACAATTGACCAGAAGATGAAGCAACTAGCATTCTCCAACTAAGGAAAAAGAACATCATATATAACCAATAATTGATCCTTACAAGGAAGAGAACGTGCTCCTACAATGAATCCAAAGAGTAATCCTGATCATAAGACAATGAATGAACTTCTCTACTTTCTACTAGTACCTAGTTAATAAAAAGAAGTCACTACCCTATCAATAGTCATCATTGATCTGGCCAAGTAGAATGGATCATGGCCCCATATGGTCATTTAGGCCATAAACGTACTATCTTACTTCTAATAGACTAATAGTATGGCCCCCAATGTGGGCTAGTAAAGAAAACATGTATTGAAAACACTATTGCTTTGCAGAGGTTTGTAAAAGAGATGAGCTCAACAATCAAGAGAGAGCATCTCGTGGATTTCATAGCAAATACTTACCCTCTATAAGTGATCTACTACCATGGAATCTGTCTCTTAAGCATTAGATGAGGGAAGCGATGGTGGGTAGGAATATCCTTTGGAGAAAGGGAACTCTTGGTAAGGCTAGTGCATGATCCTATTTCAAGAGGCACACACAAAGCTATTGTGCCTACACCATACATAGTTGTTGGTTCCAATCTTTGCCTATGGGAGAAACATAATGGCCTAACAATTTGCAAGGTTTTTGTTAGCTTGCAACTAAAGGATAAAAACTAGTAGGAAAGGAAACAACTTCAGATCAAGCAAAATATAAGCATGTAGCTCATCATCTAACATAAACAAAACATTGCAAGCCTTCGTAGTATGTGGTAGTGTTACAACCACTTCCTGCCGCAAACCGCTAGGTGCCGGTTACCCAACAGGAACCGAACGTCACATGATCCACCCCGCCGTAGGATCCAATACAGATCCACCCTCTGTGCCTTGGCCCGTGACCTTGACAAGCGAGATCCGACCTCCAACCCTGACAATGTCCCATACCATTGCCAAAGCCATCAACCATCTCCCACCTCAGGCTAGCACTCATCCTGGCTATATGCAAGCGCTCACCATCCACCATCTCGTAGGTAGATAGAATGAATGGCAAAGTGAGACCTCCTCTCCTTGTACCAAGGTAGGAGTCTCCAAGCCTGGCACACATCCTAGATCACGACACGTGGCAACCATGCAGGTCCACCAGTCATTGGTCAACAAGCCCAGTCGATGTTCAGTTACAAGGTGGGTTTGGGACCCAAGGGAGTTGGGTCCCTAACATTCCCTCCCCCTTAAAAGGCTCCTCTTCTAAGGAAGGAAATCTGGGAATCTCAGTCTAAGGTCTCGCTCCTTTTACCAAGAGTTCTTGTCTTTGGAGCTTCCTTTTCAACGAACCAAGTACTCAGTTACCTGCCAGTTTCCGAGCCCACGTTGACGTACATCAACAATGGCCTGTTGTTCAGAAGGTACAAAGGATGTCAGGTCCTCAAGTTCAACTAGCTCATCCTGAAGAATCAAGTCATCCTTTCCACCAAGTAGTTCCTTTGAACAACTAATGTGAAAAATTGGATGAACCATTGACTCTCTAAGGAAGGTCTAGTTGATAAGCATTTTGATCGAGTAGATTGGTTTGTCCTTTTAGTTTGACCATGTATTTCATAATGATCCGTAGACCCTAGACTTAATGTGGTCTCAAAGAACGCTTGCCAGAATTTGCCAGTGAACTTAGAATCCCGATCACTAACAATGTCATTCAGCAAACCAAGCAACCTGGACAACTTTTTCACAGAACGTTGAGCAAGTTCAAAGCTTTGACAGACTGCCTGGTTGGAATGAATTGCGCTATTTTGGTTAGTCTGTCAACTATAACCCAAATAGCATCATTTTGCTTCCCCGTTCGAGGTAGCCCAACCACAAAATCCATGGAAATACTTTCCCATTTCCTTTCGAGAATTTTCAAGGCAATTAACAAACCAGTTGCCCTAAGTCTTTTAGCTTTATTAATCTGGCATTGTGTTCACTTGCGAACAACAAAGTTCCAAGAAGGGTGGCAAAGGGAAGAAGAAGAAGAAGCAGCTAGATATGAGTTATGAATAGAGCCACAACTGATCTAGAGCTAAGCTATGAAAGCATCACATAAGCAAGACTTAAGCTATGAAAGCAGCACACAAGCAAGACTTAACCCAAACGCAGGAAAGAGAGAGATTAAGGAGGCTAAAGAGAGAGATCAATATCATCAGCTGAATAACAAATGACACAGTTTCCCTACTCATAACCAAGAGGAAGCCCTAAAAGGAAGCTTCCGGTGGCTAGGGCCCAACTGGGAGGGAAAATAGTGCGCCCTCCAAGAAGGCCCCCACTCTCCAGTAATATGTCCAAATGGCCTAATAATGAATAATAAGGCCAAAGGCCAACCATATAGTCTAAGTATCACTAATGAATAAAAAAGGGCCCAAGGCTTGTTTATGCATAAAGTAAAGTAAATGTAAATGGACACGGCGAATGTAATGAGCCGAGTCCATAACTCTCCCTGGCACAAAAGAAAAAGACCCAATTGCCAAAAAGAAACTGGATCAAGTAGCAGCAAGCCTTGGTGCATCAACAGTTAGAACAACATCTGATGTAGAGGAATCAACAAGTGCAGCAAGAGCACGAGCCTGATCCGCAAGTGATGGTGTATGATAAAAGACATCAATAGGCTCCCATGTGGCCTCCTCAATAGGACGACCATCCCACTGGACCAAAAACTGAATCTGCCGGCGGCGTCGACTATGGTATAGACGGACCTGTAGTATAGCAGCAAGTAAAAATGGAAATAACTCTGGAGCAGTAGGAAACTCAGCATCACAAGGAGCGTCATCCTCAATAGCAGCACATAATAAACTGACATGGAATACATCACAGACGCGTGTGGAAGCAGGAAGCTGTAAGCAATATGTAACTGGACTAAGAACCTCGAAAATGCGATAAGGCCCATAATAACGTGGTGCAAGATTCTCAGTAGAAGCATGGCCCTGGACAAAATGATGACGTGCAAACCGTAGGCGTAGATAAACCATATCTCCAAGCTGAAACTCAACATGGCGGCGGTGACGATCAACTGAGGTCTGATAACGTTGCTGAACATGCTGTAAATGAGAACTGGCCTGAGAAATAAGCTCTCGAGCACCTGATAGAAAAGATGCAAGTGTGACAGATGTATCCTCAGGAGGGAGAGGAATGGCAGGTAAAAGAGGTGCATAGCCATGAGATAATAAAAATGGTGAGACACCTGTGCTGGTACTAACAGAGCTATTATAGCTATACTCTGCTAAACATAAATGCTGATCCCAATCCTTCCCTGAAGGAGTAACAAAATGGCGTAAATAATCCTCAAGGATCCTGTTAAGGACCTCAGACTGCCCATCAGAAGTAGAATGATAAGCAGAACCCATAAAAAGCTGTACATCCAATATACGCATAAGCTCTGTCCAGGATATAGATGTAAACTTACTATCCCGATCAAAAAGGATAGTATGAGGAAATCCATGCAGGCGGAAAATCTCTGATAGGAACAAACGTGCACGCTGCTCTGCTGTGATAGTACTGCAAACTGGTATAAAATGTGCCTATTTCAAGAACCTGGCAACTACCACCATACATGAATCGTGACCACGCTGGGTATGGGGAAGGCCAAGGATAAAGTCCATAGATATATCAGTCCACTGGTGATGAGGAATAGGCCAACTCTAGAGCAAACCAGCAGATTTAGTACGGGAGTACTTATTACGAAGACAAAAAGGGCAGGTATGAAGAAGTACAAGAAGCTCACATCGAAGAGAGGGCCAATAGAAATGGTCTTTGAGACGAGCATAAGACTTCTGGAAACCAAAGTGACCCCCAACAGGAGAGAAATGGGCATCCGACAACAATTGGGAACGGATACCCAAGGAATTAGGAATACAAAGAGAATCACAACGATAAAGACGATTGTCAACAATGGAGTAAACCTGATGAGGACGGGTTGAAATAGGTGGGGCAAAACTATAAACATCACGAAAATCAGAACATGTAAGGTATGCTGCAGGTAGATCATCAAACCATGGAGGAATAGTAGAAACGAGTGTATTCAACAAAGCTGGAAGACGAGATAATGCATCAGCAGCAGTGTTAGCACGACCAGGACGAAGCACGATAATCAATACAAAGGCTTTTGGTAACATCTTTCTTACTAACAAGGAGAACAGGGGCACCAAAAGGGTTGTGACTAGGAACAATGAGACCCTGATCTAACAAGGCAGTAATATGGAGTTCAAGCTCATCACGCTCAGATCGAGACATACGATAAGGGGGACGGGAAGGAGGAGCAAAACCAGGACGCAAGTCAATATGATGGTTCACGTCACGTAATGGTGGTAGCGTCGTAGGTTCTGAAAAGACAAGAGCATACTGATGTAATAAGTCAGAGATCACCTGAGGAACAACTGTTGGAGTAGAAACTGGAGGAACTGGTACTGTCTGCTGAACACATAATAAGGCTGCACAATGAGCCTTCGGTAGGCTGCGAATAAACTGCTTCCCAATAATCAACTGGAAGTCTCCCTGAGAATCAATACCAACAAGTGAGTGTGTAACTGCATCATGTACAAATGTCAATGTCTGCTGTGTCAAGTCCAGTGTAACGGCTCCAAGAGATGCAAACCAATCAGGACCAAGGATAAGATCATAACACTCCATAGGAATAATGTAAAGATCTGCCTGTCCTGAAAAATCTCCAATGCGGTATGGTAAACGCTGAAACATTTGAGAACTAGGAAAAGAATGGGAACTGGCAACCTTAACTGTGAGAGGCTGTGAAGCAGGAACAGGTGAAGCACGGATCCGACTAGTGATATAACTGCTAATAAAAGAATGAGTGCTGCCAGTATCAACTAAAGCAATATACTCACGACCCGTAATACGTACACGTAACCAAATGGAGCGAGGACCAGGACGCCTTGTCCAAGTAGCATAGGCAAGCTGAGCATGGCAAGTAGCATGAAGTAAATCAGTGGAAGGCTTAGAGGATAGGTCAGGCTCATCAGAAATATGAATGTAGATATCAGAATCATCTGGAGTAGTGCCCTCATGGTAATAGGGAGAGGCTGAAAACAATCACGGGCAAAATGGTCAGGACCGCCAAGGAAAATGCTTTGATAGGAGCTGGTCCTTCTCCAAACTGTGCTGAATGTTGCTGAATCAAAGAGACGAAAGCCCTCAGCAAAGAGAGAAAAATCAGCAAGGAAAATGGGCACCCAATCAGAAAATTAGATCTGAAATTCAACAATGAAGAAAGTACTCTGATACCAAGTTACGGATAGAGCCACAACTGATCTAGAGCTAATGTATGAAAGCATCACATAAGCAAGACTTAAGCTATGAAAGCAGCACATAAGCAAGACTTAACTCTAAAAAGCAGGAAAGATTAAGGAGGCTAAAGAGAGAGATCAATATCATCAGCGGAATAACAAATGACATAGTTTCCCTACTTATAGTGAAGAGGAAGCCCTAAAAGGAAGCTTCCGATGGCTAGGGCCCAACTGGGAGGGAAAATAGTGCGCCCTCCAAGAAGGCCCCCACTCTCCAGTAATATCTCCAAATGGCCTAATAATGAATAATAAGGCCAAAGGCCAACCATATAGTCTAAGTGTCACTAATGAATAAAAAAGGGCCCAAGGCCTGCTTATGCATAAAATAAAGTAAATGTACATGGACGCGGCGAATGTAATGAGCCGAGTCCATAACTATGGAGGAGAATCAATCAAATCGATCAGAAGATGGAAAGAAAGTAGTTCGAAAGGTAAATTGCTTTATTTGCAGCAAATCAGGGCATTATGCAAAGGGGTGTTGGCACAAGAAGTTCAAGAAGAAGCAGGATGGGAATTTTGCTAAAGAAGAAGAAGCATCTAATGCAAAATTAAGTGATTTGGGTCTTGAAGACCATGAGTTCTTTTCGACATCGACATCTTCTGGTGGTGGCTTCTCGAAGGAAGAAGACTATTGGTTTATCGATTCGGGAGCTTCGAAGCATATGACACCTAGGCGGGAGTGGCTATCTAATTTTCAAAAATTAGATAATGGATCAAATGTGAAGTTGGGAGACAACTACACATATGATATTAAAGGAGTTGGAAAACTACAAGTTCAACTACCTTCAGGGAAGATTGGAGACATAAAGGATGTGCTTTATGTACCAGGAATTAAGAAAAACTTACTCTCAGTATCAGCTATTGCAAAGCAACACATGGTGGTGCAGTTTGATGAAGAGCGGTGTCTCATCAAGAAGAAAGATAATGAAGTAGTAGCTGAGGGCGGCGGTTATACAACTTTAGGTTCAGGTGGTAGATCATCATTGAAGTGTTGCAAATATTGGATCAATGAGTAAGTTATGGCATGAAAGGTTTGGATATTTGAATTACAAGAGTCTAAAGTCTTGAGGAAATACAACATGGTTATAGGTTAACCTCAAGTTGTTTCTAATCACAAGGTTTGTGAAGGCTGTGTCTTAGGCAAGCATCATATGGAGAAATTTTTGCCTAGTACATTTAGGGTGAGAAATGTTCTAGAACTTGTTCATACAGATTTGTGTGGTCCTATGAGAACTCAGTCTTATGGGGGAGAAAGTTACTTCATGGTGTTTGTGGATGACTATTCTAGGAAGACATGGATCTATCTTCTCAAGAATAAGGGTGAAGCTTTAAGTATTTCACATGGTTTAAGACATAGGTGGAGAAAGAAACAGATAGAAAAATCAAGATACTCCGCTCGGACAAAAGGGGAGAGGATATTTCTATGGAATTTCAGATGTTTTGCAAGGATCATGGTATAAAGAGACAATTTGCAAACACGGACACACACCTCAACAAAATGGGGTTGCAGAAAGAAAGAACCGGTAGCGAGGAGTATGCTCAAGAGTAAAAATCTTCCAAATATGTTTTGGGGTGAAGCAGTTAAGACGACGATTTATCTTTTGAATCGATGTCCTACAAAGGTTGTAGAAAATTGGACTCCAGAGGAAGCTTACACAAGTCTAAAACAAGATGTAAGTCATTTGAGAGTGTTGGGTAGTATTGCTTATGCTCACATTCCTAAGGATTCCAGGGGCAAGTTGGATTCTAAGGCGACCAAGTGTTTATTCCTTGGATATGATAGTCAAGAGAAGGGAATAAGATACAAAGATACCTTATGATAGGAATCAAGATGGAGGAATTCCTATATTGTGTGACGAGTTATTACAGGAGCCTAAATCGACACATGTATCGCCTATGCCAATGCAAGTACCTAGAGTGATCTTGGTTGAGAAAGGAAAGAGGAAGGAGAGATCAGGTATATGGGATAGTTATTCACCTCCTACTTTACCAGGCAGGAAGCATCCTACATCAGAAGCTAGAAGATTGCCTAGATGGTACTATGAAACTATCAAGGATAGTGTCATTTTGGAACAGGGAGAGTCAGTACGCATGGAACTAGGAGATTGGCTAGGCTTGAAAAGCAACGGGAAGATCAGGATCGACAAGAGGATCATCATGAAGATCAAGATCGACAAGAAGATCATCACGAAGATGGGATGTACATTTTGCATATATGGCCATAGTATTGGAAACCAAGGATCCATCTACTTTCAGAGAGGCCGAAAAAGAGGATATTTGGAGGAAAGCTATGGATGAGGAGTAGGACTTGTTAGAAAACCGACTTGATCATACAAGTAAACCAAGACAAGATTCCTATTGTTGTTAGACAATAGTCATACACATGAGAGAGAACAACAATGATGAAGAGATGTACTCCAACTAAGTCCCATTACAATGGAGGTAGGGCGCCAGCCTACATATATACTTTCTCTAAACTATGTGTAAGGCAAAAAGCAAAAAGCAAATATCTCTGTATTTCTCTAAACTATGTGTAAGGCAAAAAGCAAAAAGCAAATATACATTCCGTAGTCTCACTCAGACCAGTGACCTTGCTTTTTATACAGATCAGTTTATGGAGCTTTCTCATCTTTTCACAGATCTACCGGCCACTGAGCTTATTTCTCGTTTTATTGCTGGGCTTCGTGGTGCCTTACATTACGATGTTCCTTCCTTCCATCCTCCCACACTTGTTGAGGCGATGTCTCTTTCCAGTACTTTACAGCAGAAGGACTTTGACACCCTTCCTTTCCGCTTCTCTCGACCCCGTCCTTCTGCTTCATCTTTTCCCGCTTTGTACACCCCTACACCTATCCCTTCAGTTCCAGCTCCTTGCATTGTCCCTTCGTGTCCTCGTCCTCTGACCCCTTGACCTGCTTTTGTCCGACGTTACACATCTGCAGAGTTCGCTGACCTTCAGGATCCTATGTCACACAGTTTGAGCAAGTTGCCTGATTTACTTGAGATAGTTATTGATCTACCTGAGCTCGTCATTGTATCCCCATAGTGACTCAGAGTCACATATACAGGTTCCTACAGATGCTGATTCACATATACATGTTGCGGCTGATATGGTCCTTTGATACTGATATAGCATGCTGTGATACTATTGATGATATTGTTCCATGCTTTGATATTGTTGTTGAGTACTTTGATGCTACTCGTGTTTCTGAGCGCCATGCTATAGATGTTGTCGCCTATGCTCCATATTTCAATATTATTCATGGGTCTACGGTTTCAGATGCTTTGGCTACTCCAGTAGATCTCCATATGGCGTACGACTGGTTCTCTTCACTTGGTACTGTTGTTGTGGATCTCTCTTAGCAGACACTTTCCTTTACTCATGCTGGTCAACATCATTTACTTGCTGGTATTGATTCCCAGGGTGACTATCAGTTGGTTACCGGGAAGCAGTTTATGCGTAGCCTACCAAAGGCTCAGGATGCAGCTCTTCTTTCCATTCAGAGTACATCAGTTGCTACTTCACTTTCACCATCCGTGGGTCCTCTTCCTCAGGCCGTTTACCTTGGTGGTATTTCTACTATTGCTTTTGCGCATACCTTAGATAGCCCTCCTGGTTCGGTGGCTGGTGCAGTATCTTCTCCAATGGTCTCTATATCTCCATCTCTTGAGTCCGTTATGGCCGATGTTCCTGCTGATTTTTATGGGGTTCTTCATGGGTCCACGTTTGATGGTTCCCTCGCTATTGGTGATCAGGTTGTATCTTCTTTCGCTTTACTCCATGGATTCCTGCTTGAGGTTTGTGAACCGCCTCATGATATTTCTACGGTTCCTTACATGATTCATGCGCCTTTGGCCCTTACCGTGACACATTTTCCATCCAAGGATATTTGCCAGATGGTCACTATTACTTATCTAGGGTATTTATATGTTGGGATCCTTCTAAATGAGTATACGGGCATCCTTCAGTCTCCTTGTGTTTCTACATATAGGTTTAGGGTAGTCCATGCCGATGCTGTGGATATATGGCATTCTTGGCTATTACGTATAGCTTGGTTTCCATTTGGACCTGTTGATTGGTATTGGTTTTCCATATTACTGATCGCCTATGGTGCGGATATCTCTATGATTATGCATGTGGCTTTCTATCTGTTCCTTGGATTGTTGCTCATTGTCAGGGCTTGGCATATCCTGATGGCTTGGGTTATTGCCTCCTTTCTAGCTACTGTTTGTCCAGGTGATCTTTTGATTCCCCGTCATTTCAGGTTGCTCCATATCGCTTGGTCTCTGATGCTAAGTTGCCACTTTGTTCTGGTTTTCCGAGACCATCAGAGTACCACTTGTGCGCCTGGTGTATACTTTGGGATTACACTTGCGGCCAGTTCCGATGGGTCATCCGATTCTCCATCCATTTTTGGTGTTTCCTATGATGGATTGGTATGTCCATATGAGGTCTTTTTGGATGAGTGTTTTGGCTACAGTTTTTCAGTTGAGGCCTCTACTATTTCTAGATTTGTTGCTATTGTTTTTATGCATCATGTTTTTTTAGATGATGCATTGATTTCTTGGACCTTCTGGAGCTTTTGGCATGCTGCTCTTCTCGTGATAGGGGCCTTGAAGCCATTGCTACTTCTCATTCATGGGTCTTATGGATACCTTGGGCTTTTGACCATGCTGGTGCACGTTTCTCCATTTTAGCTATCCTTTGTCAGGATGATCTCTTTATGATCCATGTTTCCTGGCATATCGCTTGCTTTTCCATGCTATTACAGCGTGCGTGTCATCCTGCTTATGTTCCTACTCCTTGGTGCTGGTATTCTGATGCTGCTATCTTATCTTGGGGCACCTATATCACTGAGTTTGCACATATGGTTGATGGTTATGTGTATGATGCGGCTATTCGCGATGAGTGTCCATCTCTTTTCCAGTTTCCTTATTGGCTTCCTATTGCTGATACGGTTTTACCTTCTCGGGCTTTTTGGATACCTTGGTATGATGTCCCTATCTTTTGGGCTGATCCTCTACTATCTTGGGCATTATGAATACCTTGGCATTCCTGGTTGGTGCTCGATCATTCTACTTCTGATGGGCAGTCTGAGGTCCTTAACAGGATCCTTGAGGATTATTTACGCCATTTTGTTACTCCTTCTAGGAAGGATTGGGATCAGCATTTATGTTTAGCAGAGTATAGCTATAATAGCTCTGTTAGTACTAGCACAGGTGTCTCACCATTGTTAGCTATGCACCTCTTTTACCTGGCATTCCTCTCCCTCCTGAGGATACACCTGTCACACTTGCATCTTTTCTATTAGGTGCTCGAGAGCTTATTACCTGGGCCAATTCTCATTTACAGCATGTTCAGCAGCATTATCAGACCTCAGTTGATCGTCACTGCCGCCATGTTGAGTTTCAGCTTGGAGATATGGTTTATCTATGCCTACGGTTTTCACGTCATCATTTTGTCCAGGGCCATCCTTCTATTGAGAAGCTTGCACCACGTTATTATGGGCCTTATCGCATTTTCGAGGTTCTTAGTCCAGTTACATATCGCTTACAGCTTCCTGCTTCCACACGCACCTGTGATGTATTCCATGTTAGTTTATTACGTGCTGCTATTGAGGATGACGCTCCTTGTGATGCTGAGTTTCCTACTGTTCCAGAGTTATTTCCATTTTTACCTGCTGCTATATTACAGGTTCGTCTATACCATAGTCGACGTCGCCGACAGATTCAGTTTTTGGTCCAGTGAGATGGTTGTCCTATTGAGGAGGCCACATGAGAGCCTATTGATGTCTTTTATCATACACCATCACTTGCGAATCAGGCTCGTGCTCTTGCTGCACTTGTTGATTCCTCTACATCAGATGATGGCTGGCCGGTGTAAATAAGTGCTTCCTACCGCACAATATTGATTTTAATATTGTTCGCCTGGAGTTCATGGAGAAGGTGCAGTACCACATAATCAAAGTATGACGTGAGGCTAATCAAAGTCTGAAGTGAATAAATCTCGTGAGGTGTCGTGGGACCGCCACCAGTTTTGGTGGGGGATATTCTTGGAGGGTTTGCGCATCCCGAGACAATCCTAACCCCAGTTAATAAGTGAGAGGGATTTGGCACCCTGCATGTGTAAGTCCAACCCGATGATCACATAGTTATTTGATCATTAGAAAGGTAATAAAAGGACTTTAGGCCTTTTTGTGGGACTTTTAATGTCGCAAGCCAAAATGTCAAGTTAGTGAATAAAAGGGGTTCCCACCAAATTTCAATTTCAAATTGGTTCCCTCCAGTTATTGAATGGGTTCTCACTCTTTTTTAAATTTGAATCGTTAGGGAGGTAGGAATTAGCCAATAGGAGGGCGCCCACCTCCTCAATTTCCTATATAAGTAGCAATTTTGAATGATTGTACATGTTCTATCTTCATTTCAATATAAGCAGATTGGCTCTCTTATGGAATGGATTTGTGAATGTCATTGCACTTTATCACTTTTTCTTGGCGAGATAATGTTGTTTACCCTTTTGAACCAGAATACGAAAATCAAATTCGGTCAATAAAAGTAGCCATCTTGCAATATGCCTCGTGTTACATGTCTTGTTTGTGAAAGATTTTAGGTCATTGATGATCCAGCTCACAAAAAGGTCTTGGGTTACAAAAGAAGCTACTCTACCAATGAAGAATTATAAAACGACCCCCAAATATGCTACCAATCTAAAGGAATGCTAATGGAAGTCGGTCTATACCACAATTACAGCTCAAGCTCCATTGGGTATGGAGTCAAAAATAAGACGTTCATGACCACAAGCACTTTCAATGGCAATTGATAAGGCTAGTTTGAAATGGTCAACAGGCAATTTTCAGGTAGCCTATGGAACTTTGAAATGGACAAGAACAATTCCACTATAGAAAGCCATGACTTTTAGAAAGCTAAATGGACTATAAAATAGCTATTAGGATTTCTCACAATCAATAGGCTTATACCTTGTTCGTTAGAGATTCTTAATAGCCGAAGCAAAGTTCAGTTATTATTCAACAATTAGATAGGAGTCAAGGGACCATAATGCAGAACTTCTATGTTGGATTACTAGACAACATCAAGTCTGGTATGAAGAGCATTGGTGGCAATACCGTTGTGTTAGTTTGAGCTTCTTTTTCAGAATTGGACACTTGTTGGCAGTATTGTTTTGGGTACAAATCGAACACCATATATTTTCTCTTCGAGGATACTGTAACTGATTCTAATCTGGCATGTAGAAGACGATGCTACAACACCTTGTAAGGCCTTCAATTTTTGATCAAATTGGACAATTAGTTATTCCATCTGCTGTTTGTGAAGCTTCGTCATTTGTTCCATCAGCAGATCTATTGAAATACTGGAAAAATTGGAGGTTGATGTTACTCAGGGAGACGAATGATGGGTTATGGGATAGGAATCATCATTTGAGTCTTCATCCTCTTCTCTAATAGTGTCTTCCATGGTTTTTTACAACGAGTTGTACTGCTTTCGGCGTAGAGAAAATTTGGATCTTCATAAATTAAAAATATTTTATGGATCTATGACAAAAGCAGCTATAATGGCATTAGGATACCTAACAGGTAGCAGCTATTTTCATATTGAACTTGAGTCATCTGTGGATGGGACAGGACTTAAAGTTGTTGTGGGTATTTCATGCACATAAATAAAAAGAGTCGAAAGTAGAAAGTAAGTTGTGAGGGTCGTGTCATCCTGCAAGCGTAAGCCCATTGACCAATGAGCACTTGTAAATAATGTATTTTAAATGAACTAGACTTTGGGCCATGTAATTAAAATAATGTAAAAAAGAGTAAAGTTTAAGTTAACTAAGTTTGCTAAGTTTTTGTTAAGTACTCAATGTCAAAATGGTGGTAGGTGGGGTGTGCTTCTTTGAGCACCATAGATTAGGATGTGCTTCATTTGAAGGGTTAGGATTTCACTCTGACTTTTTTGAAGTAGCCAATAGAAACCAAGGGGCAAGGGCCTCCCCAAAGATAAAAAGACACCTCTTGTAACCCATTTCACATGCAAATAGAAAGGAGGGAACTCTACCATTTTGGAGATCCAAGCATTCTCATATGCTAATACTTTTGGTTCTTGTTTCCGTTTTGTACTCCTTTTCCATTCTTGCACTGTTCTTGGTTTAATGGTTTTAATGGCTTTTCTAGTAGTATGTAGTGTTGATCAAAATCGGATAACCTCCATCACCCCTCTTCTCTCCCTCTCTCTCTCACATTTCGATTGTGTATGTGGTTAGTGCTAGTTTGGAGCTAGAGTTAGTGTGGGCTATAGTTAGTTTTGTGTAGAAAGCAACTAAGGAAGCAACTAATCTTAGTTAGATCACCTATCCTTGTGTTCTAACCCTTTTGACAGGCTGACGGCTGCTCACCATCTATTGCTACCAACCTACAATGGTGCCGTTGTCGGGGGTAGGCCATTGATAACTAGTTTAATTGTCATTTTAGTTGTTTTTGTCTATTTTAGTGTGTTTTAGGTGGTTTTGGGATAGTATAGACTTGTTTTTGCTTATTTTGTGTAATTGACCTGTTGAAAGCTAGTGGAGGAGGTGTGGAAAGGTTGTGGAGACCTGAAACATCCTTTTGTTTGGCTTACGATCGTTAGACTAATGAACTTTGAAAAGTCAAACTCTAAGTCTAAAACAAAGTTGGCCTCAATTTCTCAAATATGGAAATATAGCAAACATGATCAAACTAGTTGAATCTTTCACGCTCCCTCTTCAACTAGTTTTAGCATAAACTTTGATAACACTCCAAGTGAAGTCTTGTGCTTCATAAACAAGTCCTTTCCCAATGCTTGGGTGAAGATATTAGCTACACATTCCCTTGAGGATACATGTTGAAGCTCTACCTCCTTTGCAATGACTTGCTCCCTCACAAAATGATATTGCACCTTAATGTGCTTGCTCCTAGCATGAAAGATAGGATTGGTTGCCAACCTTTGGGCTGATTGATTGTCACAAAAGATGATTGGGCTCTCTGAAAAATCCAACAAGTGAAAGTCTTTGATCATCCTCTTGATCCATACCATCTCCTTTGTGCAATCTGTAAGAGCTTTGTACTCGGCCTCACTAGATGATAATGAGATAGTGGCTTGTTTCTTCGACATCCATGATATAGCTCCATCACCTATGAGAATACAATGAGCACTAATGGATTTTGTATCCATTACATCTCCAGCATAGTTCGCATTAGAGGAGTTTTGAGCTCCAAAAAGACCCTTTAAGAATTCGTGCAAGATGTAGTTTATATTATTAAAATATTATAACACTAATACATTTGACTTGCCATAAGTTTTTAGTCGTAGCTCAAAAGTGTATCATGTAACATATCATTGAAAGCCCTTGTTGAGCGCTTTCCAATGCACCAAACTCCGCTAAATTAGGACTTACCACTAAAAAGTTATGCAATTTTTAGTGTGGAATCAAAATGTGGACTCAAAAAGTTACATTACGTAGATTTCAAATTTGAGTGTTTTGATTGGTCCATGTGTAAGAAAAATTGAGAAAAAATATAAAAAGAATCTTTACAAAGGGTCTTTTTTGGATTTAGAACTCCTCTAATGAATCTGAAAATCCAAAAAGATTAGATGATGATCCAGTTAGAATTAAAGTAGAACTACTGTGTTATTGTATTGTGGGTTCTATAAGTGGATAAGGATAAGTTGGCCTCACCATGAGGCGAGTCGATGTGACACGCATCCCGTCAACGACAACCTGGGTCATGCATGGGTTGCCTTGTTGAATTTATCTCCTCTATTCTCCTAAATCCTATTTTAATCTGCCTCCATTCATACTACGTTTTTACTCATGTTGTCGCACAGTCTGCATATTTACATGTAAAATTAGACATGCGAAAAACTCAACTGTCTGCATAAATACAAGTAATTTTCCACAGGTGAAAAAGGTGAAAAATGTGACACTGTATTTTTACACGTGATTTGTGACAGGCGAAAAAGACGACACTACCTTACAAAATGTCGAAGGTGCCCTAGGGAAAGCGAAGGCACCCTGTAAATCAAATCCTAAGGCATTTTGTCATACTGTCGCATTTTTCGCATCTTCACCAACATTCATTTCAGCAAAGACTGACGTCGTGACCTTTTCACGCTCATTCCATGCAACTGTGCTAACTGATTTGACAATGACAGTAGCCACCCACGATCTGCTACGGATAGCACATCAACTTTGTAGTTTCTTCATCTGTACACCTATAAAATTGTGTATATATATGACAAGATGTGAGATAATAGTGGGTGTGAAAATAATAGCATCAGAAGCTTATCAGAGATTGACGAACTAGATGTCTTGCGCATTTATTCTTATTGTATTGTCAGAACAGGTTAATTCCTTTTTCAGATTGAATTAGCTTTGTAGAACACGCAGTTTCGTCCGCTGTTGTCTTGTGCTCCACAACATTATTGACATGTATATTTTGCTATACTTAATTTGATAATAGCACTATCTCGTTCTGCATTCAGATTTGTGTCAATATTGCTATGCTTTTCTACATTCTGTTTGATTTGGTAGAGATAGCCCCATGATACTTGTTGTAATGGCAAGGAATGAGTTGTAGGATGCGATAATCTATTTGAAATGGTTGAAGGTTAGAAACTTTTAACTTTCCACATAAATTTAATCTATACTAATTCATGATACTAGTTTTATCATATCAATGAAAGGTCCACGTATAGTTTGGTGGTGCTTATTGACATTGTTCATCAATCTAAGGCAGAGTATATATAGAATTTTTGTAGTTTATGCATCATAAACTTCCATTTTGACATGTGTAAGATTGGAGTAGTGTGAAAGTATTTTAGGTATGGTTGGTAGTTTTATGCCACATAGGCACATCATTATTGTCCCACTCTCTTGTAAGTATCTATGCTAGGTGATGTTTTGAAGTCAATGAAGTCATTCTTACATAGATTTTCTTTTTGCAACTCCAACTCGAGTCCTTGGGGGGGTTGGGATTTGTTGGTGAGGTCGATTCAACTTGGTCCAACCCAATTAGGTGTGACTTTATTAGTAGGGCTTTGGACGTTACTTTTAGGTTTAAATCTTTTAGGTCCTCGTGAATGTGCTTTGTCATTATTGAAATTTGGGAGCAATTGCCAATGTATTGAGAGCGACAATCTCAAGATACTAGCTATACATCTAATGAGTCATCATTCCAATTGTCAAATGAATTATCAAGTGATCAATCCAATTTTATAGATATACAATATCTATAACGCTATGAAATTGAAAATTCTAAGAAACTCAACAATGTAGATATTGAACCTTGAGAAGTTCAAGATAAAAGGGAGAAAACTCATTGTATGAATGGTGGATGTGGATGAAATCACAAGATTACCACTGGTAGTGAGAAATTTATATGAATATTTCTAAACACTTCTTGAAATTTAAAGTTCAAGAATGTTAGAAACGTTTGCAAGAATATGATGACATATTTGCATCATGGAGCTTGAAATATCTAAAACATATACCAAAGAAGTTTGGAGAGCATATGATTGATCTTAAACTTGCAACTATACTCATATGACAAATGCAATATATATTAAATTACGAATAACCATTGCTGGTTAAAATAGAGTTGAATAAGTACCTTCGCACGAACATATTTATCCAATCCTAAGCAATGGATGAGTTTCATCTTGATCTAAGATTCATTCACTTGGTTCAGTCCAAGGATGTTGGATCGCAATAGTTGTTGTGTTTGCAACCTAGATCTGACAACATCTGATCAGTTCAGTTGGCTAATAGTGTGATTTTAGCCCTTTTTCTTGTTTTTTTCTAGATATCTCTTTGATCCTAGCACCGATCGGCCTGATATTTTCATAGTAGACAAATCTGAGGCAGATCTTGCTATTGATCCTATCTGCGAGGGTTCTTTAGTGCTAGGGTTGGCCTTGCGAGGGTTCTTTGTACTATTTTGCAGTAAAAAAACCAATTTTCTTGTGGCGTGAATGTTCTTTCCCAGTGATGTGAGAGCTATTAATGGTCACGAGGTTTTGGATAGGTTTTTCCCTTACAACTTAATCAAAACTTCATATTAACTCTCGCAGACTTGGTCATAGATAGAAAATGACATTTTGAGCTCAATGGACCATGTTGTGAGAGTTACTTTTTAGTAGTGCGAGAGTTATTGATGTCTGCGAGGGTTTAGTGTTAAAATATAACTTCCAACTTGTTGTACCTTGTAGGTCTCAAGTTATTTGAGCTTGATAGGATCTTACACATGTGGAGCCTATTCCCACATGTGAAAGAATGTACATAAGTCATTTTTATAAAGTTAGATTGATTTTAGCTTGATCTACACTAGTGTGAAATTGACCTTTGAGTAGAATCTTAAAAATGGTCAAATTTGTCAAACTTTGTTTAAATAGATTGGACTTCCGAGTGATCTAAATGATTAATAGTACTTGAGAAATCATTGACAATTTGTTGTTTCTTAATTCTAATTGAGAGAGCAAGTTCAAAGAGAGAAGTAACATCATTGTTTTTGGTCAATATTGATTTGTGGGCTGCTGAAGTACTGTCCACACATGTGAAACCATATAACAACCTTCAAATTAACTTCCATTAGTGTTTTTGATCCAAAAAAGTGCATACTAGTCCAAAATTCAAGGTTTTTAGTGCATTGTCTAGATCTAGGTTTAATCTATTGAATGCTAATGATCAAATAATGATTTGAGTCATTGAAGCGATTCATTATGAAGCATTAGGTCAGATCTTTAAGGCTGATTTGTTCAGATCTTAAGTGTGTGTGAAATATCAATCCAAATTGAACTAGAATCAATTTCTTGAGGAGTGAATTGCTAGGATATTTGTAGTTGATCTATTATACCATCATCCAAGTTGAACTATGATTGATTGGGCCGAGATTAGAAGATTCTTGAAAGCTAAAAATTTATCTTAGATCACACCTTATCAAGAGATTTTTGTGTATCTCATAGGCTTTCATTCAAAATGACATCCATGGGTGGATATATGTTAGAATCTAGTTAGAAATTAACTTCCACAAACTATTCCAATTTGGAAAGTAAGAATGGAATCACTACTAGTGGTTTATGATCTCTTTGATATTGTCTTAGGAGTTGAGGAAGAGCCTCAAGCTCCCCAAGAACAACTAAAGTACAAGAAGAGGGTTAAATTAGCCCTACATTGCTTAAAATTAAATGTAAGCAATGACCTCTTGAAGGAGGTGGCTTCTTGTACCACATCAAAAGAGGCTTGGGATTCACTAAAGAACATTTATGATTAGGGCTATGTTAGGAAAAGTGGACAAGTGACATTATGGCTGTTATAAATAGCTGTACCTACGTGGAGAACACATATTGTTGTTCTCATTTTATAAGGGAAAGTTATCTCTTTTGATTCTATGTCCATCTCTTGCATATTTCTCATAATATCTTGAGTTATATTGTATAGAATGTGAGTTTTCTTGTTGTACTTCTCCACACTTGTGCAAGACTGTATGCTACTATTTTTGTATGGAAAGGGTCATTATTGTTATGGCCATATTTGGTTTTAAGGACCTGGATTAGTACTAATATGGTAGACCGGCCCTCTAGTGTTCGAGATTATTGGTCACGCCTAGATTTTATTCCACGTCGAGGCCTGTTGGTGACTAATGACCTTGAGAGGACCCAGACACTCTAATTGAGACATATGGAGTAGTGCATGTACATGTGACTGATATAGACAGGAGGTATGCATGAAGAACTGTGACCTATTTATAGTTGACCTGCATGGGAATTGCATGTGCTCATGCATAGGATCCTACTATCTATATATTGAGGTAGTGATTATTCCGTCGATGACTTGGTCTAGGTTACCTGATGAGCTCTTCTCCTCTTGCTATCACATGGCATGTCTTGGGGGCTAGATCCAGGAGGATTCTCCAAGAGGGATCTAGGTTTGGTTGGGTGGTTTTGCTCCATAGTCTCTCTTGTGTTTTCCTATTCTCATCTTAGGGGATTGTCCCTAGTGGTCTTTACATTGGTATCAGAGCCCGACTAAGATGTGGTTTTTGGATAGGATGGAGAGAAGTTCTACATCAAATCGGAATTGGAACGCACTTCGATTCACATCCCAGTTGGTGTGCTATTTTTTCAAGGGAAATTGGGGTTTGGATTCTCTAATTCTTATTGGAAGCATGCTTTTCAAACTTGGTGGTAGAGTGCTCTTCTCCTTGTTTGATCCAGTGTAGAGATGCTTGGGAATTGTGTGAATTTATTCTTATGGTTTCTGAAGCCTTGAGAAAATTTCTGTTTGAAGTAGAATGATGTGCTTTAGTTGATCCATTTCTTAGTCTAAATCTGTTTTCTGAATGAACAATTTGCATGAATCCATAATGTTTAGACAAATTAAATTCAGGCTACTAGCAGTTGGTTTGTTGATAGATTGATGAAAATCAATGTATCCTAAATGAATGAACTAATTGTTGTTGTGAATCTTGAATTTAATGTTTGCATGTCCTTGAGCTATTTTCTAAAAAGATCCTCTTGTATTTCATGCAAATATGTAAAACATAGAATGGAAATGACAAGTTGCCCATTCTCTAGGGAAAATAGATATAGAAACGGATTTTTGATACATGCAATAAAAAACCCTGTGAAACATTCCTTGGAATGTTGCTCACTGCTCCTGAAGAGTGGTAACCTTGTGGCTTGGACTCAAAAACATGCTCTCTTCCAAAACTCATTTTGAACCTAAACCTACAACAGACAGAAACAAATAACTATTGTTAGATGATAGGTTGAACTTTTGGGATGATTGCATGTGTCTCTGTTCAGTATGGCTTTGAATGTTTGTCAAGAAGAGTGAAAGCATGCTACTCTACAATTTACATCAGATCAGATTGTAGATTAGAAACGGACCTGTTTCCCAGAGAAGGTCGCATTGTGTAGATGCAAGTAGATGTAGCTAATCGCATTTGTTGTTGAAGCCCTGATTGATAGCTGTGGTTAGAGGTTGGCTGTTCTGAGATAGCTGACTCGGTGGATCTTGAAGTCGCAGTAGGTCGATGTTGTGGAGTGGCGAGTGCTGAGGATTGGGAGTGCGGATGGAACCTTCTCGGAATCCTATAAGGATTGAAGGATGGCGCTTCCTATCTTTCAATGGATCTCTCTCTCTCTCTCTCTCTCTCTCTCTCGCGAGGTCGTGGTTGGGCAGCCACCCTTTCTTGGGTGATGATGGCTGGAAAAGATCTATATATATATGGTTTTCGGGTAGCTCACACTGCCCAACACGCTCTCACGAGCAGCGTGAGCTACCCAAAAATCTCTTTTTTTTAAATTTTTGAGAGAGAGAGAGAGAGGGATATAGCGCGTGTGAGCACCCAGCTATGTTGAGTGCAGCAGAGGAGGAGGAACAGGAACAGTGAAGGCCACGGGTAGGGGAGGACAGGGGCGGGGGTGGGGGGGGGGGGATGGGTATGGGCCCGCCGCCCTCACATTTGAATTTCCCCGCCATTGGGCGGGCAAGCGTTACTAGTCAAACCTAAAAAAATTTAGGTTTTGAGAAGCCTTTTCCCTTTTGTGCTTGGGTTGGGTATTTTGGAGCTGAGGGACTGCAATTTGTAAAATTGCAGATATGTGCATGAGGGGCAAGCGATGTTTTAAGTGCTTGACAAGTTGTAATTTCAAAAGTGGTTTCAAAAGTGATTTTGGGAGCTCGAGAAATTTGACTTACTAGCCTCTAGTGAGAGGAATTTTGATTCCTTCGGGCATGTGTGTCAAAGCAGTAAACTCGGTTTCGAATATTGTTTTTCGGTAAGAGGTAGAAAGAATTTCGTGTTTTCTTCTCTGTGGACAATATGCATGTATAAAGTCCTTAACAACTTGACAATTACCTATAAGCCTAGCATGTTGAGAACTTAATACTATTGTATGTGTGTCAAGCTATAGTAATCAGTTAAAGTTTTATTAAACCGATCTTGACAAAATAATGGTAGTGGTTTGGTTCTCCAGGCAAATACCCAATTAGTGGAATTTTGGGTTCCTGGTACTGTACTTTTTATCATTTTAACTCTGGAGTAGCAATATTCCCAGTTAATTAAGTTAAATGATATTTTCGGTTCTTCCTTTTGGACTCGGTGTGCACCGATAGGCTTATCTTAAATGATTTTGATCTTTAAGATTGGGTGTGAAAAATTGCTTACATTGGCAAATCTAGCCATGTAGAATATTGTAGATTTTGTCAATATTGTTTGTTGGTTACTTGAATGGCCAAAGTGCCACTTGTACATACACACCTAAAGTAGGTTACCACGAGTCAAGAGGAGTGGTTGTGTCCATTTGGTAGTGATTCCTACTTTGTAGGATCTAGACCATGATTTATGATGAGATTTGTACCTACCACCTACCAAGCATGACTCTTGGATCTAGGCTAGGGTTTTCACATCAGGGTAAGAAAGTGGAGTCTACTTTCTTATTACATGCTGGATTTTCACCTAACTTAGCAAAGGAAGTGTGTTTTACTATGTATTCCCATTCTCCATAGTGAGAAGATAGAAACTTTTTGGAGCCTCAATGAGAAACTCGAGTTTCCTCTCATTGTATGGTGATTACTCTTGATTTCCAATGAAACCCAGATTTGGCACTTTGTAAACATTGTCTACAGGCCGTACTACAGCCTTATTTCCACACGTGTGGAGTTGGATTACACTAATTGATCAATGCTTTGATTGTCTCTACTTGTTTCCTATCAAGCTGCTAAACTAGATCTTGTTTTCTGATGACTAGTTTCTGATAGATTGTTTTAACAAGCATACAATCACCTTGTGGATCATTCAAAGATCCATTTATGGTCCTTAGTACTGTACTTTTCACATTGGACAAATTAAAGCTTTTCAGATACTTGTTAAAGTGAATGAATGCAATAAGGTCGTAATTTTTGGGAGGTAGCTCTATATTCGATAAAAAAAGAAGTGTATCGAATATTGTAAAGAGTACTCGGATCCAAAAGTTATTGATTTTCCATTGATTCAGATAACTTTAATGAAGTAATGAAAATAAATTAATGTGGTCAAAAAGGATGTAGCCTAGCGTTTACTTGTGTCAATGGAATTTTCGGGGACCTTCGCTAAAACAATTTTCGGGTGACCGAAAAATTTAAGGGAGGAAGAAAATGAGACACCTAAGTAGGTAAATGTGATAGTGTTGTGTAATTTGGGTTGGTTAAGAATCCATGTAAGGAAATTGCATAACACCGGTTTTTTGAATTCACTAAGTTGAATTTATTTTGAATATCTATAGGACCATGAGTTGTCCCTATTTGTTATTGGAAATTCTGATATGGAATGAGAATGACACTTGATTCACATTTGTACTATAAAGTACCTTATTCCTAAGAGTTGTAACTCTCAGATGCTAGGAATTCGGGATGATAGTACTAACCATAGGGGTTGTTTTATGTGACTGTAAAGCCTTGTGCAGATTCTTGTTAAATCACAATTTTGTTAATGGATTATTGTGATCCATTGGGAACAAATATGGGGGTACTCCAGTATTTGGTGGAATAGATATGTGCATATCTGGTACTGGAAATCTAGATGGAGTTTTTTAGATCTCTGGATTATCGGATAATGCAGTTATTGATCTTCTTGAAGGAACTGAATTCCTTGTACCATCTCGGAATATAGATACTGGATATCTATTAGTATTCTTCACCTATATTCAATTTTTTTTTTTGGTTTTGAAGAATAAACTCAACTCATTTTGACTATATATGAACAAGGTTTCTCGTCCATATTGGGGTGAATTCCTAGTGGTATTCTTAGATGTATCGTCGTCTACTGTGTAAACTTAAAGAAATGGAGAATTTAATAGTAGGAGGTATTTTTCTGGAAATGGTTGAAGATCGGATCCTATAGTGGATATAGAATGGTCAAATAGTCTTTTTGATTTTTTAATGGTCGGCTGAATGATTGAAGGAATTTTGTTTATAAAGTATGATGGTTGGAAAACTTATGATGTGGAATTATTCACTTCAGAGATTTCTCAGATATGTTATTTACTTAAGAGAAATAGAATCTTCTGTAGCTGAGTTTCAAGATTTTCAATGAGATATGTGAATAACATATGCGGATTTTGGAGAAATCTGCCAGATAAGGACATGTGTGTTTATGTACTAGGTCATAGTGAGATTTTTCTCATATGTGCACGATTAATCTTGTGTGGATCTACTATGTATTCCTGGTTACTAAGGTTATTTGGTGCACTTAACCTAGTTGTTGAACATAGACACATGATCAAGTATTGTGAAAACAGATACTTGTAGAGTTAACAGATATGTTTTGATAGATCTATTTGTTACTTAAAAATGATTTAAATATGGATCTAAATTAGGTTTTATACTAGTATAAATAAGATCTGCACCTAGAAATTTAGGATTTCTAAATCATAAGCAATTAGCTTGAGTAGTTGATTTAATCCTGTGAAAGTTAATTGGTAAAATGGATAGTGTGAAGAGAATTCACCAGAAACAGTTTGTTAAGTGTGTATTGCTTGTAAGACACATAATTTGTGAATTATATGGATTCATCTGAAAAAATTGTGTGCACAGGATACTGAATTCTTGGATGTGTATTTCTCAATTGAGGAATAGACATAACACATTAGTGATTGTATTCCTATGAGCTCAATTGGATACCGGATCTCAATGGTGCCAAGAATGGTAAACTGAATTTTGGGAATTTAGTAGAACTTTGAAATCTCTAGATATTGTTCTAGGAGATTGTATAAAGTTTATATTGTTAAAGATGAATGTAATAATAGTCTTCAATTTCTTGGTTGATTGTAGAATTTGGAACTCATAATCTGATTAAGAATCGGATTGGAAGAATATTCTTAATATCCAGTATTTTTCTTTGTGAAAAAGATTTCAAATTGATTCTTATATTCCTTGAGTTGTATATTGTGCATATACTCCAATATCTTTCAGTGATTAAGTATGGATTTAGAATCTTGAGAATTATGATTGACGAATCATAATATTCTAAATGTTTATGATTGACGGATCATAATTTGATACTTAAAGGTCATTTGAAAGAAATATAAGGATTCTTAAGATAATGAGTAATTCTTGATAAATATGGGAGAGTCAAGAATTTAGATTTGTTGGTTGAACTCTAAATTTCTTTACTCTAGCACATGCTTAAGATTGTGTGGATCTCACAGACATTTTCATTAAGTAATTGCTTACTTATGAGGAATTTGCTTACCTTACAGATTGTAGTTTATACGTGCTTGTGTACAAAGTTCAGTCTATATCTCCAGTTTTGTAAAAGATAGATAAATCTATTAAGATACAGATAGATACTGATTTCTTGCATATGATGCTAGAAATGTGGTTGTTAACTCATTAGAGTAACTGCAGTACTCTGGTTTGAGTTATGATTGTCTGAGACTTGATGGAACTCCTAGAGATTTTAGATGACTGAATTGTGGTATTTTAGAATATTTGGATATTCTAAGAATATTTGTACCAAGAAGTCTTATTTACTGCAAGAAATTGAAATGAAATTTCTTTAGCTTTCAGATATGATTTCTCAAATAGAGTAAAGTCACCCAGTATTTCATGTAATCGGGATTACATGAAGGTGATGAACTTTTGTTTTGGAGTAGATCAACCCATTTGCAGGATTTATAGTTTAGTGTATCTTTTGGAATTTAAATTAGTATTCTTGAGTAGTGGCAAGCAATTAAAGAATTGTTGCATCTCTGAGTACTTATTCAAATGGAAAGGTCAGAATAAAATTAATGAATCATGGGTAAGATTTGAAAGTTTAAATAGTAGTTTCATGTTTTCTTTTCTCGTTCTAAGGACAGAACCTGTTTAAGGGAGGATGAATGTTATGGCCATATTTGGTTAAGGACCTGGAATAGTCCTAATATGGTAGACCGGCCCTCTAGTGTTCGATATTATTGGTCACGCCTAGATTCTATTCCACGTCGATGCCTGTTGGTGACTAATGACCTTGAGAGGACCTAGACACTCTAATTGAGACATATGGAGTAGTGCATGTACATGTGACTGATATAGGCAGGAGGTATGCAACATGAAGAGCTGTGACCTATTTATAGTTGACTTGCATGGGGATTGCATGTGCTCATGCATATGATCCTACTCTCTCTATATATGTGAAAAATTGTCAACTAGTTTGGTTCTTTATTTGGTATTTTTGGAGTCCAAAATGAAATCTCAAGCTATCTAGAGATAGTTTCAAATCTGTCAATAAAGGCCTAAATAGTGGTTTTACTATTTTTGACAAGTAGATAAGTGGATGAGGTCGTGTTTGGAACCATTATAATTGGCTAGTTTTAGTACATTGTATTTGGACTGGTTTTTCTAGGTTTTTGGTTAAGTACCTAGTGTTGAAAATTGTCACTTGTCACTTGTCATTTTTTATTGTAAATAAAGATCAATCATGAGTACAATGTTCATGATCTGATTTCACACGTGTGGAGCCTGTTCCCACGTGTGAAAGAAAGTACTTTTCACATTTGTAAATATCTACTTTGATTTTGTATCAATCAAGTCAAGTGTGAACATGATATGACTAGTTTTTAGTCAAGTTGACTAGTCACCTAGAAGTTAGCTTATCCTTGCATGTGCATGATTAAATGCTCCCACATGGCAAGTGGATGTTCACACGTGTGTATAGAGTTCTAGAAGATAAGAGTTGACCAGTTTTCTTAGATCCTACTTTGTAGGGAATATTCCTATATTCTAGGAGACTAGCTCTTTGGATTTTAGCCATATTCTAGAAGGTCAACTTTGGATAAGGATCAAGGATGGATCAAATGGATAGATCTGAGTGATGTGGCACTCTTCACACGTGTGAAGACCTGCTGGACTGTACCAGACTCGTGGATGTACTTGATCCATAAAAGGGTCATCATTTTGCTAATGAGATTGATGAGCATTCTACACTTTTGTGAGATTTGTAGTCAATAGAATTGTGATTTTATTGAATGATTGCTATCAAAAACCTATGTACTTGTTGTTTTGGGTGCAGGCTGTACAACGGACAGTACTCCACACGTGTGAGGCCGCTCTCACTTGTTTATGAAGATTTGTCTCAATAGGATAATAATAGAGTACTACCTCCTCCTATGAAAGATCTTGCAACTATTTGTGAATTGATTCTCACTAGCTACACAAATCTTTTTAAAACAAGATCTATTTCACATCAAATGATGGAGTATGGGCAAAGTCATTGCAGATGTATGACCCATTCGATATAGTCCCGGAACCTTTCTCACTTTCCCATCTTGACCTTGCTTAATAGGAAAAATGGATCTTCCAAAAATTTTCATTGTTTAAATCGGGTGATAAGAGTCACTTTAACCTCTTCCAAAGTAGACTTTTCTTTGGCTGAGTGGTTAAAAAACCTATCTTGGGCTACAGCTACTAATGACATTGGAAACATCTTTAATTTTTTTGCAGGAGTCTGTTCATCGTCGATCTCGCATGCTTGTTTGTAGATGTGGAGGAACCTGATCGAATTTGTTGATCCATCATATTTTGGCATTTTGAGACGAGGTGCCCTCTGAATTGCTTGTAAGGGTACATCATGTATGGGTTGATCCATTGGGTGGTCCTACTTCTGATCTAATATGTGCAGCTCCAACTCGGGGAAGGTTTGGTACTTGGTTTTCTACTCTTCTTGGTACCGATCATCCTGATCTCAGATTCATTCATCGGAGGGATCTAGGTTTACTGGATTTTGATGGATGTTGGGAATGCAACCTGGATATTTGAAAATCTGATCAATTTCGATGGCTATTAGTGTGATTTTAGCCTCTTTTTAATGGTTTTTTCTTGATTTTTCTCTGATCCTTTTGGAAAATGAACCTCACTGATAGAATTTTGGTACTAAAAATATGGGAAAACCTAATTTTTTAAATATTCATAATGATCACATTAAAGAAAAGACTTTAGAAGATGAAAATAATTATGTCTCCCAATTTGAATCAATAGCAACCAACAATAGAGAAAATTTGGATCTTATAAATTAAAAATATTTTAGGGATTTATGACAAAAGTAGCTATAATTTGGATTAGTTAGATTGATCCAAGTCTTATTTTAACCTAGATTGGTCTTAGGACCCAATTAAGTAGTTTAGAGAAATTGGATATTCAACTTGCATTTTTTCTCGATAAAATTTGATTAGAAAGAAAGAGAAGGAATCCTTAAGATCTTTGAGATCAGTGATGGCATTAGGATACTTGACAGGTAGCAGCCATTTTCATACTGAACTTGAGTCATTTGTGGATGGGACAAGACTTAAAGGTGTTGTGGGTATTTCATGCACATAAATAAAAAGAGTCGAAAGTAGAAAGTAAGTTGTGAGGGCCGTGTCATCCTGCAAGCGTAAGCCCATAGCCCAATGAGCACTTGTAAATAATGTATTTTAAATGAACTAGACCTTCGGCCATGTAATTAAAATAATGTAAAAAAGAGTAAAGTTTAAGTTAACTAAGTTTGCTAAGTTTTTGTTAAGTACTCAATGTCAAAATGGTGGTAGGTGGGGTGTGCTTCTTTAAGCACCATAGATTAGGATGTGCTTCGTTTGAAGGGTTAGGATTTCAATTCGACCTTTTTGAAGTAGCCAATAGAAACCAAGGGGCAAGGGCCTCCCCAAAGATAAAAAGGCACCTCTTGTAACCCATTTCACATGCAAATAGAGAAGAGGAAACCCTGCCATTTTGAAGATCCAAGCATTCTCATATGCTAATACTTTTGGTTCTTGTTTGTGTTTGTACGCCTTTTCCATTCTTGCACTATTCTTGGTTTAATGGTTTTAATGGCTTTTCCAATAGTCTGTAGTGTTGATCAAAAGGGGATAACCTCCATCACCCCTCTTCTCTCCCTCTCTCTCTCACATTTGGATTGTGTATGTGGTTAGTGCTAGTTTGGAGCTAGAGTTAGCGTGGGCTATAGTTAGTTTTGTGTAGAAAGCAACTAAGGAAGAAACTAATCTTAGTTAGATCACCTATTCTTGTGTTCTAACCCTTTTGACAGGCGGACGACTGCTCACCATCTATTGCTACCAACCTACAATGGTGTCGTTGTCGGGGATAGGCCATTGATAACTAGTTTAATTGTCATTTTAGTTGTTTTTGTCTATTTTAGTGTGTTTTAGGTGGTTTTGGGATAGTATAGACTTGTTTTTGCTTATTTTGTGTAATTGAACTGTTGGAAGCTAGTGGAGGAGGTGTGGAGCAGTTGTGGAGACCTGAAACATCCTCTTGTTTGGCTTGTGGCAGAGTCTTATGTGCCACAGAGTGTCTGGTGAGTCGTCATGAGTCTGATGCACCTGATCTGCAAGTAGATGTACCTTCAGCTGATATAGGTTCCCTTTCCTTCTGCCTTGAGCAATGAGAGTGCTTGTGCTGGCATCAATCACATTGTGTGCTTCGTTAGAAAACGTCACACACATCCCTGCATCTGCTATTGTTGCTACAGATAGCAAGTCTTGCTGTAGAGTTGGCACAAATAGAACGTCTTTGAGTCATCTATCTCTGTTGTTGGTATTGAGCCTGAGTGAACCAATACCATTCACCTGATGTCTGGATCCATCTTCGACAACTATGAATCTCGAGGGATCTGCACTTCTGAAATCAGACATGATTCGTCTTGATGTCACGAAGTGCGGGTTGGCTCCTGAATCTAGAATCACCTCGTGCATGTCAGACGTTGATGCTGCACACACATCTTCACAGATGTAGGAGGTCGAACAATTTTTGTTCCTTCTTTCTTCGCCCATCTTTGAGCTTTTGGGCACCTCGACATAGGAAGAACTATTATCGTTCTCATGTATGTTCTATGTTGATCTGTTTCTTGGGTTCTGGTGGCAATCCATGGCTATATGGCCCTTCTTATGGCAATGGATACAATCAATCTTGGGATTGAGCCAGCAAGTATCTACTATATGCCCGTCTCTTCTGCATCTCGTGCAGGTCTTCTTGTCGGCATCTTGTCATTTCGACCTTCCTTTGGTCTTCCAGTTGTTTTTGTTGGTCCCCTCTGCTTGCTAGTCACGGTCCTGCCTCTGATTCGACTCCATCTTAGGCTTGGACTGTTTCTTTAATGTTTCTTTGTTGCCATAGAGTGCCTGGTCAGAACCATCTTTGTGATCAAGATGCTCTCTGGCCTCAACTTCCTCTCGAATCTCGACAATCATTTTTTTGTGGTTTGTGGTAGGATCTTTCGTGAGCAGGGTTCGTGTCATCTGAAAAGATCTAGGTAAGGCTCTCAACAGATATGTCAGCTGCTTCTCAGCTGATATTGCATTCTCTACTCTTGAGTTGTGTAGTGATAGAAACAGATCCTTCATCTTTCTCACGAAAGAGGTGAGATCTTTTCCATCCCACGGCAGATTCATCATCTGATCTTCCAGCATCATAATCTGAATTCTTGATTTTGTCTGAAATCTTGTGAGCAGTGTATCCCACATTTCCTTAGCCTTGGAGAGTGTAGCCAGGTCAAGTGTAAGGCTATCTTTGAGGGAAGATGATAGCAAGGCTACTGCCTTGTCGTTTTCTCCCTCCATTCACGTAGCTCCTTTCATGTTGTCGTAGGCATTTCTTCTGTGCCATCCACCCAGGGGAAGAGTCCTTCGCCCTTGAGATCAAAGATGTCTTAACTTTCCAAGATAGAAAGTTAGATCCTGAAGAATTACGTATAGTGCAGATCTTGTTCTTCATGCTGCTGATTGAAGCCATTGCTTCTTGAAGTCTGTTTTTCTTGTCGTTTGGTTGATTATCTGAATGCTTGGCCTCCTGGATCTACTAGCTTCTCAATTATGTCAAAATATGATAGGTGGTCTGATACCACTGAAGAGAATTGAGTCAGCGCTTCGATAGCACTGTTGGGAGTTGAGCGGGTGCTCCAATACGAATGATGAGAATCGTGAGAAGAAAAATTCATGAAACATTCATGACTCTCCTTCGAGATTCGGATGGAGATCAGATGCGTTCGCTGAACACTGCCAGTTGAAACACTCTTACAATCCTCCAGAGGGTAGTCAGGTACTACTGATTTACATTTATAAAATTAATATAGCATTCGACTTCATTTCAACTAAGCTGCGAAATTCAAAGGGAACAAGAAAACTCAGACATATTAAAATAAACAGCATAAGCATTCGACATTCAAGATCAGACACAAATAGAAAATAATCTATATTGATTTTCTCTAATTTCTTCAGGGCACTGTATGCGAATCCACGTAGTGCGTTGGTGTGAGAAAAGCACGGTTGTCTCACATGTATTAGTCTCACTTTACTAGCGGACAATCGGATCTTCTGATCCTAGACAGAATTGTCTTCTCGCACGCAGGCGGAGCTTCTGTCTATTTTCGTCTTGATTGCTTACTATCATCAAACTACTTCTTGTTCTTCTTTTCTTGCTTGGTTACCAACTGTGTATCCTATTGATATATGTCAAGTATTATTCAGTAAGTACAGTCTCTCTATACAAATCTAAGATTAGAGTGATTAACCATCCACAACAAACCAGAGAATTACAAGAGTGGCACTTTAGCCATGACCTAGGGAGTATCTGCTAACGTCATACCATCAGGTCTGATCTCTGTACTTCTGGTAGTTGCGTGATCTTTGGTGGTACTCCTTGGAGCGCGAGGATAGAACGGGTTTCGTTTATCTCGTTTAACTTTCTCTTGTATAGGACCGCAAGAGAATCTCGTTCGTGGATCGTTTGTGTTTGCGAAACTCTTCGTGTTTCTCATCTTCAGATGTTTGAGTTTGCGAACATGTTATTTTTTGTCTTCTTTGACTTTCGTGTTCGCGAAACTCTTCGTGTTTTGTGTCTTCGGATGTTCGAGTTTCACGAACATGTTCGTCAGTCGAGGGGCCGCAAGCTAGCAAGGCTTTGTATTCAGAAACACTTTGTTTCTTCAGAAGCATCCAATATGGACACTATTATCTATATTAGTTATGAAAGCTATTATAAAACCATAGAAAAGAGGTCTGTACTTAGGATGGAGATCATTCTAAAGTGGGATCAAAGTTGTGTGGTTAAAACTATGCTAAAACTAGTTGAAGAGGGAGTGTGGAAAATCTCAACTAGTTTAGTTAATTTATTTTGGCAATTTTGAGGCCAATGTGCAGGATTTCAGATCATTCAAGATCCAATCCATGTCCCAAATTTTTGGTTACAATAAGGAGCAAACCAACAATCCTGCCAATGTAGAAAAATCAGCATCTACATACAAAATGAGATGCAAACTCTAAGAGATATTGATCAAACATGAACCAAAATATAAAATATGTTTTTTGTCCATACAATTACAGTACCCTACTGTATTTCACATGTGTGAAACCGAAAATAGCAATAAATGATCATTCTACACATAGAATTGCAAGATAACACCAAGATAGTGCACCAATGAGTAGTAGAACCCAAAGAGAACCATGTATAATGATGAAATGAGAGAGAGAAGAGAGAAGATGTGTCTCTCCACGAGTTACATCCTTTTATAGAGTTTCCAAACCCTATTTGGCCACTTGGCTTTCCCTCCAAAATGTAAACCCTACTATTTTTGGGTCTAGATTCAATGTACCCAAAGTTCAAATTTGAATCTCTCTCAAACTCGACTACCAACATTCCCACACTTTCCAAAAGTGTTTATTGAATGTATTTTAAACTAATATAACTTCAAAAAGTTTATCTCTAACTCTAAAATGAGTTTTGGCCTCTTATTGACAATTTACCAAAATGTGACTAAACTAGACTAAACTAGTTGAAATCTCTCACACTCCCTCTTCAACTAGTTTTGGCATAGTTTTGACAATAGAACTTTGATCCAACTTTAGAATGAACTCCATCATAAGTATAGATCTCCTTTCTAAGGTTCTAAAGTATCTTTCATAATTGATATAGAGAATAGTGTCCAAATTGGATGCTTCACTATTTCTTACATCAATTTTACACATCAAGATATAGCTAGAACATGAAGAACCAAATAGAATGTGAATGAAATGATTCCTCTATGTTTCAAACTTTAAACTCTCTAGAAAATTACAGCAACCAAACAATAAATGTGAGTGATGGCCATTTGCTTGCTTGTCTCCTCCAACTTTGTCCTTTCTTGATATGTCTCCACCATAAAACTCCATGAATGAGCCTCCATCTCCATCTTGCCACAAGATATCATCAACACTTGATGACTTGGACATGAATGAGTGACATAATGAACCTCCAATAGCTTCATTTCCATCAGCAAAACCAGCCAAGAATGCTAGTACAACTCCAACAATAAGATATTGCAAGACAATGTAGCTAGTTTGTCCATATCTTGACAATTTGCACACATCCACATGAAATAGCTCAAACACAAGTAAAGTAAACTTTAACAACACTTCATTGCTGTTCCTTTTACCTTAATTGAGTCTTCAATAAGCTGTAAAAATAGATCCATAACATCTTTGCCAATTACCTCTCCTTTGATGCTCTTGACTAGCTCCAAATTGCCACCTTTCCTATTGTGTTGTTGAAGCCCTTTGAGACCAACCTCTTGATCTTCCTCTTGATCATCAAAGTCATTGAACAAACTTTGTTTTCCAGATCCATTACTTGCTTTTCCAGTATGAAACCATGAGAACCCGAACCAATTTCCACCTGCATAGTATCATCTACACAAGAAAATTCTCCAAAACATGTGAGTAAAGCAAAATGAGTCGCTTCCACTTGCTTACCTTTTTTTTGATCATCAAATATATCAAAGATATGAATATATTCAGACCTGAACCTCTGGAAATACTCCCTCTCAAACATATGATCTAGATCCAACAAGATCTCATCAATGCTTGATCTTGATCTTCTACAAAGGTTAGTGAAAACAATGTCGCCAATGTCACCATCATAAATCAAAAGATAGATTCCAAACTTTCCATCCAACATAAAGTAGAGTAGGTGAAGATGAGTATCAAACCTCATAAGTCCAGCCTTCTTGAGCTCATAACAAACCTCAATAAGCTCACCAATAAGATCTCCCTTGCCTTGAAGAAATTGCCTCTCGATTTGCTCCATGTAGTCTTCTCTAACCAACCTTTTGCCATCTCGATCATGAGTGATCAATTCACAATCATAGAATCCTTTGAGTTGATGAAGAGATGTGAGATCCATGCCTTGGATCTTCCCAAGAACCAATCTTCCATTGCTCTTTCCTTCATAAGACTCCCTCTTAATGATTGCATCATAAGAAGTAGAAATCTAAAAAACATTAGAAGCCATGAAAAAAATGATTAGTACCTTCAACATAAGGATGATTGAAGTACTCTCTTTCTTCAAACAAGAACGTTTATTCAATATTTTAGGTAATGTATCATATGATAATGATTCTTCCTCACTATCATTCACAATGACATCATTCAAAGTACATCCTACTTTGAACTCTTCACATACCTCTCTTCTTCTTGACTTGTGACTATCTCCCTCACTAAGTCTCTTGATAGAACCACTTGATCTACTCTCTTTATGAAGACATGTGACTCCACTTGCTGAAAAAATGACTTTCTTGGAATCATAACAAAAGAATGTAGAAGAACCACCTCCTTACCTTTTGCAAGCATGCAAAAGGTAAGGAAAGAGCTAACTTCATCAATGGAGGTGAAGGTTCTTCCTTGGAAAAGATTGTTGTTAATGATTTCTTTGATCATATGGAAAAGGATCTCTCTCAAACTCGACTACCAACACCACCTTTTCAAAAGTGTTTATTGAATGTAATTTAAACTAATATAACTTCAAAAAGTTTATCTCTAAGTCTAAAATGAGTTTTGGCCTCTTATTGACAATTTACCAAAATGTGACTAAACTAGACTAAACTAGTTGAAATCTCTCACAGCCAACATGAAATTTCAACTTAGAGATAGATTTAATTTTGACAATAAAGGCCTAAATAGTGTTTATACTATTTTTGGTAAGTATATTTGTAAATGAGGTTGGAACTAGACCCATTCTAATTGACTAATATAGATACATTGCATTTAGTCACTAAAATCTAGGCTTTTGTTGAACTATCTAGAAGAAGTTATTTTAGGGCTATCTTAGGAAAAGTGGACAAGTGACATTATGGCTATTATAAATAGTTGTACCTATGTGGAGAACACATATTGTTGTTCTCATTTTATAAGGGAAAGTTACCTCTTTTGATTCTATGTCCATCTCTTGCATATTTCTTATAATATCTTGAGTTCTATTGTATAGAATGTGAGTTTTCTTGTTGTACTTCTTCACACTTGTGCAAGACTGTATGCTACTATTTTTGTATGGAAAGGGTCATTATTGTTATGGCCATATTTGGTTAAGGACCTGGAATAGTCCTAATATGGTAGACCAGGCCTCTAGTGTTCGAGATTATTGGTCACGCCTAGATTTTATTCCACGTCGAGGCTTGTTGGTGACTAATGACCTTGAGAGGACCCAGACACTCTAACTGAGACATATGGAGTAGTGCATGTACATGTGACCGATATAGACAGGAGGTATGCATGAAGAATTGTGACCTATTTATAGTTGACCTGCATGGGAATTGCATGTGCTCATGCATAGGATCCTACTCTCTATATATTGAGGTAGTGATTATTCCGTCGATGACTTGGTCTAGGTTACCTGATGAGCTCTTCTCCTCTTGCTATCACATGGCATGTCTTGGGGGCTAGATCCAGGAGGATTCTCCAGGAGGGATCTAGGTTTGGTTGGGTGGTTTCGCTCCATAGTCTCTCTTGTGTTTTCCTATTCTCATCTTAGGGGATTGTCCCTAGTGGTCTTTACATTGGTATCAGAGCCCGGCTAAGATGCGGTTTTTGGATGGGATGGAGAGAAGTTCTACATCAAATCGGAATTGGAATGCACTTCGATTCACATCCCTGTTGGTGTGCTATTTTTTCAAGGGAAATTGGGGTTTGGATTCACTAATTCTTATTGGAAGCATGCTTTTCAAACTTTGTGGTAGAGTGCTCTTCTCCTTGTTTGATCCAGTGTAGAGATGCTTGGGAATTGTGTGAATTCATTCTTATGGTTTCTGAAGCCTTGAGAAAGTTTCTGTTTGAAGTAGAATGATGTGCATTAGTTGATCCATTTCTTAGTCTAAATCTATTTTCTGAATGAACAATTTGCATGAATCCATAATGTTTAGACAAATTAAATTCAGGCTAGTAGCAGCTGGTTTGTTGATAGATTGATGAAAATCAATGTATCCTGAATGAATGAACTAATTGTTGTTGTGAATCTTGAATTCAATGTTTGCATGTGAGGACTTGAGCTATTTTCTAAAAAGATCCTCTTGTATTTCATGCAAATCTGTAAAACATAGAATGGAAATGGCAAGTTGCCCATTCTCTGGGGAAAATAGATATAGAAACAGATTTTTGATACATGCAATAAAAAACCCTGTGAAACATTCCTTGGAATGTTGCTCACTGCTCTTGAAGAGTGGTAACCCTATGGTTTGGACTCAGAAACATGCTTTCTTCCAAAACTCATTTTTAACCTTAGTGATCTCTGGACAACTCTTAATGGTGTTAGTCTGTTGAGGAGTTCTTTGGAAGCCATATCCATTATGTGGATTAACCTGCAGCAGACAGAAGCAAATAACTACTGTTAGATGATAGGTTGAACTTTTGGGATAATTGCATGTGTCTCTGCTCAGTATTTTGGTTTTGAATGTTTGTCAAGAAGAGTGAAAGCATGCTGCTCTACTATTTACATCAGATCAGATTGCAGACTAGAAACGGACTTGTTTCCCAGAGAAGTTCGCATTGTGTAGATGCAAGTAGATGTAGCTAATCGCATTTGTTGTTGAAGACCTGATTGACAGTTGTGGTTAGAGGCTGGCTGTTTCTGAGATAGTTGACTCGGTGGATCTTGAAGCCGCAGTAGGTCGATTTTGTGGAGTGGAGAGCGCTGAGGATCGGGAGTGCGGATGGAACCTTCTCGGAATCCTATAAGGATTGAAGGATGGCGCCTCCTATCTTTCAATGGAGATCCCCCCCCCCTCCCCCTCTCTCTCTCTCTCTCTCCCTCTCTCTCTCTCTCGTGAGGTCGCGGTTGGGTAGCCCACCCTTTCTTGGATGATGATGGCTGGAAAAGACCTATATATACTAAGAAAAAAAGCTGGTTTTTGGGTAGCTCGCGCTGCCCATCACGCTCTCATGGGCAGCGTGATCTACCCCAGGAACCTCCTTTTTTTTGAATTTTTGAGAGAGAGAGAGGGATATAGTGCGCGTGAGCACCCAACTATGTTGAGCGCAGCAGAGGAGGAGGAACAGGAACAGTGAAGGCCACAGGCAAGGGAGGGCACGGGCAGGGGTGGGGGTGGGCGGGGGGGATGGGCACGGGCCCGCTGCCCTCACATTTGAATTTGGCTGCCATCGGGTGGGCAGACATTTCTAGTCAAACCTAAAAAAATTTAGGTTTTGAGAAGCCTTTTCCCTTTTGTGCTTGGGTTGGATATTTTGGAGCTGAGGGACTGCAATTTGTAAAATTGCAGGTATGTGCATGATGGGCAACGATGTTTTAAGTGCTTGACAAGTTGTAATTTCAAAAAGTGGTTCCAAAAGTGATTTTGGGAGCTCGAGAAATTTGACTTACTAGCCTTCTAGTGAGAGGAATTTGATTCCTTCGGGCATGTGTGTCCAAGCAGTAAACTCGGTTTCGAATATTGTTTTTCGGTAAGAGGTAGAAAGGAATTTCGTTTTTTCTACTCTGTGGCAATATGCATGTATAAAGTCCTAACAACTTGACAATACCTATAAGCCTAGCATGTTGAGGAACTAATACTATCAGTTAAAGTTTTATTAAACGATCTTGACAAAATAATGGTAGTGGTTTGGTTCTCCAGGCAAGTATCTAGTTAGTGGAATTTTGGGTTCCTGGTACTGTGCTTTTTATCGGTTTAACTCTGGAGTAGCAATATTCCCCAGTTAATTGAGTTAAATGATATTTTTGGTTCTTCCTTTTGGACCTCGGTGTGCGTTGATAGGCTTATCTTAAATGATTTTGATCTTTAAGATTGGGCAAATTAAAGCTTTTCATATACTTGTTAAAGTGAATGAATAGAATAAGGTCATAATTTTTGGAGGT